>OX596034.1:20350567-20810539 GCA_951394065.1 Venusia cambrica
AACCATTGCTCTTTTTTTTCCATTATTCTCCTGAATCACTTCCAATGCAGATTTCAACCAAGGCACTGTGTCGTCAGTGCCATAATTAAACCAACCATTACTCACTCTTATTCTGTCCAACATTTCATTTCTTTTATTTCACCCTCATTAATATCTTAGTTCAATTTGTTCCTTTCAGGTAGTTCGTAGTGTATGATCATCTGATGAGAATTGTGGCATTATTGTGGGTGTGCTCTGTGTTCTTTCTTCTCTCCTATTTTCTGTTTTAAGCATGTAGACGAATCTTATAATCGATCAAATTATTTCTTCTCGTTTTCAAATTTTTGATCAATACGATCTTAAAATCCGCAGTTAATTTTTAAGACGATGAGGTGCCTGTTGGCATTGCCGAGATGCATTCAGATCTAAACCGCATACAGTTGTGGGCAAAGTTTTTTGGCCTCCTTGTAAATCTTTCTTAGTCCTAGGCGCTTATCAACGGTATTTGTTATATGCTTAATAAATTGGTTCAATGTCCTTTGCCCCCGCTACTTCATGCAGGTTATATTCTACTTACGCAAAAAATCTGGGTAAAAGTTATGATTCCTAGCAGTTTTTGTAAACCATGTCAATAGAGTAGAAAGAAGGCCAACAAAAGGTTTTCACGATTAGATATTGAATAAGGAAACAGAAAATGTAATGTGTGAACAAAAAAGGAAACAATAAGTTAAATAATTTCTATGATCCAAATAATACAAGTAACATTCGTGAATTTACGAGTATAATAAACAGGCAATCTTTAATAGAGATTGACAGGAAAAGGTAAAGAAATTCGGTAAATCTTCATACGCGCTGTGGTATTTGATCGAGTTGTTAAGTGTCGTAGCACAAAATATTGATGATACATTTTCTTTGCAATAGGCCCGAATACATTCTGAAATCGTCTATTGATAGTGAGTTAGTAGTTATATAGTTAGAGAGCTTACCTCTAAGAGCGAAGTGGTATTCTGAATAATCATCACACTCGTTATTTTTATTGCTGATAGCATCATTTGCGTTAACTACGTAGATTGATTGCTTTATAGCATCATTTGTACAATAAAGAATTTACTATCTAACTAGTTATTGATGTCGCTGCCATCTTCTGGTGCCGATCTTTTAGCCGCCTCTGACATTAAAAGATAGAATGTAAGATAGAAAATAAGATGGGATACATCCCATCTTTTTTTTCTACATTCATACGTATGTATGAATGTATCATACATACGTACATATATACGTATGAATGTAGAAAAAACCATCCAGATACTAATCAGATGCTAATCCCCTATCGCGTATTAATCTTTTTTACAGAGGATTCATAAAAGGTTGGAACTTTTATGGGTAAGTTTATGATTAACATAATCTCGTTAAGCAAATATTTCTCTGTTATAATGTTACTCTGCTTAGTATTAGGTCCTTACATATGAAATTGGCGTTTTGTCGTACTGGCCACTTTGATCTTAAATATCTCCTCTTTGGTTAGGAATTCCAAATTCAAATTTAAACAGCTATTTACTCATGCATTTGTGTTTCGAAAACCGTAATTCATTTGTTTTTTTCTCTTTTGCTTTTTTTTCCATTTCACAAAATGGAAAACTTAAAATATCGCAATATTTACGAGTACGAGTTCCACCGTGGCACCAGTGCTGCAGAAACGGCTCGAAGGATTAATGATGTGTATGGTGGTGGTGTCGCAAAAGAAAACACGGTGCGTTTTTGGTTTCAACGCTTTCGTTCTGGAAATTTCGACCTGCAGAACAAGCCCCGTGGACGGCCGGAGACCAAGGTCGATAATGATGAATTGAAGGCTATTGTGCAAGCAGATCCATCGCAAACCACATCACAGTTAGCTGCAGGCTGCGGTGTTAGTGACAAAACGTTAGTGACGTTTTAATCCACTTGAAGCAAATTGGGAAGGTGAAAAAGCTTGAAAGGTGGGTACCTCATGAATTGAGTGAAGCAAACCGACAAACGCGCGTCGACTGCTGCGTTACATTACTCAACCGGCACAATAATGAAGGAATTTTAAATCGGATCATTACATGTGATGAAAATTGGATCCTGTACGATAATCGTAAACGCTCATCGCAATGGCTGAACCCTGGTGAACCAGCAAAATCTTGCCCCAAGCGAAAATTGACTCAAAAAAAGTTACTTGTAAGCGTTTGGTGGACTAGTGCCGGTGTCGTACACTATAGCTTTCTTAAATCTGGTCAGACGATTACGGCTGATGTCTATTGTCAGCAACTGCAAACCATGATGGAAAAGCTCGCTGTTAAACAACCGAGACTTTTCAATCGCTCTACGCCACTGCTGCTTCAAGACAACGCTAGACCACACACGGCCCAACAGACGACTACCAAATTAGAGGAGCTTCAATTGGAATGTCTAAGACATCCACCGTACTCTCCGGACCTTGCTCCAACAGATTACCATTTTTTTCGAAATTTGGATAACTTCTTGCAAGGAAAAAAATTCAATTCCGATGAGGCAGTCCAAACCGCTTTCAAAGATTTCATTGATTCCCGTCCGAATGGTTTTTTCAGTAAAGGGATCAATGAACTACCTATAAGATGGCAAAAGTGTATAGATAGCAATGGTACATACTTTGATTAATAAAATATATTTTAATATGAAAAAATTGCCTTTATGTTCCTCCCATACAAAACGCCAATTTCATATGTAAGGACCTAATATTTATAGCAACTTACAAGTCAGTCCGTCAGTATATTAAAAATCTTTGCAACCCAATACTGCAACGGAGTAGATATAAAAAAATATGTTTTATTATGTTATCATTTACCATAAATAATATTTACTAAACGTTTTGTGTTCCAAATCCTTACCGTTATAAGAAACATTCAATGATGTGAGGTGAGGGAAGATAATAAGTTTACATGATCCTTGCCAATGATATCAGTTACAATTATACAAAGTTAAATTCAAATCCTTCGTGTAGTTTCAGGGTGAAGTGCGTTCATGAAACAGACAGATCAACAGATAATTAAAAATTGAAAAAAATCTAATGTTTTGGCTCCACTCGTAAATATATCGAACACGAAAAAAACAATGATTTAGGTATACATTAATTAAAACCTACTTTAATAAGCTGAACATATACGTTTAATGATAGCCTTTGATTAAGCCATAATAGTAGGCTTAATACATAATTTTGGACCTTTGGATGAAGTATTTTCCCGAATTCCCATAGTACTTAGAAACTGTTAAGTAATGGGCAGCTGCCAGTTTAGTGGAGCCCGAGAAATTATTCCGTAACAGTAATTAATTTTTCAATTAGCAGTGTGGTACCAACACGGCTCTATTTAGGGTTCTGTACTTATTCCTAAATAAAGTTTCACTTTCGCCTCTCTGGGGATAAAAATAGTTTTTGTTTCAAAGCATTGGTTTCCTGACTCTGCTTGCAACGTGCCATCGTCACGTTGCACACATCCAGTGCAAACTTCCTGTCGCGAAGTCGCAGGAAATTGCTAAGCGGTGCACGGTAAACAGGAGCGTATAATGAAGTGGGGATGCGCTCCAGTTCCAATTGAAAATCATTTCAGTCTATTTGCGTTTCATCAGGTTTGTTGTTCTTTGGTTTTAGATAATATTGCACTGGTAAATTTGCCTTAGCTAGAAAATTTGAAAATTGAATTGACGTCGAAACGAGACTGAGTGCGGAGCTTTTGCGCACAATATTTCTTGGTATTATTGCTGAGAGAGATGTGGTGATGGTCAATATGACCATACGCAATATACATATTGAGAACAATCTCGGACTCTTCAAGTCCATAGTTTTTTTTATATTAGGGATTGGTGACTTCACCTCCAAGCTCGTCTAGTTTTATACCAGTGCAAGGATGAAATCTACGGCTGAGCAGTCACTGAACTCGGCAAGCCGTTGGCGTAGGATTTCAGCAGGAGGGAGGTTACTAGCCAGGAGAACCTTTACAGTCGGATATTGTGATCACTCAGCCGTAACCGCCAGCAAAAGCCAGAGATTTCGTTGATCGGATTAGACCACTAGGAGGCAAAGCACATCTATTACCCCAAAATTGTATCCTACCAGTCCTATTCACATTAACAAGAACCTTACTTATAGACAAACGTGGTCTATCTTAGGCCTCATTTTTGATCGAGTGAGCGAAACGAACGAGATCTCAGAGTTTGGCAATCCGGCACTGTATGTATGTATGTATGTTTGTTTGTGGAAATGTTTGTGATGGCATAACTATCGAACGATTTATCCGACTTTGATGAAATTGAAAATGTGAAGAGATAATATAAATAGAAATTGATTGTCGTGGAGGAGTTATTTGCTGTAACCATCCCTGTAATGAGGGTTGCAAAAGGGGTAAATATATTCGAAGTCTTGAAAATTTGTGAAAATGTTTAACATCGTATGAAATGGGGGTTTGAACTTCAGATTTCAAAATTAGTTTATTTTTGTTTTCATTAGGGGTGGTTTTTAAGACAAAAGTGCAAAGGATGATCATCAGGTCTTTCAAGATAAGAAACGGTATTCGGAATCTCATTAAAATTGGTATATATCTTTTTTTATTCACTCATTAGGGTTGCATAACCAAGGGAGTCGATAAAATTCAAGAATACCTTCTGGGATGTCATGCTTGGAGTTTGACTGCGCAATCCTATATCAATAACACATTATTGTCCAATACAATGTGGAAAAAACTTGCTCCAAAACTGTAAGGCATGGCCATAATCAACACGCTTGGAAGACAGATTTGTGCTGCACAGTTTAATTTTTTTAAGTTTTCGTATAATAAAAAAAAGGTACACTATTGCACAGGTGATACTAATAATAGAATGGTTAAAATAGTACGTAAAATAGCGACAGTTATAGCAAAGCGACAGCAACTTCAACGCAATTGAAACCATTATGACTGTCCACTATGGCTGATACATAATACAAAAGTGAAGTTGACAGCGATGATCGCGATATTCACGCATGTCGTGAGACTTTTTATACCGCTTCTGAGCATATGGGTGTATTACGGAGAGCTGGTACATTTACATTAACATTGTGTTTCTAATAAATAGGTTAGTCGACGGGAGTAGGTCGACGAATCAATTCACGTGTCGATTAATTGATATTTTAGAAAAAAAGGCGTATTATACACTAAATGAGTTTTTTAACGACCATTTCTAGAAGTTACTGTAATTTTTATTTGACATATTTCTTAAAATTATATTAAATATATTATTATTTTTTGACATGTCATTCATTTAAAATTAGAGATATATAATGTAAAATGTGCAAAAATTGTAATGTTTGTATGCTAATTAGCAGGACCTAGCAGATAGAACAAGCTTTAAGACATTTCTATACCTAGGTTCACGAACAATAAATGAATTATGAATAGGTTATTAGCACTTATTTCACGATCTCTGAGTAACGGTACCCGACTAATAGAAAATGTACCCTTCTTTCTTTTGTGACATGTAAACAGAAAGTGTGAGAGTATGATTTTCAATTGTCAGGTAGCGGTACTCAGATTTCATGAAATGAGGGCTAAGTACGATCATTTTAAATTCTATCAGTTATTAGAATGTCTGATTGTGTGAATATGTTATACGTGCCCGCTAGTTCGTATCAATATGAGGGGTAGATATTTGCATTAAACGTAAAACTGTGTGCATTCGAATTGAGAGGGATCGTAGATTTATCCGATGAATCCTTTTTACGGCTTAAATGAAATCTAGATTCAGGCATGCACGGCACTTTGCCGAGCACATAGTGATAACCACCGATGGTATGGAAATAAATGCTCACGAGTACCGAGAACGGCTATACGCGACGATCTAACGTGTCAGCGCATAATGACCACGTTATAGGAAGCTCCGGTACCTCTTTGTGTAGCAACTGAGAATATTTTGTGACGTTATCATTACACGCTTTGTTTTACTAGCTTGCTATCTGAAATTAGATTCGAATGATAAAGCCCGAAATCGTTATAATAGCAGGACTGCTATTCTGCAATTTTAAGGTTATACCTGGTTATTTTTTCGTCATAAAATACAAACTTAAGCGCCTGCTTAAGTTTATATTTTATGATTTTACGCATTTTATATTCTATTAGTATAAGCATGGGTAATTAGTATATTGACCTATGTAGCAAGCAGATTGTGGGCAAACTCTAATTTTCAATTTTTGTACCGAAATGTGTTCAAATTTCTTTTAGTTCTATCTGTTGATATTAGGTATGCCTCTGACTGCCCCTTAGTAGGTGATCCTCAATAAATCCACATACAACGTCTTTTCCTTGTTGCCACTTCCTCAATCGCCACCACTGGTGGCAATTGGCGCCCAGTTCGAATATACTGGGAGAGATAACACAAATAAAAGCATAATGTGACCTATAGTTTGTTAAATCAAAAGTATTCAATTGAACAATTCGTAACAATCTAGGGCGGAATGAGACGTCCTCGAAAGCAAATATATGCCTGATCTGGAAGTTAATAAAAGAAATACACTCGTTTCTCCGCGTCGCTCAACGCTTTGTATTTGTCTTCGCGAATATTTGCAGTGACTCGAATTTGAGAATCAAACGTTATGTAAACATCGCATTCGAGGCATTTTCTCAAAGTAAAACATGATGCAGGGAAAAACTTAAGTTTACTGACAGAATTAAGTTGTGCAAGACCTCTCTAGATGTGTGTTTTGGAGAAATTTTATATCCTCACCACGCTTGGAAAGCGCATAAGTAATTACAGTACTTATCAGCATTTAAATGAACCCATTGCTAGGACAAATACCGCACAGTGCCCGGCAATTCAAACGGTTCTCATTTAAATTTGTAATGAATCGAACTCAATTAATAATTTAACATCATAATAATTGTTTTTGGCTATAATTTTTACAGTCAGATTATTCAATAAATAATCAGTTTAAAAGGTTTTTGTCAGCCCTGCAATTTACATGAATAGCAAAAAAAAAGTTATAGAGCATGGTGTATCTGGATGCAAAAAAATATAACAGCCTACTGACGTTCTCCGTTTTAAGTTAGAGATGCTGTCAAAATAACTTTTTCACATACTTTTCTTGCTGGTCGAATATTTAAAATAATGCCGTTTAAAAAAATGCCATTACTCGCCGTTGTTTTTTACGTAGAAAAAAAAAATCTTCATTTAATTCAGTTTTATGGACCAATACGTTAAAAGATGAGCGTACCAAATTTTTATAGTAAAGTAACCTAAGTAAAGTAGTAGCATTACGCGTTTTTTTGCCTAGGTCTTTGCCGCGTGGTACCCGGAAAGAACAACCTTTGCTTCATTCTATAGCGTACACAAATTTCATTAAAATCCGTTTGGCTAATATCGTTCTGCATCCACTGGCTAATATCGTTCTGTATCCACGTCTGTAGATATGTTTTAATATGCTATTCAAATGTTTTATTTTTATAAGGTTTGAATGTAAAATAAATTATTGAGTTTACCAGACATGAATATTAACGTAAATGTCATCATTTTGAAAATAATAAATTGTAGACATTTAAATGCAGGCAACAGTACATATAGTGTATATTAATAAATACATAACTAACACATTTACGACATTTTATGTTAAGCCGTTTAGTCGTGAAAAGGTAACACCATTTCATCATGATATGAGAAGTTTTACTCACTACCGTCCCATGGTCTACCCACTTTGTCCAACTGGTTGTACTACGGGCAGGTAAATCTATCCATGGTCCAACCGGGTCGCAGTTCAATAGGTCTACTCTAGGGTATCAGGGCACTTGCGCGAAAGACATTTGCGCGAAAGACACTTGCACGAAGGAAATTTGCGCGAAGAGACACTTGTACGAAGGGTTACTTGCGCGAAGACACTTGCGCGAAGGACACTTGCGCGAAGGGACATTTGAGCGAAAGACACTTGGCGAAAAAAACATAAAAATCCTAATATCTCTGGGAATAGAAGTCGTAGAGAGATGTTTATTTCACCATTGTGTAGATGAGTTTTTTTTTTCCTTTCTTTTTATATGTTTCACTCATCCCCACCCTTCCTCCTTTCCCCCCATATAAATAAATATAATATTTTGTCGTAGGGCTTCGTAGAGCGTGCTACGGTGTTACACCGGATCCACGTAGCATACAAAAGACTTCAACGCGCACCCACTTTCTTACAACGAATTTAATAATTAATATCTCTGGAAATATGGGTTGTAGCGATATTAAAATTACGCGTAGCCGTACATCTAGCTGGGGTTGTGAAATGTGGAAGGGGAGGGTGTTGTTTTTTCTACATCAAAGACTTTGTTAGTATTATCTTTCGTCTAGAGACTTAGTAGCTACCTATGACGCAAGAAACTATTTCGACTCTTCAAGCAGGCATGAGATGACCTATCCCTTACAATTGATGATGACTGTCTGTTTCCTGCTTCCTCTTTTTAATGAAGCAGTTAAGGGATAAGTGAGATATACTTAAAGAAAGAAAAAGAACTCGTCTACACAATGGTGAAATCAACATCCCTCTACAACCTCTATTTCCAGAGATATTAGGAATTTTATGTTTTTTTCGCGCAAGTGCCTTTCGCTCAAATGTCTTTCGCTCTAATGTCCCTTCGCGCAAGTGTCTCTTCGCGAAAGTGTCTTTCGCGCACGTGTCTTTCGCGCAAGTGTACCAGACCCCTACTCTAGTGACCGTAAACACTACAGGAAAGCAGAATACGCAATTTTGTTTTCGGATGACATATTTTTTACCAGTTGTTAACCTTATATAACGCTTTTTTATATAAAAACCAAACTACTTTACTACATATATTTTACTATACCTACATTACAAATTTTAATGAAATTTCTATGGGACTACCTAGGAAGTATGGCCTACCAAACATAACATAATTTGCTTAGAATTTTATAGCAACTTAGATAGATAATTAGATAATATATAAATAGATAATCCGTCAAAATGTAAAATTTGCATATAAATTGATTGCAACCCGACTAAATTTCTGTACTCAACTGGGTAGATTTTTAATAAACTGATGATGGGGTGCACTATAGTCTACCATAAATAATATTGACACTAAGTTTCGTGCTCAAAATCCTTACCAGTAAAAACTTACATATATTTTCTTACCCTATTTTGCCCATTTAGAGGGTTGGAGGTGAGATAAAAAATGTATTCTGAGCCAATAATATCAGTAATAATGATGATTTTTTTTTATTAAAAACGTCCTAGGGCTAGTAGTTTCAAAGTGATGTGCGATCTAGATACGAACAAACATACAGAAAAAATGAAATAGCATTGTTTTTAGCTTCTGTGTCGTTATCAGTGTTTACTTGAATTGTAATTTTCAAAATGTATTTGATTAAAAATTTTACATTGTGTTATAATTTTTACATTGGCAATGTTTACCCGTTATAAGTTTGGTTGTTTATATTTTACATAAATATTGTAGCGTTAGTATTCTGATGCTTGTAGGTACAATTGGATTTCTCAACACTCCCGGAAGTTCCCAGCTGCTCGCGACACAGAATCCTAGTGAGGTTTAGTTAATCCTTTAAAACTTCAAAATAATAATATAATCGAGATGGGTGGAGGGATTTGGAGGAGGTCTTTACAGGACATTCATTCCATACAGCGCCATCTAGTCCTAAACTAAACTAAGCTTGTAATATGGGAAGTAGATTAAGAATATAATACTTTGACACTTTTTTTTGTTAGAAATACATACACTTATCATACAATACAGCGCCAAAACATCAATATTCATCCCACAAATGTTTGTCCTGAGTGGAAATCGAACCCATAACCTACAGCGCTGAAGGCAGAGCTACTACCAACTGAGTGGTGAGGCTTGGCCCAGCGGTAGGAAGAAATAGACTAAAAAAAATTATACTTAATTTGATACCTATATTCATCAGTAAAGCACTTCCAAATATTATTATGATACGCACTGCACTAGTGCATGAAACCTACCTGTACAAAGAAAATGTTTTTTGTGTCTAACGTTCCAAGTTGTGCGCCGAGCCTAGAGCATCGCTAAAATTAAAAATCACGTGGGGCATAAAATTTTGGGCTTACAGCCCAGCATCTCGACACCAAAGTAACAGGTTGGGGCTCGTTCGCCTAATTTTATTAAGGGTACCGCAGTAAAACTCTCGGTAATTCGATTTCGAACGTTGACGGGGCACCGGTTTACGTGTGGGTATCAGGAGATAAATTCGGTAATATTGTTTGATACAACTGATGCGATTGTGTACTCATAATAACTTCATGACCCACCTGATCATTGTCATCGTCATCACCCTGCTGGTTCAGGTCTGCTGCTGAACAGGCGGTAGATTTGGCTTGATCCCTAAAAATCACAATTAAATAACGAGTTGTATGCTTATTTAAAATTCTAGTGGGCCTTCTCGAAGAATAGGAATAGGAAGGATTTGCAATTGTCGCTTGATTACCATGTTCTAGAATTTTTGAGGCGGCTTCATCTAACGTTAACGACTATTATGTTTAGACGTGTTGATGAAATATTTATACCATGGTTTCAATTCAAGTACAGTTTCGGTAATGGTGGTGTTTTCAAAGAATAAAACGGCAGTATTGTGTTTTTATGGCGTTGTAAAGGCGCATCTCAGAAAACGTTATTCTAATAATGCAGAGAGGGGCAATAATATGGGGAGGGGCAATAATAAGGGGAGGTGTTATGCCTTGGCCGTAAATTCTAAAGGGTTATTTTATTCGTTACACTAGGGACCGCGGCGTGAGCTTATCAGCGGAGATACTTATTTTTTGAGGACGTGACAATTTCTTGTTTGAAATGTTATATAATATACCATTTATGATAAAACAATGTAATCCCCGACGATTTTTTTGTAAATTTCAAGATAGGTAACTTTACATGCTTGATGCGCAGGTAGGTATACATGTAATACATGTAAGCGAGCCGTAACTCGATTTTATTACAATTAAATTTAAAGATTTGTCAAAAACCGCGAGCAGAAGCGTATTTCCTAAAACGGAGTCATTGAAAATTTTAAACAAACATATCGAGGTATTAGTGAGCTTTCACCTTTGGCTTTATCATAACTTGTAAGTAGGTGATATGAAGGCCAAGCACATCCACGTCAATAATAAAAAAATATAAAATACATTTAAAACATCGGTTCTCTTGAGTAGTATAATTTATTAAAATTTGAATATATGTAAAATATACACACATCAACATTGTCTAGGGATATTCCATTTCGAAATTATTTGCTTACAAACTACTTTTTACTCTTTAGAAAAAATGTATATAATGGAATTAAACCTCTTTTGTTCCCTTTTCAAAATTTAGAAAAAAATAAAAATATAACGCAATAAACAAAGATAGAATGGGGACTCCGATTTAAATTAAACAACGTTAATTTTGCGTAAGATAAATTAACTTTTATTTCATTATACATTAGTGCCATCTAAGTAATTTTTAATTTTAACGGATCTTGTGATATTCGTAATGTCATGGAACGTCGACATTTCAGCAGAGAAGAAATGATAAAAGCGATAGGCATGTTACAAGCCGGTGCTATCCAACGCAAAATCCAAAATCGCAAATCCAATACCCGAAATAAATCAAAACGTAATTTCTCGATTGTGGTCAAGATATCGTATTACTGGGGATGTAAGAGAGCGCCACATTGGAAAAAAACGAGTAACCAGACAAGATCGTTTTCTCCAAAATTCCGCCAGGATCTCACAGCAAAGCAGCTAGTGCAAAGGCTTCAGTCAGACCATCAGCTGTCAGTCAGCGACCAAACCGTCAGAAGAAGGCTACATGAAGTCGATCTTCATTCTCGTAGGCCGCTTCGTGTGCCAGCTCTACGACGAGGCAATTGCGGAAGGCGACTTCTTTGGGCTCAAGAACATTTGTTATGGAACAATGGCCAATGGATAATGGTTCTCTTTACTGATGAGTCTCGGTATGGATTCCACCCCGATTCACGAAGAACACGTGTTTGGAGAGTTCCAGGCAGAGAAAGTCGCCTCCAGCAGCCACAAGAGGTCCATTCGTACCGAGGTGGGAACAATCATGGTTTGGGCGGGAATTCGTATTGGCGCGCGAACCGAGCTCATTTGGATAACGAGGCAGCATGACTGCACTAAAATACCGGAACGAGGTCATAGAACCTGTGATCATCCCTCACAGAGTTCAAATTGGCCAGGAACTTCAGCTCATGCATGATAATGCCCCTCCACACACGGCGCGTTTGGTGTCAGCTGCCTTTCAGGAACATGATGTCGCGGTTTTGGACTGGCCTGCACAGTCACCCGGCTTAAACCCAATTGAACACGCTTGGGACATGTTACAGCGAAGGGCTTTCAGCAATTTGCCATCAAATTTGACCACAGAAGACCAGCTTTTTTGCCATTTAAAAAGAACATGGGATCGCATACCCCAGCGAGACTTTGACACCCTAATTTTGAGTATGAATAACCGGTGCAGATGTGTTATCAACGTCAGGGGAGGCAACACCGATTGCTAAATTGTAAATAGGTAATTTTATAAAGTCATGGCAACGTAAAAATAGTTTTAACACAATTTACCGAACCTTGTAATTTTCTGATTTTTCGAGATTTTGTTCCTACTTTAATGTTTATAAAAAATTACATAAAACTGTTGTTTTTATAATTATTAATAAACAACACAAAATTAAGATTCTTGCCATACCTAGTTTTGTGAAGAAATTATTTTCAGTTTTTGTAAAAATCAACAAAATGTTGAATAACCCTAGACAATGTTGATGTGTGTACATATATAATTTTTACTTAGTTGTAGCTGTATGTATTAGCTAACGATTTAAAGTTTCATATTTTCCCCTCATTTAGGCGTAATATTAACACACGTATTCTCTCAAAAAACATAACTCTCCTTCTGAGGCAGACGGGTATAAATAAAGCAAAGTCGACAAACGCCACCATTTACTGCCGTGTCGACGCTACTCGCCTCAGCTAGCCACAATCCCGGACTAAGCTCGACAAACGATGTCTAATAGAATTTCCAAGCTGCTCATTTTCTACAGGCTTCAAATTAAAACTTATCTCGTTGTTCATGTTTGTTCCGTTGGCCCAGCAGTAAAGCCGCACTAGTGAGGTTTTTGATTATGAAAGGAATTAAACTAAAAGTGCTTTCAAAGTGCACACGGTCTTGAGTTTCTCGAACAAAAAGTTTTATACTTCATTATTATTAGAATTTTATCAAACGAATTTAACGGATTTGTTACTGGTTCTTCTTCGATCTTTCCGTTTTCAGATTATTTATTTTGACTGGTATAATATACATCGATACCTGTCTGAGAAACTGGCTATCTTACCTCCTCTTACTGACGCAATGTTTTGGTCTCCGTCATGTTACCCTTTGACCTATTTGATAACATCCAAATAAAATGCTTCGTTACTTTTTTTTGTTTGAAACAATATTCTCAATGTAGCGCTTTTAATTTAAAGGCTTTATTTTAAATCTATGTATCCGAAAGCGAAAATATAGTTTTATAGTATTTTACAAATTTTCGAAAAGTTTTTATACCAACAATCATCTCTTATGAATATTACTATCAGCCCTGGGTAACCCATTGTTAGGGAAAACCTAATCTTCGAATCATATCCCAATTTTTTTTTCGTGTAACTGGGTAACTGATTGTCTGACTGATAATCCCAAATAAAAAAATGGGATTTTCTTTCACTAGAAATTTTCAGTAGCTTCGATGTATGCACTTTAAAATGTTTTTCAAGAAATTGCTACATTGTGAATTTGCGTGCGATTCACTAGTTTTAAATATTATATGAAGTGTGCCTGTAGCATCATCATTGGTTGTTGAACGCCGGGCTTTTGTTTTGAAGCATTGAACGTTGCCTACAGAGTAATTAATTACAGCAGACATATCAAAAAGGTACACAGTACTATGTTACTGACACGAGTTACTAAAAGCTTGTACAGTATTAACTGTGCCAATAATTAATTATGACTAAACCAGAACATGACCAAACCAGAACATGACCAAATCAGAATATGACCAAGCATAGAACATGACTAAGACCGAACATGGCAACCATCTAATAACCCAACATAAATATTTCAGGACATTGATTTCACACAGTGCTATCTAGCTTCATACTAAGTGACGCTTGTAATCTTGGAAATTATTTACAGATAAAATACTTTTTTAAACCTTTTTGATACGCATTTATTGTTATCTAGATTATGGTCGCGCTTCGTCCGCGTCATGGTTTTAGGACCAGCGGTTTAGGCTGTGCGTTGATATATCAGTTATTAAGTCAGTCAGGACTTTTAATTTTACAGAAGATGATGGGTAAACTCTTACCCTCTAGCTTATCTAGCTAGAGAAAAAGTAAGGATGCTAGGAAAAAAGCTAGGAAAGAGTAAGGATGAGGTCTACTATGGAGCGAGCTTTTGCAGATGGGACTGGCTTTCACCCGCACCGACGGAACATGGCAATCCGTTTGGCACTGGACTTCAGCAGAACCTTAACAGGTCATACAGTCATATGTTTATTCAGCCATGGCTACGGCTGCTAGCAAAAGCCAGAGATTCCATTGCCCTGGGTTGACCACTAGAGGTGTATCACATCTACTAATAAATAAGTAGTTGCAAATGTTTGTAATGGAGTAAACCCTACCTTTTCACATTATTTCAACAAAATCTCGGTACCTACGTCCTCAGTGAATAGAAATATTACTTCGAGTTTCATGTTATTCATTACATTGTTTAATATAAACTTTGTCGTCCATTGTTACTTTGTAACTTTGCTTGGCGAGCAAGAGTTGCGTTGGGGTGAAACAATATGAATTAGGCTCGTGCTAGAGTATGCAGAACGCAGATTTCGCTTCCCCGTCGAAAAAATATTTCAGCCCATTAAGCCCACGCATGTAGACATCATTCTTGCCTAGGCAAACCACGACGTCTTGGCCTGTTCCTTTCGGAGATAAGCCGGTACTAACAAACAGTTATGGTATAAGCTATTATTTTTACACATATCATATACGAGTAGATAGATTGTAAGAGAAGTGAGTTTGCAGGGCTTTGGATTGAAGCTAGCGAAATTGCATTGCTATTCATCGCTTCCGTCTATTATTGGTCTGGATCAGTAAAGTTACCCATAGAGGGTTGGATTCTGGGTGAAGTGCACATTCGGCCTTATCATAACTTGAAAACAAATCAGGTGATATAGGCTTCCCCGTAGTACAATAAAAAAAACGTTCATCTGGTAACCCGAACGCTTCCATTGAAAAAACGTTGCTATAAGCAATATTTTTGTGTGTATACAGAGTACAATACGTGGGTCCACCGTATACTTGTATACAGACGCGTCTCTTCTTTATCTTCTATGAACTCAATTCGTGGAATTCAGAGTTAGGTTGCTCTATTTAAAAAAAAAACTTTTCAATTTATCTTTAAAACTTGTTAGTATTATCTCCAGCTTGTGGCTAAATACATATGCACAAAGCTTACAGAAGTAGGAGTGCCAGTTCTTCAATATATTTTTATCTAATTAGTACCACCGCCTCCAGTTCAACATTCCGTATCATTATTTATGATATAGCACAAAATGAGATTAAATATAATTTTATATATTAAGATAAATGAGATATAATAAAGGCTTTCTATTAGATTATTAGGGCATGTTATAAGTATGATATTGTTTTATGTTGTTGGGTTTCTCTTATTATTACAAAGTAGATACGTAAAAAAATTGATAGTGAAATCCTCAAATTGTTTACACAGTTAACAACCAAAGAATTCCTAATGACATTAACGACACAGATCCTATTATTATAGATCCTTTCTCAAGGCGTTCCACTATTTAAAACCGAGAGCTTCTCCAGACATATCTTACCTTTTCAGCGTGGCTAGTATAAATTATTTTGAAGGACGTGTTGAGACGTAGGCTTGGATGGAGGTGCAATTTCCTATTGTACAGATCTATGCGGCATCCGGCGACAGACGTGTCGGCCACCGTGCCGCATACAGAAGGTGACAGGCAAACGGCTGTCACCAACGGCTTACTCGCCTGTCACCTTCTCTATGAGCCCCACCCGTTTGTTTTAAAGTAGTAAACTCGTGCTTAACAATTATTCAAGTTCCTTAGAAAATCATCAACCAACACATTTTAACATTAAACATTCTGAGCTGATTTTAACCGTACCTAGATATTTTGATGATGTAGACGTTCCATTGTGCTGAACACATAGATTCGACTCTACCTGTTTTATAAATACTGGTAAGGTATTGAATTTGCTGCGTTTGTCTGTATTTTTGTACTAGTCAAATCCTGGGAGTCTTCAAGTCTTAAGTGAATAGTTTTCCTTAAAACAAGCGTGCTCCATCTGAGGCCACATGTTTACTTGTTTTTCAAGTGATCAGATGGTCAAACGGCTTGATAGCCGTGTTATATATTGTTATTTATGTTTATTATATAATGTTTATTATATATTATATATATGTTCTTATATCTATAAGAACGTTTTTGTTTTGTTTACGATTTTACTATTATTTATTATTATTATTTAATATTTTATTGAACATATATAAAAATACTGCACAAATGGTGAGCATAATGCCAAAGCATTTTCTAACTGCTAACCAACTTGGATTTGCTTCGTTCGATTGTATGACTATTTTATTAGATCAATCGATTGAAACTAATCCCATCGAACGAAGAATGAAAACAAACAAATAAGTTTGCTAATGGTGGGAATTCATTTGGCGTTGTTGGTAATGTGTAGCTGCATGAGAAACTACATTGGAAGATTGCGATAGACAATACATTCTAGACATCATTCTTGCCTAGGTGAGCCTAATGTCCGAAAACTGACCACAATAAAATAAACAATAAAAATAAGACTTGTATTCAATGACCTTAATGATTTTGTATCTGATTACTTGTGTCCGAAGTACGGTAAATGATTGATATGGTGCTTTATAATCATCGGCAGAAAATAATAATAATAGCTATGGGCCGTAGAATAAATTAACTTGGATCTGTTACTTTTTTATCGTTACCTAATATAAAATCCCCTGAATCGTAATAGATCATAGTAGACAGTTGCAATTTTCAACAAAGTGTGCATATACGAGTACATTGCCGCTTTAACGGCCTATACCTATACTACTTCAGATTAGCAACTCAACGCAACTTCACCCTAGTTTCGAACTAAGATATTGTAATATACAATAAAAATAAATATAATAATAGTAGATAGTATAAAGATGATGTTTCTGTGCGCTCAACCACGGCGCCTATGACCACCAGCGGGCCTAGCATGGGGTTTCTTGTCTAGGGTAGAATAGATTAAAAATGACATAAAAATGACATTTAGGTGTAGAGAGTAGAAAGTTTTCTTCGATCGGGAACATGGCGTTCGAAAGAAAGAACGGATAGAAATGTTTTCTAGTCTACTCTAGACATGAGTCTACCACTGCGAGCATGCCATTCAATTTACTCTACTTTTGACGTTTGAGAATAGAAACATTTCTTCTAAAATTATCTACACCTCTCGAGACCTAGAGAAGCGTTTCTCTCGCATAATTTAGTGAATATTTTTTACGGTTACTATGAACGGTGGAAGAAATTGGATTCTGAGCCAGTACGAGGAGAAAAACGACCGGAGACGTGAAATAATCGCAGTTCGAGAGCTCACAGTAGCTCTCGATTTGCCGGAGGCCTAGTTTAGGCGCAACTTTTTTGTAACAAATTTGTGTTTGTTAAGATTGTGCCGAGCACCATCGATCCGGGCTTTCTTTTCTCCAAGTCAGAAAATTTCAATGAAGCTAGTAAGACATAGGTGTCTTTCCCATTATGAGATAGATATCAAATAAGGATAGTATGGATGGATGAAATAGTTTCGAAGCCTTGCAATGGTTATGGAACATAATATTAGTAAATACATTAGTGGACTACATGTCCACACATAATATGTTCGCCTTGGGAGAATATACCGGGCCCCTGGGACGTCGGGCCCACAATGAAGAATAGGTGCGTCTTCAAGGCGCACTCAAGGAGTTAGGGCCCCACAAGACTGTGGAGCAATGGAAAAATGTAAAACGTTTCGTTTTACGTATAAGCTGTATTTCTTGTTTCGTGTTGACATTTTGTGGATAATGAAACGCAACGAACGAACTTCTTACAACATTTTATATTTGATCTGTGGTTTCGTTTCCGTTGCTATAGAAAGAACTTGTCTACGAGGAAACTGCTTTCTAGAGTTTGCTTTGAGAAACGGCGTGTTCGGGCAAAAGAAAGATTACGAAGACAAGAAACTGTCTTCTCTATTCTAGGGTAGAGTAGAGATGAAATCCCCGTGCTAGGCCCGCAGAAGACGCGCGAATTTATACTTTTTTTTTTACGGTAAAACAAATATTAATTTTAAAAATCTAAAACACAGACCGTCTGCAGTATACTGTGTTGATTTACTGTACAAAGTGGCAAGGCCTAATTAGGCGTATTTATTGAATGGCAAACATTTTTGGTACAAATTAGTCAACTTTTTTTTTTGCTATCGAGAAAGTTTTACATAATCGTATTTTTGCAACACTAGCGTTCTAGCATCAATCCTGAACTATAACATATATTAATTTCAAAGTATTTACTTTGAAATTAATATATGTTACTACAGCTACATTATTGTGGAAGATATGATTACTGAAGCTATGCCATTTCAGGTATCATAGACAATGAAATAATTTAATTTAATAAGTGAAAGGAAACGTGATTTTAATTCAATGAAATGTGGGTCGGAACCCGAGGTGTGCCGTACTTGACTGACATATTTAGTGGATATCATTCATTTATTTATTTAACACTTTATTCTACAAATCTTAAAGATAAATAAAACACAAATGATGAGCATAATGCCAACGCATTTTCTAACTGCAAACCAACTCATGAATCAAATCAAATTTTTAATCGGTACCTACTCATCAAATCAAATCATATTCTTAATCGGTATTCCTTAGTGCCATAAGTTATTCAAAATTACCTAACAACCTAATTATAGGTAAATGTTCAAAATTATTGATGTGAAAGCACCATTATGGACCAATTTGATATACTCGTAATAGAGTGTCTATTAGGATAACTTTGAATATGTTACAATTTTAGTTCAATTTGTGTGAGACAGCTATGCTTTGTACGAGTCTTTATAACAAAAGATGGTGTTTACTTAATTACCAAAAATCTTAAACTAATATGTGTTTTCTTTTCATTAGAAACGGGTGTGGAGAACGGAGGCACGATGGATGAAGACGAGGAACATACACATGACGTAGAAAAGGGGTGCATGGCCGATTGCGAGCGAAAGTGCCCGCTACCGGTCATGGGATTATTCAGCACCAGTCGCTTCCGTAACCTGCACGTAAGTACCTGCTACTGTAGGCAGTTGAAGACTAGGCAAGTGTAGGGAATTCATCTTTCTTATTCTCCGTCCAACCATTTATTTTAATTTTGACATGAGCACACCTATGACTCCATGAATATTGACAGGCAAAACAACCATAGACAAAGTATGCAATGCTTCATGTACGTGGTTTTTTTTCTTGACAATAGTAAAGCGATTATGTACTCGTTAATGATCGATAATGATGTATGTAGTGGCTATGTACCTTAGCTACGATATTATTAAATCTATACGGAGCATATTTTATCATCAAAATTTGTTAAGCCAAAAAATGTGGCAGTGTGAAATAAATATTCTCATTTTATATACATAGTCGGTATGCAGTCTTTTTTCAAATTAGTAGATGGCTTGTTCTGTAACATAAAACATAGTCACTTTATTGCCTATGTTTATAACATAGCTTTACAATACAAAATGTTGCGCAAAAATGTGTAAAATCTATGAAATCTTCTTGATAAATAAAGTCATTATTTTATGAAATAGAATCAGTGATGCACTAAGACGTCTATAATTGATTTGTACTTGAGCTGTCAAAAGAAAATAAATGGTTGAACCAACTTTATTACCATTTACCCGTAGCATTAATTTGGTGATGTTCGGTGGGGAGGATATTGAGTAAAAAAATGTATGGACAATTCTGTAACATTTTATGCTAGAGGTTTTCTAGGCAAATACTGTACGACCAAAGATAATTAATGGTATTTGAAAGTAACATAATACGATCCGCTATGTCAGTGAGATGAAGGAAATCCTGGTCTGCGCGTGGTATAACTTCAACGTAACTTTTGTTTTTCGAGTAACTGCGAAATGTAATTTTCTAATGGCACAGATAACAGAATGCTACCTATTCCTTCCACTTATGTGTACCTATACTATTTTGAATAACAATAATAAATTAGGGAAGATTGTTATATTACCTCAGTTATTTAGAAAACGGGCAGCAGCGTTTTGTGTTAAGTAAATCTTTCGAGATTTAGTGAAAGTTCATTTTTCAACTGTGACAACAGATCAGAAAATTCAAGTTTATTTCATAATTCAAATATGTATTTCTTAATATGCTATCAAACGAAGCTGCGAGATACTAAAGAATATGCTAAAGTCTATTTTGGGTACTGCTTTACAGGAGACAGCATGTTTCGTCCTTTATGAATTCATTGTTTTTGTACCAATAAATGATATATGTATAAATTGAAACAAAAACTATCATACAGTGATAGTAAGTTTTGTCGCTCGACGACAAACAAGTCATATTAAATATCGTTTTATCTTTCTTTACCTTCCTTTACCTTTTATACCTATCGAAGTATTTGATAGTGTGGTACTATTACAGATACAAATTTGACATAATCCACCCATCTTATACTAATATAAATTGCTAACTGACTCACTGATAACAACGCACAGCCTAGACGGCTAATCGTAGATACATGAAATTTGAAGGGTATGTTTATCTTGATGAGAAAATGAGTGCTAAGAAGGGGATTTTGAAAATTTGTACCCTAAGGGGTTCAAAGTTTTCATTAAAACTATGCCCTAACTCTGAAACCGTGCATGATTATAGGTCAAAATTATCATTATAGATTCCTCATATGAAATAGATAAGAACGTGATTCATGTTTTTTTTGTTTTTAATAATTGAAGGTCAGGGGGTCATTTTATTAGAAAAAAAATCAAAAAACATTCTTATTTAACAGAAAAAACGCGATGTACACGTGGTTACTATAATAAACTGGTGTATTAGTCCTCTTTATGCAATGGATGAATGTCAAAACTACCAAGATCTGATGATGGAGTGGAATTAGTATAAACGGGTTTTTTTCATTAAATAACAGTAATACATATTAAGAGCGTTGCGCGTATAAAATGGTTGTATGTTTGATACTCTTCTACGAACCATGTAAACCAGGGTCTTACGTTGATGACAGCGGAACATGCCTCGATACAGGCATTCAGCGGCAAATGTTTTTTTGGTGATTTACATGGCCGTAGCAGTATAATAACAAATTTGGTGTGAGTATAGTGCTTACTTCGTGGTAAATAAATAAATGAATAATAAAATCTGGACAAACGTGAGTCGGATCGGCACTAAGACTTCAAAAAGCCTGCATTTTTTTCTGGGTCTGAACCCTCGGTGTGCGTGTCTGCACACCATGTAGGAGCTAATCGGTCAAATTTATCCAGATATCCAACAAATATATATATTTATAATGTAATACTTGTACCTATTTCAAAAAACCAATACGCGGACGAAGTCGCGAGTAAAAACTAGTTAATCATACGATTACGAAGCCAAACGAAGCAATGAATTAATCTTTCTAGAGCGTGGTGCTGTGAGGAAAACTGTGAGTTATGTAAATCTAGACAATGGTAGGTAGGTACTAGAATATTTGCTTGGCTCAGATAACACAATTACACCTGTAACATTCGACGGTGTCATATGGTTAAATGTTCAGTTCACTATTCGCGAAGTAATAATACAATAACTTCTAATTAAATTTAGTAAACAAAAACGGTTAAAAACGGTCAATAGATAACTCAACTGTTCCAGACCAGTACCAGATGGAAGCGTGCCCAAGACACTGGCTGCATTGCCTCGCGGAATAGCTATACTAATTCGCTGGCCTTATATATATTACATACTAACAGCCAGCCCTTGGGTCACGTGTCGCCTCAGTCAAAAGCTCCGCATGTTTTTACAACCCCGAGGGCACTAGTTTTCTTAATACCTTAGAAGGTATTATTACATATTGAGCCATACAAGCTAGCATATCACGTTCAAAATATCCAAAAGGGCTAGGTGCTTTCCGATATTTTTTAGGATGGTCACTGAAGAATAATTCAAGATCACAGGCGTCGGTAAGCCAGCCCGCGGCCAGAAATAAATGCCTCGTTAATCGATTGGCGCGTGTGGCCTTGCTACATGGTGGAAGTTTTCATATATATATTCATATTCATTTATTCTTTGTAAAACACGTGTAAATAAGATATTATCATAGAGGTAATGTGCAATGTGTTTTATTGGGTGTACCATATAAAAAATTTATACCTACTTATGAACAAAAGATTTTTGAAATTCGATCTCATGATTTAAGTCAAGCTTATCAAAAGTAAAATTTAAAATAAGTTAATTAATTAATTATTGCAGTCTAAAAATTCTGTCATTTAATAAAATGTCATGTTAATTAAATATTTGTACAAATTTGTTTTAACTGTCAAAAAGTCTTAGCACTTTCTTACGTCAATCGGTAACTTGTTATAGATTTTCGAGCTCATAACAAAAACGCTATTACTGTATAGTGCTGTAGTAACATTTGATTTTGGCTATAATTTGTTGAGGTAAGCTAGGTGTTAAACTAATAACATGCAGTGCGACCGCAGACCAGTGTGTTCATAGGAGCAACTGCAATTTTTTTTACGGTGCAATAATGCCTTACTAATTAAAATATTTCAATATTTTTACCGATTATTTGGAAACTCAAGAATTTGAAGCTGTCGCAGCACTACTGTAAACAACTTAATTACATAACATTGTATAAACGTGAACCTCATTTACAATTTTACTGATTGTTTATCTTTTAAACTAATTTTACGAGATTCTAATATAGATTAATGTACAGGAATGTTTCATAAATATTATTATTTATCTCAGTAAATAATTCTTTGACATTATTAAAAAAACTGTTTGTAATATTGTGTGTCTACGTTTGAACAGAGTTATAGCGTAATAAGCAATGCGAAACGTCAAAATTTATTTCTTAGATTTGATGGACTGTAAGAGACCTTGCTATAATGGGCACTAGATAACGGATAGAAAACCTAAATAGGTACTTTAGTTATATATACACACTTTTGATACATTACGACACCCAACATACAGAATAAACATTTATATATATCACAGAAATGTTTGCCCAGGGTGGTAATTTAACCCACAGCGCTGATGGCAGAGCTACTACTATCGGTAGTAGCTCTGCCACTACTAATTACTAGCTCTATAGCTATGAGGCTTGCAAGCTAACACATTGATCATCCTATGATAATCTTCCTCGGCAGTTTGCGCTGTAGGCTATCTCCACCCATCAGATATACAAACTTACAAATCTAAAGCCTGTCTAATCCTACAGAAACACTCGCCTTAAGCTAGTTTTAGCAATGTCTTATCCGCTTTTAGCAAATTGAGTCGCTAGTCCGCTGCATTTCCTAAATTGATTACCTCCGAACTTGTGGTGGTTTGAAATTGAGCTCACATTAAATTTGAGCTGTTTGATCCCACATTCAGGTTGTGTCGATAATGGGATCAGTGTTCAACGAAATGAAATTTTTACGTCATATTTTCAGTTATTCTGGGTTATTTAGAGTAAATTTTTAGTGTATTTCATTTGTTGGGAGTAGGAGTAGAAATCGGTTTCACAATTTTACTGACATTTAAATAAGCTTAAAGCAAAGCAAACATATGTGTGATGAATGTAGACGTATGTTCTATATCGGGTAAAGCTACGTAAACTTGAGTGACAAAATACCTGTTTACAATTCACATAGAAGATAACAACAATTCGTTAACTTTTCTTAGTCTTGATTACGCGCGATCGATCGCATTCTTGTCATTCCGAAATTTCATTAAACGAGCAACTTATGCGTGTATGAAATAAATGTATCTCCTTTTCCCGCTCCCCCATTGGCCGAATTCTTCGTTCTTTCTCCTCACTAAAGAATTAGGATCCCTCGACCCGAGGACATGTTAGAACATGACATTTTCAACAGGCAGCAGTAACTACCCGCGTACCCCAATACTATCAAACCCGCACAGTTTTACAGGTACCACGAGTAATTGTACCTAGTACTAGATAAACTCGCACTGTTTTACAGGTACCACGAAAACGTATTTATTGTACTAGTTGAACCCGCTCAGTTTTATAGGTACCATGAAAAATGGTATCTAGTACTATTTGAACCCCTACAGTTTTACAGGCACTATGAATAATTGTATCTAATAGTACTAGACTCGCACAGTTATACAGTTACCATGAATTATATCTAGTACTTACTAGTTGAAGTTTTATGTCAGTGCCACCCAGTTATTCAATGACCATGTAAATTGAAATAAATGTCTATACTGCACATTTTGACACACTTGTGACAATTACTTGAGCTGGAATTGAGCTCATAATATTTCGAACCAAAAACCTAAGTAAGTAAGAATGAGTTTCACATGTTATTATTGTTTTGTTAGCAATACACTGAGTTGAATCGTGACAAAGGAGTTCTCTCGTGAAATAGACGTAAGCTGAGCTAAACTTTTGTTGGGGTTCCGTAAAATTGCTTATAACTGGCGCCCACTCCGGCTAAACTTTGATGTTGGGTTTCGTAGCTTCAGGTGTAGCCGAGTTGTGTGCCAGTTGGCTTGGGCTGCTCAACTTTTGAGAGAGCTTTCAAAACTTCTTCAACTAATATAGGTACACCTACTTCAAGTTAACTTTCGATTGGATTGTAATTTACGAGAGATCGATTTCTTTCTATATTTGATGATGGCTTGGCGGGGCTTGAAGTCAGATTTTAAGCAGGTAATGATCACAGTTCTGGTGGTAGGGTATAGATTCACCTGGCTACAACCACCCTTGAGAGCCAGTGCTTTCTGGGAAAGCTTTTGACCTCATTCTTGTTCTGGCCTAGAGTTACAGGCCTAGAGTTTAGCGCTAACTCATAACATACAAAAAAAAACTATTTAAATTACAAAATGGGCCAGGCTTTTGCTTCGAAGCTTGCGCCGGCAGTTGAGGTCTACGGTTAAGTGCTTCGTGGTTATTTATTTGTTTAATCTATTGAAAAATCAACAGCGAATTTATCTTAGATAGACACACACTTTTCATTAATAATAACAGAAAGCTAATTAATGATTTTTACGTATACGAGTATTAACAATATAACTGACAATAATGAAAATGACATGGGATTATATACCTACATGTATAAACTATGTACGTAAAGTTAATATAGAGGTAAACCAAAGTAGGTACCTACTACGTCACTAAAGTAACTTCTGGTCAGTCGCTGTCTGGCTGAATTTACGCTTGTACAGAATAGATAAGTCTAAATCAAGGTGCCTTCAACACTAGCTTTTAACGAACTTCATAGCTCAGTTTTGTTCTGTGTTTGGATTTTGTATCATTTGTATTTATTAATACGTATATATTTACAAAAAATATTTCAGTATTATTTCCGTAATCTAGTTCTCATATTACAAGCTATGCTTAGTTTGGGGCTAGATGGCGCTGTGTTAAATTAATGTCCTGTAATATTTATTTATTTATAAACACATAATGAACAGATCGCAAGTTCGCCAAAAAAATGCATGTTGCCTGTAGTTTGTGGCAACAATAGGTATAGAAATCGAGTGATTTTGATGTTAAATATGCTTGTTCTTGAAATCTGGTATAATTATTCATTTGCATTATCATCTTCATTATAGCCAAACTTGATATTAGTCAAAACTAGATGAGAGCATCGAATAATGAACACAAAGTAGATTTCAAAATAAGATGTTGCTCGTGGTTTCCGAAGAATATTCTCTCATTGTTGTTTTACCGGTAGGTTAGACAATCAAAGCACCTTACACCTAAGCCGAGTGAATCTCTTTTACGACAATTTTTATCTCTTTCGTAAATCTAATCGCGTTCTTGTTTAGCATTATATATTCATAAAGCCAAAAAGTTTCGGTGTGCCGACTTTGTACGTGAATTTTACATTTTGTGCCGCCGCCAGCTCCTCACTATGCGCCCTTAATAGGTGCATGCTAAAATTGAAATCGTTTATTGGCAAGAACATAACATATCAGTACATAAAGGTCGTATTGAATAATAAATAATAACATGTTTCACCTGACCAAATCAGCAGCCCATTAGTGTCCACAACTAGACAGAGCCTACTCCAAAGCTGCAGGATTTTACCATAATTACCACGCTTGGCAGGCGGAATGTTGGTCACAGGAAAGGTGTAGCTAATACACATAAGGAAGCTTCTGCCCTTCTACTTAGGAGATCGCAAGTAGATTATTTAAAATGCACACCGCCAAAGAATGGAACGCTTTGCCTGAGTCCGTGTTTCCCGAAAATTACATCATGGGAGTCTTCAAGTCAAGAGTGAATAGGAACCTTCTAGACAAGCGAGCTCCATCGTAGGCTGCATCATTGCTTAACATCAGGCGAGATAGCAGTCAAACGGAAGCCTATAACATAAAAAGAAAGCCTAAGTTGACTTATGTTGGAGGGGTAGAGTCTTAATCCGCGACCTCCATGGCAAAAACACATCACAGGTGATCGCTTATAACAATGTAGTATCTAAGATTTCTATCGTCTTTTATCTTTCTACAACAATCACAAAACACAGCATAACATTTCTTCGGAGGCACAGATCACAGGAGTTTTGGTCAACGTTATGAGTTCCAAATTATCTTGAATGTAAGAGCCAAACAATATATAACCGTGTCGTGCGTCGCCTTTGTCTGTGTTGCATAGTATCGAACTATCCTTTTTTTTAAATATGATTTTACCTCACATGTATATATTTATGTATACTATATAGTAATAGACATTTTATCGAATCGACCCCACCAACTAAGCCCATTGATGTCGTAAAAGCCGTCTACGGGATCTCACCAGAAGAATGGCAGCAGCTTCCTTCTGATCACCAATCCGCCTGACAAGCGTGGGGATTATACCATAACCCTCCATCTTTGGAGAGGCTCTGTCCATCTGTTGACACTAATGGGCTGTTGATGTTTGATGAGACATTTTATGCAACGCTATCTTGCTTCAAGCCAAGCAAAGCTTGTGGAATGGGAATCAGATTACGAATATTATTATTTTTTCAAAAAATCTGAAAATGCAATATAACACCCATCTAGATTTGTCACATATTTTTGTCACACCTACCCCACCGCAACCTACGTGCATAAAGTACACCTAGGTCTATCGGGAATGCCAAGCACGATCAATCTTCATCAAAAATAAATTAATGTTGTGCGTAAACAAACACACAGCCTCTACATGTTTCAATATTTGTATGTGGGAAATTGAAAATTTGTCTGGCACAATATCTTAGAAAGTTGTCTAAGAAAACAACGGGATTATGCGATGAGCGTATTAATTATAAAATTTAACGCAATGCAATTTATTAACTTATTACTTATTTGTTAACGCCGAGTTCGATTTCCTGGGAAGAATAATATTGTGTTTTATTTTGTTGTTACGACATGGTTTAGGTCCACCTGGCTCAACAATCTTACTTATTTTTTTTGCATTAGGGGTAAGATAGCTTAGTTTCTCAGACTGTTGAGGATTTTGATGAAGGGCGCTTCCACCTTTGGCCTTATAATAACTTGAAAATCAGGTGAGATGAAGCAAACTCCGAAAAGAGCCGGCGGAGTCTTCGATATAAATAAATAACGTTATTTATATGTTATTATAGCATAATGCAAAAGTAAACGACCCTTGTCGCAGCGAGTCTAAATCACGAGTTTCATTACTTAGAGCCTTTTGAAGATGCTATCGTAACATAAGGATGCCATGTTTACAAAATGGTCTGACATTATACGTTGATCGTGTAATAGGGCTTCTTTGTCACACACACGATTACTAACATATTTCCCCAATCATGATTACCGCTTGGGATTAATTTTACACTGGCGCGTTAAAATTCAACATATTTTGCACGTTAACTCGTAATTTATTAGAACGTAGCAGAAGGCTCTTCAGGCACTTGGCAGATTTTTTGCCCAGAAACCTTTGTGAGTATATTTACAACAACTCACTTCAGTTTAATCGTATTCGGATCAAGTAGGAGTTTAAGAGTGCCTCAAAGGTGAAAGAACGTTCGAACAGTTGATTTTTTTCAAGTTTGGCATTCTTGTCCGCAATTTGACATTGCAATAATATACTAATGAAATCACTCTTGCATTCTTCAATAGTAGATTATACATCGAGGGCATAAAGCACTGTTTTATGTCACGGGCGCAATATTGAATTCTGAACGTAACAAAGGACTCCAGATTTAACTCTCGAGCGCAGCAAGGGTGTTATGCGAGGGAATTAAGACGAGTCCTGAGCGCAGTGAGTGGTTCAAGCGTGCCCAAGACAAAAACAGCTTTATCCCCGAGGAGTGTACTCTTAGGCTTTAATGACTTGCTTTACGTAAGGTTGGCATGATATGTAATTTGGCATTGTCGAGCAGGTGGTGTGAACAATATATTACATATTGTTCAAAGCATTTTGTAATGAAGGGCTGCAGCAAATTTCACTGAAATTATGTGGCACGTTTGATATTTTCAGCACACATTCGTCGTAAAGGCAAATTCCCAAAATTATTTTAATTTTAGCGTTACAGTTCATAGAGCGTTCGAAAAAAATGGCGTCTGTAAATAACGTAACGATCTAAAATGAATGTATGTTCATAAATGGGCGTAGTTACCATCAAAACTGCTTATTCTACTTATATATTTTACGACAGATTAAAATAGCAAACAACATCAGTCGACGTTCGCAACATTTTTATTTGGAAAATCTGAAATCACTTTGCTGCTAGTAGTTTTAGCTGTGGCCGCACAAACGTATCTACTTCATGTCATACATATACAATAAACATGTATGAGCTTCATCAGCTTTTCTCTGTAACTTTACACACTTGCTTTGATAAATATAATACTGGACTGTCTTCCTTTTGCTAATTTATTAAAAAACTTAAGGCCCACTATATCTGCATATTAACTTCTATCATATTCTCTTAAACAATATGTTTGAAGTTAATATCATAATATCATAATCTTAATATAATCTAATATGTACACAGTTTATCATGTTTCATTAAGTTCCAATTAACATTATCCATTTTTGTTGAATTAAATAGTAGAAAAAATACTTTGAGTATGTAAATGTTATCAACGTCAACGCGATACAGAGACAAAGAAAGGCCAAAGTGATTAAAACTCCAGGCGTCGCGTCGGGCAGACTATGCAAGCTATTGACAGAAAATATTGGTGCATAAAATTGACAGTAATTGGCGCCAATCGTTGAAACAGTAAAGTTTGGAAAGCTCCGGAAATCAACTCGCAAATACAACATCATCGCTATTCGCGAATAAAATAAATTAGTTTTCCTTTTTCGGCATATTACGTACAAAATAAAATCGTAAATTTCATAACAATGCTATGAACATTGACTGAGCCACGCCAACTATTTTCTAAGTATTCGTTTATGTGTGTAAATAAACCGCGTATTTGGCATCTTAAACAGTTTTTATCAGATGTAAGGTAGATAGGACGCAGTTCAGTACTGTAAATAACCGCCTATGTGGTCTAGTGGTTGTCCACCTCTTGATCCGATGCCACCAGTTTAGACCCAGAGGTCTGGGTTCGACCCCCAGAGCAGTACAAATTTGTGCTTAGTTTGGTTGGTGGTAAGACAAGTGCCTAGTCTTCTTGGCTTAATACCCACCATTTCCAATTTGTGGTATTCCAACATTCATTGGAACGATAGGAAATTCATCAGTCTGTTGAAGACGGAAGAAGTGCGCTTTCACTTTCACCCTACTCGAAACCAGATGAAATGAAGGCCAGGGCTGCCAAAAAACGTAGTTTTGTCCATTCTGTTTTTTTCATAAGGTAACACGAAAAAAATATACAGGTGAGTTTTTTTTTCCAGGGCTACTGAGGCGAAGTCTGAAACCATGAAAGTTATCGAAAAATCATGTTACAAGCTACAAGCTCGATTAAAAAACAATGAGTTCTGTATTAATGAAAAATATTTATTTTAGTTTTACTAGAAAAGTGAGTTTATTATATTTTTTTATATTTTTGAGCACTTTGTTTGATAATAAAAAAAAATGTGTGATGACACGCACAACGTTGTTTGAACACTGTCTGAATAAAAAAAATATAATTATAACTTTAGGAGGTCTTTATGCACAAGTGAATCTATGAAATCCTCTTTTGCTCTTCGTGTAGAAATTGTAAAAATCTGAACGTCTACAAAAAGGTTGGTATCGCTGAATGCGAATAAAGCGTTAGAAAACCGAAGTACTCACAAAATAGAAATAATTTTGATTTAGTATAAATTTGTTTTTATGTCATGAAGAAATGCAATTATTTGTATCTATGTATATGAATCTAAGCTCACTTTTTCAGAAAAACTGTAAGAAATAGATTTTCTTAAATGCAGAACTTTTTTTTTATTCAAGCACGTAACTTCTTGCTTGACATTTCTATAACTTTCACGGTTTAAGACTTGGCATCAGTGTCTCTGGAAAAAAACTCACCTGTTTATAGGTACAATTAAAGAAACTATAATTTATGGTGCTAACCTTGTATACAGTTTGTTTTACTGTCGGGCTTTTATTCTATTTGTCGGGCTTAATTAGTAGGGCTACCTGAGGACCGTTACAAACGAGATTATATTGGTATTTATATATTGGATAGGTATATAGGAAGCATGCCCAAGACACTGGCTGCATTGCCTCGCTTCCATCTGAATATAGGTACTGTTATTATAACACTAGGAAAAAGGTCACATTATTGCAGCCAAGAAACACTAGGACTAAAGCTTTAATCCCAACAAAAGGGCAGCAGCTTACTTGAATGCTGTGATGCTTATTTCTAAAAAATAAAGTTTATTTGAGTTTTACTTACTTCAATAATTAGGATACATTCCCTGCGGGGACATTGGTTTGGTCCAGCCTGTATGCTTATCAACACTAAAAACATATCAGAAAAACTGTAAGTACCTACATAAGTAATCGATATTCCATGTCCAAGTATAAAAATGTAATGAAGCAAGAATTATTTCTCATTCAATTCAAATCTCGAGTTTGGGTTAGGTTAGGTTAGTACAGTACAGGTATATGAAAAAAGTTTTCATATACCTGTTGATTAATAATCAAGGAGGTTTGAATCTATAACAAAGAGTTGAAATCAAGAGTTCATGATCAAAAATATTTAAAAATTGATCGTTGCTTATTCGTGAACCAAAAATGGCGCGACGCGGTTTGATTTCATAACTTTTTATTTGAACTTGATTCTCTATTGCAAAAAATTGTGGGAGTTAACACTACATTCATTTAGAAGACCCTTTGTATTTTTAGATATCTGAGACACGTCTTCTATGTGCGCCGCTATGAAGAATGTCAGTAGGTACGTAGAAGTTTACATAACATTTAATTAATGTAGCTTTTTTAAAATTAAAACGGCTAGGTAACTAGTTTTGATTTTTTTAAACAAACATTTAAAATTCCGCATTTGAAATATTTCTCGCGTACGCCCGAATCTAACATGACATCACTACACGATTGTAACACGCGCTCGCTATGTCATATCAGTATGCACAAAACGCTTGCATAACGCATGTTGTCAAGCCAAAAGTTGGTGCATATGCATTGTTAATATCGCCAATTTTTTTTAAGAGTAGTAGAGCTCCTTGTGTTTTGGCTCGGCCGGGAAGGACTATCACTATACCTATTTCGGCCGCCATGCAGGATTGCTGTGTTCTGGTTTGAAGGGTATGGTTGGTTGTTAAACTTGAGTCTAATGACTTAGTTACTTTCAAGTCATACAACACAGCAACACAAAATTGGTACAGAAAATAATATAAAATCAGGCTAAGCTGCGTGTATTTAGATTGGTGGCCTTCGCAGTCAGTATCAGGGCGTCTGACTCGATCCGGAGATCTTGGGTTTGAATACCGCATGGGGCATCTTTGTGATGTATGATCTCAGTTTTCACAGGACATTTCAGGCTTGAATCTCATTTGTCTCATAATTAAGATGAATTACTCTGTGCTTTTAAGAGCATGCTAGATGGGTTCAAGTATTTTAAGCCTAAACTAAACCTTAACACACGGTCCATGGTATCAGTACCAAGGTCAGTGTGTTAAGGTTGCCGCCGCCGCCGTTGTCCATGGCTCCTTACTGACCACTTATCTGAATAAGTGGTCATTAGTAAAGAGCCATGGGCAATACTTTACTGACCACTTATTCAGATAAGTGGTCAGTAAAGAGCCATGGACAACGGTGGTGGTTCATAAAGTATGACATTAGAGCTATTATACAGCCCATATAAAAAATATATGTATGTGAAAATGCAATAAAAAAAACATCTAGTTTGCCGGATGAAGTGACTTCCGCAATAATAACTGTAGTAATGGAAAAACGTTCGGAAAACTACATTTTCTGAAATGTTTCCGTTGCAATCTCGGATTCATTTAGGTCTTGAGATTAGAAAACGTCAAGGTAATTCCAGTTTTATTCCGTCGCTATCTCTAATGACATAAAATTGTATTAGGTCGGCGAGCTTACCTCTCCACCTGGTGGTAAGGCAGGTAATCTGGAAGATAGGCTAACCGTGTTACTTTCGTTCCAGCAGCACTTCTGGAAAATTTTCTACAAATTTGCTATATTATAGGTTTTTAGTGCCCAGCCTAACATTATTTGTGCCATGTTTACCTTCCAACAATGAATTTAAAATACGTGTGCTATACACATGATAACAATTTGCAAGGATAACCCTTAAATACTCACATGAATGGGAAAGCTATTAGGAAAGTCGTAAGACAATCAAAAAATATTTTTAGCGCATTTTTTTGTGTTCAACCTTTATAGTATATTATATACTATTTATATAACAAATTATTTAAACTATAAAAACAAGTCCTATATATGTAATTGTTCTTAAATAAATAAGACTTGTTCTTCTATAAATAAGACTTTTTCACATATAAATAAGACTTGTTCTTATTTAAATATATGTTGACCTCCTCTGTGGTCTAGCGGTTCAACCCACCGATTTCAGATCCAGAGGTCCCGGATTTGACCCCCATGGGGAGAACAATATATTGTGGTAGGATTTTGTATAAGTCCGCCTGGCTAGCTACCACCATCTTACCTAATTCTGTTGCCTTATAATAATTCTTAAACAAATTGTTGTGTTCCGGCATTCAGAGGTAAGATAGCTAGTTCCTCGGTTTGTTGAGGATTCCGGGTGAAGTGCGCCTCCACCTTCGGCCTTATCTTAACTTGTTACCAGGTGAGATGACAGCACTACCCCGTCTTGCAATAAAAAAAAATGGTATAAATTTCTCCGGCAGGTTCTATTCGGGTTCCTTCGCCATATCATTCCAATTAATTCGTAATCTTAGATGAAAACTAATGAGGTATCTATTATCAGAATTTACATAACCGATAAAATAACTGACTATTTATTTGTAGAAAAAATCATCAAATTATATAATTGTATACTCGTAGCATACTATATACTAGGGAAGTATGCAGACTGCCAAAATTTGTCAAATTTAAAATCAATTACTTCGACTTGTGTTTGATCACCTCCGCCTTCACCACCGCAACAGCTTATTGCTGTCTTTAATTTCCTCAATAAATATTAAAAATTAATCAATATTACAGGACATTTATTCCACACAGCGCCATCTAGCCCCAAACTAAGCATAACTTGTAACATAGGAACTAGATTACGGATAGAATACTTATATAGTTTATTTTTTGTAAATACATACATACAACACCCAAAAACAGAACAAACCTCTGAATTCATCACACAAATGTTTGTCCTGGGTGGGAATCGAACCCACAGCCTACAGCACAGAAGGCAGAGTTACTACCAACTGAGCTATAAGGCTTGTTTTTATAGGTGGTGGGTTCGTTTTCATCATGGATACTCATATAATAAGCATGAATGCTTTTATTAGCGATATTTATATCATGATTGATTTGTCCAACTTGGTAGAGCATATTATTGGATTTTTATATTATGATTAATTACGATATGAAAACAGTCTGAATGTTCATTTACAAAGATCAGAAAGTTATGAAGCAGTACACGAGAGATAGTTACCAGACACAGTTACAAGAGATCACTTACGGATCCAAGACAAGGTTGCCGACTATATAGCTTATTCTTAAAATAGCACAGCCCAGCTATGGAGATAGCTGTACTTGGAGTTTAACTTGGGTATAAAATACAGTATGATCAAAATACAATAGGGAAACCTAAAACACCGACATAGCTCACAGGTCATGCAAGTTTAGTGGGTATACCATGTGGCTCGCAGAACTGATAGCCGCTGAGGAATGCTGAGGATCGTTATAGCAAAACCGTCCACTGCTGCACATAGGCTAACCAGCCTATGTTCAGCAGTGGACGTTAACCACCTGAAATTATAATGTTATTAATAAGGTTCTAACTGTTTTTTGTTTTCAAATTCAAATACCTACTGATTGATTTGGTAAGTGATTTATTTCCCCATGACATTGTTGTAAGTTACATATTTAGATTATAAAATAAGATGGGTATGATATGATTACTCATACATGTTCATGCAATTAATAAGGTTAATGGCACATAGCCGAAAACAGACGAAGACGAGTGACGTAGCAACGCCACGGATCCACGGATTGAACTTGCTGAATCGTATTTTGTGCAGTGTATCGCGCACATCAGTCTCATCAGGCTCTAAATTTGTCTCCTTCAACATATTTCACACGCACACTAAGATATTATAATCTAATTATCATAAAGGATCGCTAAGAATTGTGTACCCGTTCGCAAATCTCAACGGCACGAGAAGAAATTCGGCTTGATTTTTTCATCATCTGCATTTCTTTCTGAGTCTGATTTTGTGTCCAAATTAAGATCTAGTCCCCTATTATTTACCTAACATTAGTGTAGAGTGCCTTATTAACACAATCTTAGGACAGTGGTACGCCCGAACTCAAGGCCCGATTTGCCCCGCAGGTAGAGATGCTGTATCAGCGGTATTTTCTTCGCACGAACCAGAACTACCTGTTCTACTTGATGGGGCTGATTTTGGGCATGACTGTGATGCTACTGGTGGTGCAAGCTCGCGGCGCGTACCTGGCACATCTGCGGTACACGCTCGACTATCCGAAGGCTTCCACGTACAATTCTACGCAGCTCCCATTAATGTGAGTATTATTATTTTGCAATATAGTGAACTTGCCGTTTGGTTGTCCCTAAAAAAACGGAGTTCGCGAAATCTTTTTTCGTGATGGCGTCCCGCAAATAGCATGAGCCTCCCGTGGATGTCATAAAAGGCATTCTAGGGATACCAGGAAGTGGGCTGTAGCATCTTCAACCACATGTATTCCAGTGTACTTTGATGGACTATTATGATTCACAGTGGGAGGATATCTATGAAAATAAGTATTATTGCCGATCGCACCTTATGTGAAATACAGAGTAGGGTGATGAATAATAAATAATGATAATAATAAATATCACAGGACATTAATATCACACGGCGGCATTAAGCCCTCAACTAAGCAAGCTTGTATTAATTAAGGGACTAGATAGCGGATAGAATAATTATTGTTTTTTTTTAATATATACTTATCATACAATACTACACATAAACATCTAAATTAATCACACACATGTTTGTCCTGGGTGGGAGTTGAACTCACAACCTACATCGGAGAAAGCAGAACTACAGCCAACTGAGATGTTAGGCTTGTTGTTTGAATGATAGAATAATGCTATTCTCCACAACTATGTTATAACATGTTTTTTTTGTGTATTCGACAGTGACCTGACGACCCTGACCGGAACACCCCTGAAAAGCAACATTGACGAACCTGATATTAAGGATTTCCTGAACTACAAGGCTATGGTCGAGCTTGCGAAACACCAGAGACTGGCTTACATCGTCAACTTCTGCATTATCAGCATTTGTTCTATCATCTATATGTGTAAGTCCTACTGGAACAGAACTGTGAAGTTACTTGTGAAAGAACTCGTCCATGGAATTACTTTCAAGATACCTATTACTACAGCCAAGAAGCGTGACTGTATTTTTGGCTGAAAAGTATACTTAAATTAATATTGTCAACTTTTTTCATTTGACTTCTTTTGTCACACCACGTAAGGCAAATTTATTATAGGTATAACGGTGACGGTGATGTCTTGTAGAGTACAAAATCAATTGACCTTTTTTTGTTAAATTTTGTGTTGTTGGCAGGTCTGCTGGTGTGTTTAAGCCGACCCGCCGTTAATGAGATCTACTTGCTGACCATCTCGTACGTCTTGATCGTGACCTTCGTGATCATCGACCTTTCAATGGCGACCACAGCTATACTGCAGTAAGTCATTATTGTCGTACCCGTATCCCATGCTAAGTGGGATCGGCGTTACATACCTTCTTCCTCCACTCTTAAGACTTTATTTAAGTTCACCTGGCTAGCTACTATCTATCTACTATCTTACTTAATTCTGTCACCATAACAACAATTCGAATATTATTGTGTTCCGGCATTTAGAGGTAAGATAGCCAGTTCCTCGGTTTGTTGAGGATTCCGGGTGAAGTGCGCCTCCTTCGGCCTTATCTTAACTTGTAACCAAGTAAGATAAAAGCCAAGCGCTTCCCCTGCATACAATAAAAAAAAGATCAGCTTGATCTGGATCTAATTAATTCCGGTAAAATGCGCTAAACTCTCTCAAGTGCCAGAACAGAGTTTAGCTTGAATTGATCGCGTTTAATTAGCAACGGTTAGACTGTTCCTTAGATAATTAATAAGGAGGTAAGTTTAATAAGAAGGTTTTACCACATTGAAAGATCCGAATAAATCAACATAAAAAAGAAAATACTGTGCAAATTTTTGTATGTTGAACACCTTTTACTACTCGTGCCGATATTTTATTTCTCGTTTTATATCTATTTCTCGGGTTACCGTGAAACCGGGTTGGGGTAAATTTCGACGGAGTTTGCTTCGTCGTTAACGTTTAACGGTCGGCTTCTCGTGATTTCGATGATACTAATACGTTCGCCGATATAAGCGCGGTACATTGAGCATTTCGATCATATCGCTTTTACCGAATGCGTGTAGAATTCTGCTGAGCTTATATGGGGCAACATTTAGCAATTGGTAAGGTATCTCGTTTACGTGGACATGTAAGCACAGCTCTCATGAAAATTACTAATTGTACATAGCTCTTCAGGACATTCGTTATGTCGTTTACATTACTACTAATAAATTCTCCTATTGGATGTGAACGTCGAACTTTTCCTACTTGGAACTACTGCCTAGTGGTTCAACCCATTGGTATCACATCCGGAAATCCTTGTTTTGATCTCCAGGGGAGTACGAATTTGTGCTTGTGTGGTATGGTTGTTCGTAGGTCTTTGTTTAAGCTCGCCTGGCTAGCGGCCACCATCTTACCTAAGTCTGTCTCCATAACAACCATTCTAAAATTGTGGTGTTAATTTAAAGTACGATAGCCAGTTCATCAGTCTGCTGAGGATTCCGGGTGAAGTGCGATTCCATATTCGGCCTTATCATAAATTGCCATAAGGGACATGAAGGCTAAGCACTTCTCCGTCGTACAATAAAAAAGCGTTCCATCTTCGCAACCGAGAACTGGATGTTGCAAAGTTACTTAATCTATGGCCTAAACGAGCGTCTTTAGAAATCTCCGAAGTACCAGTACATTAATAATGCTATTGAAATCAACGGAGCCACGAGGCTATTAGGATACAGACAAATAGTAGATTGTGTTTCAAGGGGTGAGTGTGCAAATGAAACAATCCGGAGCAAGGATAATGGTTCTCTAATTGAATTCCAAGCATAAATTAAAGTACATTTTATAAAGTAATTGAGCAACTACTTTGACCCTTAAGACTGTTCAATTTATCTTCGGGTAAAAAACTTTATTTCTTATACGACAGCTTTAACTATTTGATTCTGAGTTACGTACCTATTAGTCGCGCACAAACGTCTCGGTCCAAGTTTCTTGTGTTGTTGTTTATTCAGTATCTCAAAGTATCTGGTAAAGGTCACTTGTTTCTATTGAAGGGAAGGGTTATTTCGCTGCAATAGAAACACTATAAAGAATAAAAGCATATTATCATCGGAGTAGCGTTTCGCGGCAATAACTTTTTTTTTATTTTTTTGTTTTGTGCAGAGGCTAGATAATTAATACAAATATAATCAGTATCATGATTTACGAATAAAGTCATAGTTTTGCTCTCTTTATAATGCCCGCGAGGGATTAATATTTCAGTACAACATTGCTCCCAGCTAAGCCGTGTGGCTATTATTACATGATTTTTAGGGCTTCGTACCCAAAAGAAAAGGTACTAACGCAACCCAAAGCTTACTCCGTCCGTCCATCTGTTAGTCTGCGCGCTATATCTCATGAACCGTTATAAGTAGAAAGTTAAAATGTTCTCAGAGTATGTATTTCTATTGCCGCAGTACCAACAAATCATAAAAATTAAAATGTTTGCCATGAAATGTGGATTGGCCCGCGGTGTGCGTGTCCACATTTGACCACTAGTAAGAATCATTGGATTTTGTCCGCAGGTCCTTCAAAATGTGCAGCGGCATTACCCCGCTACTGATTTTCCTGACGTACAGCATGCTGCCGGTGCGGCTGCATGAGGCCGTTTCGGGCGGGCTCGTGTTGGCCATCATTAACATCACGGTCGACTGCGTGATGGGCGAGACTTCATCTGCACAGGTACTCGGTTTTACGTTTGATGAGCATGATCTGACAGTTTTTCTTCTCGTTGTGACTCTCGATTCAAAATCAATGGTTACGGGTTTTCAAGTGTATTTATTGTTGCAGCTCATGATTTCCCTGGTCTGCCTGATAGCCGTCAACATTGTGGGTGCCCTAACGCACCAATCTCGCGAGATGACGCAGAGGCGCGCTTTCATAGATACGCGTGACTGCGTTGAAGAGCGCCTTACGATCCAGCGTGAAAACCAAAAACAGGTGAATTTAGAAATAGTATGGCACATGGCTATTCCCTTATGATATAGACTTCAAAACTCAAGGAAAAGAATCAAACTTACAAAGCAGATCAAACTTGTCTGAAAACTAAGTTACGGACAAATTAATATATTTCACCCATTTCTTCGCGCGAAAACCAACTCGATTTCTCCATTCATTTACTTACATCTTTTCCCAGTAGGCCAAAGTAGAGCCAGTAAATATAGTGGCGTTTAAAAGAATTTGCCCTTATTTCACACTGTCCAAGTGAAGTTAAGAGCACAAAACTTGTCAATTTATAGAATTATTAATAGCTGGAATAGCTTTATATTTTGGTAAACACGTGTTAATCTTTAGAAGAGCTGCCAGCGGATCATTTGTTTAATTTTTCATGCCTAGTATATTTATTTCTAAGAAGAAGGTGATACGCCGATAACATCAAAAAGCTAATAACCGTATTAAGCAACGTATAGGGCACGAGCCTGAAACATAGCTCAGACGTATCCCCAGACCTAGATTGCAACATGCAAAAAACCGAGGACAATAAAGAATGACCAAACAAGAAGTAATTGCAAAGAGTAACAATTCATTCGTAACCTGAAAGAGAGACGAGGAAGAAATAGGGAACTTTAGGTTTCATAACCAATGTGCCACTAGTTACTTCATTTAAAGAGCACATTAAGATATCACCCGTATTTTGGAATCCACGAATTTGAATAAGATAAACTAAAACTAAACTTGAAAACTCGTAGTACAACTTTCTTCAAAGTTGTTTCTACAAAGTTCAGTCAGTTTGTAGTAAATTATCCAAGCTTCTATGACTAACTTTCAGATTCATGATCTTTAACATATTAATTTCAATGAATACCCATATACATTAGTAGGACCACGGTACGGATTAGGTACAAGATTATAATAGTTGAATATTCTTATATCTGTGGTCCTAGTAGTAGCCCACAGATAAAAAGAAGTTGGTGTAAGTACTCAACATATGAATCCAAAAACATGTCATAAGAATCTTTCAGATTCATGACATCTGGGCCCCGATTCTACTAAAACAATCGCTTCATTACGATAATGGTGTCGTTGCAGAATGGTCACTACAGGTGCATTTCGGTATTCGAGTAGCTATTGGCATATTAATGTCAATTGTTACTCACGATTGAGATCACGACACTACGATTATGATTATTGAATGACGTCTTATTTTTGTGGTTCTGAGCAACCCACAGATATAATTAGGTAAGTACTAAGCAAGATAAATAATCTAAGCAGATGAATCACGTAATTAGATGTAGTAAAAATCTTTCATAATATGTTACAAAACAAATGCTGATTTGCAAATAGATAATCTAGTAACCAATTGGTTGATAAGTATGTATTCGCCGTGAATACGTCTAACTTTACCTCCGCGGGGGCCTCGCCTGATTATGTAGTGATTTGAAAGGGCTCAAACCAAATCACAATACAGTAATAGGTAGTTCATTATTCGTGTAAGAGAAAATGTTCACTCGAAAACATGAAATGAATGTCGTGTCGTGTAGTTCTCGTAGCACTGAGCATAGCTGTGATTACATACGAGAAAGACTTCACACAGTGGTTTTCGTAAGACCCTTGGCATCATGACGACTCTTTCTAGTTAGGTCTCTAGGCCTAACAAGAAAGAGTCGTTATGATGCCAAAGTTGTAGTCGGCTTCAGGTAGGTACGCGGCTTACAGTTTTTGGTAAATTGTAGCTTAAACACATCGCGGATTCAAATCAGTGAAATTGGTCACTACATACACACGGATATAACTAACGAATACTAATAATATTTAGAAATGTTTCGATTTTATAGTCTATAACTGACTGAATATTTCAAAGCAAAGTGAGGTATCATTGTGAAAAATCGAACATAATAATTTCGAAAATATTGTTGTTACCAGACCAGCCAGAATGTGAAGGTTATTTTATTTTTTTGGACTCAACGATGTGTTTAAAAGCTACAACTTACCAAAATCCGTATAACGCGTAGGTAAATAATCCAAAGAATCACGTTTAATATTTTCCTACAACAAGTCAATAGTGCGTAGGTTATACAAAAAAATATGACCTTAGCGGCACTGCATTGCACTAGTCTACTTGAGACATAAATGTGTGAAAACCACATGTACCAATTATTTCACCGGCAGCCATTGCCAGTGATTCTGCTTGGTGGTAGAATAAGGTATGGTGGTAGTTCTAACCCGGGCAAGCCCTTCCACAAGGAGCATAGAACAGTATTGTATCCGTGTTATCTGGTTCCCATATTATTTACAGGTTGCTAAATTCATGTCTTCTAAATTTATTTATATATGAATTAGCTTAAATATAAACAAATTATTTACACAAACCTACCTGTTTCAAATTGACAAAATAAGGTAAATTTTACAGGAAAGAACGCAACGAATTGTATGTACTTGTAAGAGCTATTCTGCCAGGAAGGCTGTAGGTAGTGTAGATGTCAATTACCAAGATGAATAGGTTTATTTCGAACGGCTCATCGATCACGGATTTACGAAAAAACGCAGACATAGATTCAATTTTGAAATAAACAACATTAATTTAGGGAACTGGGTTCAACTTGACACGTGGAATTACGTGGATGAAGTAAGATGCGACTAAGGGTTCATACCAGGAACATTCATCCGATTATTTAACATTACTAATGCGATCAATAACCCCTGACAAGCGTGGGGGTTATAAACTTATTTTTTATGGGGTATCCTTTGCCCTGCAGTAAGTATTTTGGACTATACTGATGATGGCGATTTGCTTAGGTAGGTAACTAGCCGCTGGATTTGATTTTTATTTTATTCGGTCCAGTTGGTAATTTGATTGATAATTTTGCAGACCGTTGTCCGGTAGGTTTTAGATTCCTTCTTTAATCAGTATACGACCATGTGGAACAATCAAATAGCTTAAATTATTATAGGTACACCATGCTCGATTCAATTAGATTCTGGTCCAAAGGTGACATATCGAAAGTTACAATTTAATCTGATATAATCTTAGCTACATAACATGCAACATGCATTGCCACGTAAGTCAAGTTATTTACTGGATATGACAGTCGCAGCAATTCTTTATTATATACATCAGTTGTACTTAACATCAGTTAGGCTGTTCGCTTGACTGCTCGTTCTGTGTTGTGATATAAACAAGAAGGAGAACTTTATTGCTCAAATAGTAAATTCAGCAAAGTACTGTACGGTTTACAAAACGAGCTGTTTTGTAAACCGCGAGGGAATGATCGAGTATTCATGCGTTTAGGCCTGAATTAAATATACTACTTTTCACTTCGTGTGCAAGAAAATAAAATGAATCTGTTTAATATATTATACATTCATATAAAATGAAGATGTTATTACAACAATAGTAGAGCTTTCGCGGCAGTAAGTTCCAACATGTTTTGATTCGTTGTTGAGAAACGCACTGATTCATAAATCTAAGGATCGAAAAGGATAGTCAGACAGCATTTTAAATCAGGTGGGTTGTTTGCTTGTTTCATCTCCACATTTTTTTTATAGACTACATATATATGAAAAAATGTTTATGTCCTTACGGATTTTTCTGGCGATTATGACAAAAGAGTTTCTTGTGGTGAAATAATCCTCAGAGCTCGTTAAGATTATTTGCGAATCTTGTTCCGTCTTACCAACATTTCTTTCGATATTACTAACAGAATAACAAGTAAAAGATAACAAGATAGAACAAGTGATGATACTAACGTATGTCAAATGATTACGGAAAAATAACAGTTGTTCCGTATTTATTATTTATTGACTCATTGTCTGACTCTGAACTAGATTGCCACCCTTTTGATGGTTCTTATTGCAAAAATGAACGTCAAATTCGCTACAGTCAATTTAGTAGATTTTTTGCTCTAGGTTAGACTGTTTTATTTGTTAAGGTACGTTTAACAGTGATTGGCTTGTGATATCTGTGGCATACTCAGGGTAAGAACAAAATAGATAAAAAGTTTATGAGCAGCACTCATTTAAATTTTAATAAGATCGCAAGGCTTTTTGCGGTGGCTGTAGGAAAACTCGGTCTTGCAAATAAATGTTTGAATGTGTTTTTAGCACGCAGCGTAATATTTTATATTTAATTTGGTTGTTGAGGTTAACGTAGCTTGGTGGTTGCAGGAACGCCTACTTCTCTCGGTTCTTCCCCGGCATGTGGCTATGGAGATGAAAGCTGACATCGCTAGTCAGCCAAGAAGATCACAGTTTCACAAGATCTACATTCAGCGCTACGATAACGTTAGGTAAGTACCCTTTTCTCATGGACTTCACCATCACAATCGTTATTGGCTGATCATGTTGCAGCTTATCATCAACGACATCAATGGATTTAGTGATACTTATGGCAAATTATGCCGTGCAGCTTACTTTTTCCTGACCTTATCCCGCACTTAGGTGTAGTCGGTACAGCAAGTTCTCTTCATACACTCTCCCCTGGCACTCGCAATCATCCACCTCTTCCTCGGTCTACTCTACTCCTACGTCCACATTCATTTACATATATCGTTTTCTTCCATCCGCATGACATGCTCCCCGTCTTACCCCGGGGGGTAGAGTAATAATGAAAAGGGGGAGGATACAGTAAAATGTTTTACTATAACAATACGGATAGGTATTTTATATTCAGATTGTAATACTTTTTAAGGCCGTGTAAAATTATGAAGGTTGAAATTTAACTTTAAAGTCGCGATTTCGTTTTTCAACTTGTTTACCGGTTGTTGCCATTACTAGTGAATAACTTGATACTAAGTGTTGTTAGCAAATATTTTATTTATAGAATTAACTTGACATAAAGTTTGCGACTGTCGACTTAAACCTAACTTAATCGGACTATATGGTGAGAGTGGTCTGTTCCTTCAATTATATTATTGAGTTACTAGACGCTATGAACTTAACTATTTAGATACGTAAATATTTGAACTGCTCTATACTAGAGTAATGCAGTTTTAATTCAATGTGTGCTGTAAAACACTCACGGTACGCGCTTTACATAGAGAGCGGGAGGCACAGCACCCAATGTGTTAGTATAGTATACCTCAAGTGTGACATTTCATTGCATATCTTCAGGTGAAACGCTGTTCAAGATGCTCAAGTAAACACGCGTCGAGTGTTCAACCGCAGTCTTGATTGAATAAGAAACTGCTTTCGTAGAGAGCGTTTCATTTTCTATCAATCGTCTTCGTCGAATGACTCGTCTGCCATTTGGCCCCGCTCTCTCTCGACCCTTTCAAATAAATTACCCCTCGTTTAAGGGATGAACATGCTTCCAATAGCGCAATTGTCCGTAAATTATCAGGCTGCTTTCATCACTTTGAATTTCATGCAACAATATAAATCTTTTTTTACAATCGCGATTTTCTAAAAATATATAGTCGTATATGCAGCTGACAGACTGACTGACTGACAATCAACGCACAGCCCAAACCAGATACCTTAAAGGCATGACATATAAAGGGTAACTTACCCCTAACAGTATTAGCATACCCATAGGATACCCGTAAACTAAAACAGTGTAGTGAAAGGGCGCATTAGGAAAGTATTTGAAGAAAAACCGGGAAACACGAAAATGAATAGGGGGCATTCCACTTGTTATACTTCATTAAGAAACGGGTCTTTCCTCATGTGCGAAATTGGAGAAACTACCTTACACCGAAAATAGCAGCGAGTACTTCGGTCTACCGGTCGATCTTTGTACACGGCTTTTTCAATACAGTCGAAACTGTCGGGAATACAAAAAAGTGGGCTTTGTAAAATATAGCATAATCTGTATTATTTTTCGAATAGTATTTTTGCACGTGGAGGTGCTTGGCCTTCATTTAATCATCTGATTTTCAAGCTACGATAAGGTTGAAAGTGGAAGTGCAATTCACCCAGAATACTCAACAATCTGAGCAACTGGATATCTTAACTCTAAATTCCGGAAGACAACAATTTAAGAATTGTTGTTATGGCGACAATATTAGGTAAGATGGTGGTAGCTAGCCAGACGGAATTAAAAACGACACTCGAAAGTTGTAGTAGAAGGAACAGAGTTAAACTATTCGACTCTACAGTTCTATATATTTTTTGTAAAAGATTTTTCCAGAAAATATTTTTATATATAGAGTTGTTCAGCCGACGCAGCATATTGCGTCGTTTTAAGAGTAATTGATGACCGTATAATGTACAAATAAAAGTTACAAATTTATAGTAATCACATTAACTAATATTCATTATCAAAAAAAGAGAGGTAGACATTTTGTAATGAAGGTGTAGTTTGAAAAATCGCAATATTTCACGTCAATTTTAATGACGAGGCGCCACGGTAGCGAGTTAAAGCCGTCTTCGGTTCCCAGATTCAATATTTGAAAGATTCAAAGTGGGCCGCAAAACTTGCCTCGGTTTCACTTCTTTGTTTTGCATTTATGATTTGATTTTTACTCAAGAACAAATACATGTCTATAAAATGTTCATCATTTAATCAGATCGTAATTATACGTTGACTGCTATACATTTACCCCAAAAGAAGCAACTTAACCTAACCTAACAATCTATCGACTCCACAAGACCGCAACTATGTTAACTATTCCTTGACAATCTTGTCAGTAATGTTCCTGCTAGGTTTGAGTTGTAAATGAAAATTGTTCATTAGCTATATACAAAGTAGCTAAAGCTACTATAAAGTAAAGTAAGCTATATATAAAGTAGCTAAAGCTACTTAATCGCGTATTTAGCGGTCTCTTCGAGACAGACCTATCTTATCAAAATGTATTATTAATCTAGTCTCTGTAGTTGTTTGGTTTAGTTTGTTTTTCAAATCGTTCAGCCAACGTTTAATTAAATTGTTTGAAACTTAAATTAATTGCGGTCGTTGCTTGAAAGAAAATGTATAAACGTTGTATAACTTTTATTTTGGCTTGCAAACTATTCAATGAAGCTCATTAGTAATTTTCTAACTAGGTTTACTGAATATATTTTCAGGAGTATTTTTTTTAAATGGTCAGCAAATGAGATAAGCCTATTGCAAAAACGGTCAGCTAGTTAAATATGTTTTGATCAGCTATATATATATATAATAGTATTATGTAAACAAAAAAGGGAATTAAAAAGAAATTCGTTTCCGGGTGCCAAAAAAACCTGACTAAAGTAAATAATTTTTGAGCTGTTTCTTTGCTGACCTATAATAACAAAAAAATTACTATTTATTAACTTACCTAATTTTAAATTACATTATAATATAAAAAGTATATGATATATCCTCGTGAAAGGGCTCGTCCGGGGAAGTACCATACCTTTTTTTGCATTATTTAGCATGTTTTCCACTGTCTTTTGTAAGCGTTGTACAAGTTTTCACAAAAAATCACCACCCGCGACGGTACTCGAATCCACATTTTTTCCTCAAACTAGAAACGCTTTAACCAATTGAGCAAAGAGGTGTCTTGACGCAGATTTCTGACTCATCATAAGCGCTAATTAATGCCATAGCAGATTCACCAAGCTATGTGAAACTACCCCAGTGTCTGAAAATACATTCAAATCAAGTCAGAAATGGCGTTTTTGCTTTCCTTATATTATTTTCGTATGTCAAGCAATTGCACTTGGTCACAATATTTACAAAATATATTACAATAACATAAAAATCACAACCCGCATCTTTTCCTCAAGCTGGAAACGTAGGTATGTAATTTTATACAGTAGACGCTAACGAGAACAGTACGTAGAAACTCATTGTAAACGCACAGATTGCCATTCAGTCACCGGGTTACGGCGGTCGTAGGCCAAAGTCTGCCTGAATTAAACCTTTTATTATTGCCTTATTCACCGACAAATACTGCGGTTAGCAATTTTGGGCCTTTTCTTAGGAGATTTGGGAAAGTATTAGCAGTAACAATACTTTCCAGTTCGATATCATCTCTTGTTGGATTTGAGCTTCAAATCAGACTGGAAGCTATGTTTATTTATTTAACTTTTTGCACTTTGCGACGGATTGGATGTCGCAGTGCTCAAAATACACAAAATAAAACGCCGCTACTAATTTTTTTGAATAGGTTTATACGTTAGTTTCATGGTGGCTTATTAGTTACACTAAGCAAGTTTACCTACCCAAACATTTTTTGACATGAAGTGATGTCAAATAATTACATCAATTCATCTCATCTTTACCACATAATATACATTTACAATGTGCCTAGATCCTATCTGCTTTTCCGAGTTACGTGAACCATTGTTGCGGTAATGAAACATGCGACACTATGCTCGGGGCAAGCGTATTGTTTATGATTTAATAATGAGCTGTATTGCGTGGTTGTTTGTTTTGGAGTATCGCTTGTCGTGGCTACACGTGGGAAATCGGGCGTGTTGTGTGATTGGTAATGGTAAACTTGGAATTGGCTACACAGGACTGTTATATCAGCCCTTATTTGATCAAATCTAAAAATGATAGAAGATTGTTATTTAGTTCGACGTCAATTTCCAGTGATCCAATTCAATTTAAAAACAAATAAATGTTCAGACAGCAGTGAAACACTTACTTACGTATAGTAAAATGAACTTTCGTGAAAGGTGACCTACAATAATAAAAAAGGTATCTTTTACAGCACTAGGCTTTGAAACCGGTGTAGTGTAAGAAAACTAATTTAAAAAAATCTAATATAAATAAAAATCTGAAAGAAATTGCTATCACATTAGTCTCAACTCTTCAAACTCGACTGATTCCAATGAAATTATTTTTCACACCATGATGACCGTGGTAGCTATTTCACCCACTTTAATACTAAGACACTAAGCCATTTTGCTAAATACTTTCATTTAAGACATGAGTCATAAAACGTCAAATTAGTATAGTATTTTTTTTATTTATCAAAATAACTGAAAGATTACATAAATACGATATTTTTGTATAATTTAAAATTCAATCTAACATTTTAAATTACTTATTACAGGTAGAGTAATATAGCAGTATATTTTACTGTGCCGTTTAACTAAAGTTTGTTAAAAAAGAGGAAGATAAGGTATAGCATTTACAGTCCATCAAATCTAAGAAATACTCTTTGACAGCTGTTATATCAACTTGTGAACCAAATAATCGCCATAGAAAATATCCGATATTAATGAGAAATTAGATAAATCGATAGTATTTCTTCATAGGTAGGAAACAATCGCTTACTTTTTTGATAAAACTACAAACTCAGATAGAAGATAAATAAATATGTAGCGCTTAATTATTACCAAATAAATTATTTCAGCCTATATTTTTTTTCAAGATCGCCACCCACAGTCAGACGACAGACTAAATTGGAGGTTGTATTGTACCTACTTGTACCTACGGAGTGAATTTCAACTTCTTTATTTTGGCTTGAAACCGTTGCACCAATTCTGCCAGTGAAAAGTGACATATTAAAAGTGTCAAGCATATGAGACAAAAAAAAATATCGAGGAGATTCGGTAAAAGTGATTGATTTCTTAGAACAAATGCCATGCCATGACAAAGATAATTGGGAAATCCGGCACTGTATGTATGTATGTGGCAATGTTTGTGACGGCATAACTCTCGAGTAGATTATCCAATTTTCATGAAATTTAAACTGAATAGAGATAACGTAAATATAATTTGATTGTAGCGGGGGATTTTTGTAAAGTGGGGTAGTTTTTGAGATATTGGGGTAAAAATAAATTAAAATTTTCCCTTTTCAAAACGACATCAACCTTTGTTTTATGTTAGAAAGGATATTCAATTACGTTAGCAACAAGAGAGAGCCTTGAACACTCAGGTGAATAAAGAGAGTTCGAGAAAAAAGTGCTTAAGTAAAGTGAGAAAGGTGCAATGAAAGCACACTGGTCGTTTGTTAATTACGTTATATTTGAGAAATAATCTTGGTTACAAACCAGACATCACGAGATTTCAGTTCGCGGCGAATTACTATAAAATATTTTTTGTTTATTTATTTAGGTAGGTACGTATATTTATTCATGACAAGTCATTCAAAGAACTACTGAACTAAATTTCGGTCACTAGCGCACAACACAAAACTACCTTACTGAATTTCCGCCAAAAAAATGTATTCGACAAATTAAATTATTTCAATATTTTTACCGATTATTTGGAAACTCAAGAATTTAAACTGTCGCAGCACTACTGTAAACAACTTAATTACATAACATTGTATAATCGTAAACCTCATTTACAATTTTACTATTTGTTTAGGTTTTAAACGAATTTTAAGAGATTCAAATATAGATTATTGTACAGGAATGTTTAATAAATATAATTATTTATCTTAGTAAATAATTCTTCGACATTATAAGAATTCATGTTTGTAATATTGTGTGTCTACGTTTGAACAAAATTTAGCGTAATAAGAAATGCGAAACGTCAAAATGTATTTCTTAGATTTAATGGACTATAGGCGTGTGAAGGCTATGTAATACACAAGCTGTATTGAAACTGTAACCGATCGCTCAATACATTGCGGCTTCGATCGACAGTCACGTCACGTTGCACGCCATTTACAGTTTAATCAAGTTAACCACATAAGGAGTAGCATTGTCGTGATATGCAGCAGTGCTGAAGAGCGATAATAATAAGGTGTTTGCTCGCCTATACCTACCGTTATAGATATATAATAATACTTACTCGATTAAATTAATTAATCATTTAAATTAATCAATGCCACCATCACAGACAGATAGCCAGTGTATCATGCTCACGTTTCACAAGTTACTTTCAATGCAACCCAATGAAAGGCTTGAAACTTTGCAGTTTGGCATCTCTGTATATATAGTATGACCTTAATCTCACCTGGTTACAAGTTAAGATAAGGTCGAAGGTAGAGAAGCACTTCACCCGGAATCCTCAACAAACTGAGAAACTGGCTGAACTGGCCACTAAATGCCGGAACAAGATTTTAGAATTGTTGTTATGGCGACAGAATTAGGTAAGATGGTGAAAGCTAGCCAGGCGCACTTAAACAAATTCCGACCACCGTACTCCCCTGGGGATCGAACCCGGCACCTCTGGACCTGAAATCGGTGGGTTGAAACACTAGACCACAGAGGCGGTTAAAAAATATGTATAAATGAAAATTGGCGCCCAGCTCGATAGAATACCAATTCAACTCGGTTTATTGGATTTGACTATTTGGCAGTTACCTACAGTACTGGTCTCGTTTGTACCGTGTACTAACAGTTTTTAGCAAACTAGAAGTTTTATAAAAAAGCTTTTGAGTTGCACTTTGACGACATCTTCATTTAGGGAATATTTTAAGAATATACTGTCTAGGCGATTTTTTATGCATTTTCATTGCAAATGAGAATTCTGGTTTTGCTTTTTTATCTGACTTCTCCAGCACATGTTTTTTGAGAATACATTAGGTATGATAAAATATGATGTTTTTATCATTATAAACATCATATTTTATGTCATTAAATGGCTTGATCAATCGTGACGTGACGTGTAATTTGGTTTGTATGAATGTCCATATAGAGGTAAGATAGCCAGTTCCTCAGTTTGTTGAGGATTACGAGTGAAGTGCACCTTCAGCCTTATCTCAACTTGTAACCAGGTGAGATGAAGGCCAAGTGCTTACCCGTCATACAATAAAAATAAAATCTTTTTTCGCAGTGCATAGGTATGCGATATACTTTGCCTTTTTTTTATATATGCCTCTGAGAGATGTACCTACCTAACTCCTGACTGTCTGGAAGCTTTTTGGTCGCGTTTTGTTCCATACAAATATTTATAAACTTCTAGGCATTCACTCCATGTTATTTGTGGCTCAGAGCAGTGCATCACACAATAGCTTATCTGTGAGCATTGAACTGTACAAATATCTAAGCCTTAACAATATTATACATTTTAAAACACGGATTTTACTCACGTACACACTCATGTTGATGATTTATAGTTTACAATATGATTTATACCCGAAGCTAGTAATATTATTACGATACTTCATCACCATCATTAACAGCTCTTAGGTAACCCACTGTTGGACTAAAGCCTCCTCCTCCATACGTCACTGAACTTTAAACATAAATAGTATTTAAAGTTCAAACCGGTTTCAATTTCCCCATGTGACGGTACGAGTATGAAATCTTACTATTTGTTACTATTTAAATGTAGTCAAGTTACCGTAGAAAATTACACTTGCATAAAACACGATATTATTTCAAGCCTTCATTCGCAAAAATTAAACCAACATAATGTTGTTCCGCAGCTTCCAGTCTGAAATCCTACTATTTGTTATTAGCTCATTGTAGTCAAGTTACCGTAGAGAATTTCACTTCCATTATAGCACGATGATGCTTGAAGCCACCATTCCTCAAAATAAAACCAACCTAATGATTTTCTGCCGCTTTAAGTATGAAATCCTACTAATTCTTAACAGCTCAATGAGGCCATGTTACCGTAGAGAATTTCACTTCCATTATAACACGATATAACTTGAAGCCACCATTCTTCAAAATTAAACCAACATAATGTTGTTCCGCAGCTTCAAGTATGAAATCCTACTATTTGTAGCTCAATGTAGTCAAGTTATTGTAAAGGATTTCACTTTCATTATATCAAGAACTTACAATTTACTAAAATCCATAACATGCCCACACAACCCAGATAAATAAAGGAATGTGCGCATGGGTGTTTTGAATAAACGTTAGTTTCAAAACAAATTGATCATGAAATTATCGAGGCTACAATATATCCACCCTCTTACTTACTTAGCCAGGTATGTTTTTTTATTATTGCACGACAAGGAAGCGCTGGGCCTTTATAGATAAGGCCGAAGGCTCAACTAACTAAGAAACTTTAAAATGTTTTGTTATAGCGACAGAATTAGGTAAGATGGTGGTAGCTAGCCAAAGAAAAATAATAAAAGTACTACCACCAACCAAACCATGCACAATATTTAACTCCGCCTGGGGATCAAACCCGGGACCTCTGGATCTGACACCGGAAGGCCAACCACCAGACCACAGAGGCGGATAATGTCCCTTTAAATTAAATCATGAGATTGTGAGAGGTGGCAATGGCTTTAATAACGGTATGTTGTTTTGTTTCAGTATTCTGTTTGCTGACATTTGTGGCTTTACCTCTCTATCGGACCAATGCACTGCTGAGGAATTAGTACGCTTGCTGAATGAACTGTTCGCCCGGTAAGTACCTTCCTATTACTGCTGATTATATTTTAATGAAGTTTGCGTGCGTCATCTGTATAGGTTCCCAAAGGGGCCAACAACGCTCTAGAACAAAATGCAATAAGCCCGCATTTATTGCGTTGAAATCTAGGTCGAAACCCTCGGTGTGTATGTTTGCTTCGTACTTGACTGGTTTATAAGTAAAACTGGTTAGTTTTAACCAGTTTTACTAATTTTATAACAGGTAGTATCATCGCTACTATAAAGTATGCTTTTGCTTTGGACTATTTATATGATTAATTGAACTTGACTTGGGTTAATTCTTCTATTTCGTACAAATTGTTAATCCTAGGTGGAAACTATTAGTTTTCATTCGTTAGGTGCTGTAAAACGCTCATGGTAAGAAATGGAATTCCATGCCCTCGTCTGATTTTCCGCACGAGAACAATCTTGGAGTCTTCAATTCCAGAGTGAATAGGTTATTTTTAGCGTGCTCCATCATAGGCCACATATTTACTTATTACAAGTAAGCTGGTAGTCAAACGCTTGGCTATCACCAATAAAAAATAACATGTTTTCTTCATTGAACAGTTAATGGTGAGCACCCAACGAGTTAACTATTTTCATTTTTTTATTGTTTCATAACTATTGACACTTACTTGTAGATTGTACAAGAAACAAAGTAATGTCCTTTCCTCGAAAATGTCGTACTATAAGTTATGTAGATTTTTTTATTTTATTTTTATTTTTATTTATTCAGGACAACAAACAATCACACTCATGTAAAGATAACATACAGAAATAGCACAGTAGGTATACAAGCGTGACCAGCCCCGTTGTCCACGTGTTAGGTATATTATACATTAAAGGCATAATAACATTAACATAATGAATTAAAGGAAAACAGTTTTGTTAGTGTGTAGTAGGCTAGTACGTAAGTATCTATATACAATGTGCCTGGGCTAATAGACCCTACGACTAGGCAATAGATCTAACCGGAAGTAGGTGATTATAGTCAAACGACTGAATTTAGTATTGAATATCATTATTTCCGCGCGGGTAGATTGTGATTTGAATTTGGAACATCAAAATTTATATGAACATTTTAACCAAAGAGAAGCGCAATCCTGAGCCCACTGAGTGTTGTGTGATTCAACTGGTGCAAGGATGTCTTCTAAAACTTCTTTCCCATCCTTAATAGAAATAATAATTCACATCCAAAATAGAATGAGAACGTAAATCATAGTATATCTTATTCATATTTTCAAGGAAGCCTCTGCACAGAACCACTCTACACAAATAACGTTACTGTCTTGAAATGAGAGCTCTCTTCTATAGATAACATAATTTTGCCTTCCTAGATTTTTTATTATCTTCCATAAAGTGGGTAAAGTACAATACTCTTCATTGGGATAAAACTAACTTTGACTTGGGCCAGCTTATGTTCCACACTAAATTTACTATCTCTATATTATGATGTACTCATTCTAGTAATTTCCTCGATAAGCTGATGAGTTCTAGGACCCTTTATTACGCTCGGAATATAAGCAGTGTCTTTCGAGGCAGTGCTTTATCCCCTTGGTTAATAATCTACTGATAAACACTATGGCAGAACGAGTGAGGCTTAAGACGCGTATAATTAAAAATTAACTTACATGAAAATATCGTTTATATGTAAATAACTTAGACTAGTAGAAAACATAGTTTTATATCTAAAAGGAAGAGTATAATTCCGTTGTGTTATAATTTATCTGTATGGTTATACCCCCCTTTTTCAGGGAAATAGTAATCTTTTTTGTGATTGATTATGATGTACAGTCTAGATTGTACCTTAACAACTGAGGTAGGTTCGTGCGGAGCACTCACGCTGAACAGACATCATGGTCTAAAAACAGTAACTTCGGTGACGTCATAAATGTCATTTTCCGATCGTAAAAATAAATATAGGCTTTTATTGCATTTTTCTGAACAAAAGTGTGTTCTGAAAAATTGATGTTGTAAAATTCAAACTACTCTTATTTTTATATAAAGAAAATATATACTATGTGTACACCACACAACAGAAAACTTTTAAAATGCTTAAATAGAAGATAACCATATATATTTATTTGTTCTTTTATTGCTTGCTCGATAGCTGAAACAAACAGTCATAAGCTTGTGATAAAAATAATACAAAGACAAAGAGACATGATTAAGTACTTTGCTACGGATAAAAAAATAGAAGCTGTTAGGTACCGATTTGAAGATTAACATTACTATGGGCCTTGCAACCAGGTGAAATGGAAGCCAAGCATTTCCCCGTCGTACAATAAAAAAATAAAAAAAAATGGGCAAAATAGTTTACGCCACGCAAAATATTCGGAAAATGACATAAGGCTTGCTTGCTGACTCAAGGGCCACCCAGTTGAATCTTAATATTTTTACAACACAAACATTGGTCATTGGTTTTTATTATCCGACTACGGCGAAGCAAAAAGGAGGGTTATGTGTTTGACCGATATGTATGTTTGTATGCGAGTATGAATGTTCACCTGTTCCCACATAACTTCTAAACTACTTAACATAATTTGACAAATGAGGTGTCAATGGAAGTCACTTTATTATCCGCTGGTCAATGGCAATGTGACGCCACATTAAATTGAATATAGGGCGCTCTCTTGAAGACAAAGTCATGATCTAAAAACTTTGTTTAATGATTTGATTGGCATGAGCAGTCACCCAAAGTATTCCGCTATGCGGCGTTGGGTTTGCAACGAATTGAATAGCTACTTGCACACCATAGGCATGTGGGAAACGTAACTTTGTTGATTCTCATAAGATCCACAATCTGAGTAGTGATGATAGGTATCATACCTATATCTATAGATAAATATGTTATCAAAGGGACGTGAGACTGTTTTTTTTTTTTCAAACAATAGAAAACACACAAACCAAGTGTAGAGAAGAGTAGTAGAAGCCCCTAGTGAAAGGGCTCGTGCGGAGAATTACTACCACCATACATATTTCAGCCGCCAAGCAGCATTGCTGTGTTCTGGTTTGAAGGGTATGGTTGCCGGTGAAATTACGGGTACGTGAGGCATCACACCTTAATGCCTCAAGTTGACGGGCGCAATGCAGTGCCGTGTAGGCTATGTTCTATGTGGATGTGACCTATGCAGTAAGGCTTTGTTATGACAAAGCCTATGGGCAAGAGTACACTTAAACACCAAAAAAAAACAGATTTAGATAGGTACCATTATTATTAGTTTTAGTTCTTCTAGGTATTATTGAGGAAGCTGCTTATTATCTCATTAGGTTGGTATGTAAAATTGGTTTGCTTTAATAATTGCAGACTGGGAGTATGACAGTGGCGGTCCCACTAGTTATTTTGTCGTAGTGTATTTTTTTCAGTAGAATTGAATGTCTCCAACTTGTTTTACGGGAAAATAAGACCAGTTGGCTCACATTGGCCATGTATAATATTTGAATTAATCAAATTTAGAATCCTAGTGTTCCACCAAAGTCTTCTTGCGAAAGCTGGTGGCTGAGGAAAGGGAATTGATATCTAGCATCCAAACGGAGCAGAGATAAGTACATCTATTAGCTCCCAATCGGAGAACTCCAAATTAAATACAAGACCATTCCCGGGTCAAGTGCCCGGGAAAGTTGCTGGTCTTCAATACATTTGTCTGGCTGTCTATAAAAAAACTGTTGTGCGGGATACTGAAGACCCTCATACTGGCTGGGTACTGAAGACCCTCATACTGGCTGGGTACTGAAGACCCTCTTACTGGCTGGGTACTGAAGACCCTCTTACTGGCTGGGTACTGAAGACCCTCATACTGGTTGGACATTGAAGACCCTCTTACTGGCTGGACGTTGAAGACTCCGATTGCGTTGAACTTGTGGACTTTCTTTTCTCTAATATACTTTTATTTTCTTTTACTTTCATAATTATTATTTATTATCTAGCTATAGCTTTAGCACCTCTAGTCCTTTAGTATCTCTTATTATTGTTCCTTACTGTTTCTCTCTTATAAAAACAGTAACGTTACAATGCTCGTCATAGTACTTAAGTTTTGATTATGTTTGATCCAAGTTGACGTTGACCCCTTTACAGCTGAATCCAATTCCTGACTTTCTAAATTATCAATCGGTTATTGGCATTAATGTTTACTAAGTTATATCTTTTGTAAGTATATATCCTTTGGGGAGCCTCACCCCGAGGTTGGGTGAGGCTCCCCAATTTTTTTCAATAAATAATTCTTATTTTATCTAATCTTATTTGTTCTACCACTTTCACCACGCCGACCTTACTAATTAACGAGCAATCGATTTTTTTACACACGATCACATAGCGGTTGACTAAAAGTCCTAGGGCATTGTACATATCATGCTAATAACTCATTTTAGTAATCTTAGCCACATTTTATGGAATAGTCACTATAAATAACAGATTTTGACTCATACTCCGCACTCACCGGCGGCGGCGGCAGAGTAATCGTTTACGTTAAGAAAGTTTTTATTAAATCGTAGGGCATTTTAACTTTTTCTTCAGTAACGAAAGAGTATTGCATACCATTAGAAAGGAAGTTAATTATGATCTTTACAAGCACCATTAATACTAACACAGCAATCAAGAACCCCTCAAAGCTTTTCATATACTCTGTACAGCACGCTACGTTCACTTCTAAGCGTAAGCTGTACTAACTCTTACGTATGTATGCGACCCTAGTACAATTTCATTTTGGGAGCGCTCATGTCCATACTCGCCAGTTTCTCTGTACCGAATTACGCCTCGGAACTTCAACGAGTTGAAGTCTAATTAAGTACTTGGTAATACGCTCCATCATCAAAATGTACAATGTTTCAAAAGTTCAATATTGAGTGATTGCTATACAGGTGAGTTTTTTTCCAGGGCTATTGAGGCCAAGTCTGAACCCGTGAGAGTTATCGAAAAGCCATGATAGGAGTTACGTGCTCGATTAAAAAAAAATTAGTTCTGCATTAAAGAAAAACTTTTTTTTGTACAGTTTTTCTGAAAAAATATATATTTTTGCAATATGAGTTCTTTGTTTGATACTAAAAAAAATAATGTATGATGACTATGTGCCCAAAGTTGTTGGAACACTTTCAAAATTGAAAATTTATAAATTCATCTTTATGCATTTAGTAAGGTTGTACGTATAGTCTGCAATACGTAAGGGAAGCTATTAAATACTCTTTTGCTGTTCGTGAAAAACTTTCTAAAATCGGAATGTCATCAAAAAGCTTGGTATCGCCGAATGCGAAGATACAGCGTTTGAAAACAGAATTACTCATAAAATTGAAATTTGAAATTTTTTTTTGAATTATTTTTTAAATGTTCAGCCATTAGTGGGTTTACGTGCCTTGTCATCAGCCGCGTTACCACAAAATGCGAACGATTTTTTAATCTTTAATGCAGGACTTATTTTTTATTAAATCGAGCACATGTTAGGAGATACTAATATGTCTTTTCGATAACTCTCACGGTTTCAGACTTGGCCTCAGTGGCCCTGGAAAAAAGTAATGAAAAAATATGTTCATTAAGTTACAAAAGACAAAAGCAATAGACACATTGATCCTCTTGAGTCTAATGATATGTTGTATGATGCACTTTTTAAAAGGTTTTTTTTTTTTTTCAAATTATAAAAAGATAACCGTATAGTTTTATTTTCTTGTTGTTCTTGCAAAATTAAAATGGACATCAAGTACATGACGTTATTTATTTATTATAAATGGATACAAAAAATTATTACAATATAATTTCATAATACACACCTACTTATTGCTACTCAAATAATCAATAATAAAAACTTCATCTCACCTAAGACTAGGTACTGTCGTAAAATTTCACCAAATGCAACTCCATGCATGGTCCCTGTATCGAGTAGGCTATTGAGTTGCAAGACCTCGTGGCTTTTTTATAAAGTCGACGGAAAAAGTTTTTACTATAACGATTTTTTTTTTAAATTAGAATGCATAACTAAATACATCCCAATCGCATTACGATCTAACCAAGTGGTAGGCTAATGACTAATTCAAAACTGACCTAAATTAATACATCGAGTTATAACTAAGAATGTGTCCCTTAGCACTTTTCTTACTGTTTTCGTGTGTTTTTAAGTAGCACTAGCACAAACACTACATTTTTATATTATTTACATTACACTAACTCAAAAGGTTTAGTTCTTTTGAGTCTTCTTACTCGACGTTTACATGGTAAAGAAGCCTTCGCTCATAAGCTTCTGCATGCCTTTGTATTTCTTTGGGGACGAGATTAATACTGAGGTCCCGGTGGAGATCGACGTTTTTAATGTACCAGGGTGCGTTCACAGCTTCTCTAAGAATAATTATCCTAAATCCGCCACCGTGGGCTTTATCTTCTACTAAGCCTGTACCTACAGGTATGTCGTAGAGAACGACTAAAGGCTGCCACCAGAAGACGGGGAGCAGATTTGTTTTTTTACCTACAATTTAATAATGTTACATTGATGTAGCGATCGCATGAAATTATTTTCCAACTGCAAGCTGGAAACTAAAAGTGGAAACTGGCGACTGTCCAACAACGGATCTTAATTAAAGCGGGTTGATGGGACATGACATGAGAAGATACCATCTCATGGAGACTATCCATTGGAAAATACGATGTGTGTTTACAGATTTGAAGCCGAGTGCTTCCATAGTTATTTGAAAGTATCAATAATTCTTATTTTCACCAAGTCCAAAAATCTAGACATGAAATATATTTGAGTTCAATTTGGTACTACAAAACTGTCGAGTAATAGGGGTGGGCATGTGCGCTCCCAAAATGGAAATGTACTAGGGACGCATAGTTACCTAAGAGTTTAGTAAATGTGTTTCTTGAATAATGCGCGGATATTCAGTATCGTACAGAAGCAAGTATTCTGCTTTGACATGCCTACTTACTTACTACTTACATACCTATTTTACGCCACTAAGTACAATGTGTCCATGAAAAGCAATTTTTTTTTTGTAAATTAAAACGCTCAAAGTTGAAAGAGTGGAACCCCTAGAGTCAGCCCATGGATGTCGTAGAAGCCGTCTCCGGGTTCTCACCAGAAGAAGAGCGTCGGCTTCTTTCTGTCTCTATCTACACCTTAACTATTATCACCAATCCGCCCGCCAAATGTGGTAATTATGGCAAAACCACCCTTAAGCTTTGGATGAGGCTCTATCCAGCAGTGGACACTAATGTTAATATCATGTGATGTGATGTCCTGATTCGAACTTTTAGGCCGTCATGCATTTTATACAACATTGCAAGATATGCAATAGATGCTCACTATAGAATTTTCATTAATTAAAATGAGCTTAAGATCTATGAGATGCCGCAGTGAAATGCAATAGATTAGCAACATGGTAACACGGTAGTAACATTGCTCTCAGATCTACTAAAACTGACCATTTCTTGCTAATATTAATTATATAGAAGTATATATCTATATATATACTTCTATATAATTAATATTTCGCCTTATTTGGAATACTGAACTATTTCAGTATTCCAAATAAGGCGAATCAGTATACGCCTTCACCCAGTGCCAAGCACGATAATTCTTGATATCGATTCTCTTCACAATTATTTTTCTTATGCAAGTAAACTGCTTCAAACTGCTATGTTTTTTTTATACTGTGGCAATCTGGCAAAAGGTCCACTCGATCGTACGTCGCTACCGTCGCCTATGGACGCTGGCAACATCAGAAGCAATTTACTCCCTAGATCCCAAATGTGGTGATTCTGTCGATTTATAAGGAACCTAAATTTCGAGATTCAAAAAGTGCACTTTTCCCGAAATTCCAGTCTGGCATTTTGCACGTGGAGCGACGATCCGTTTCCACATTTTACTACCAGGCTCCCATAACGACACAAGAGATCAAGTACAAGCAACAGGTGAACCACAGACACACTGGTAGTTACCATATAGATTTTCGTGAGCGTCTACCAACGGGCCTGTTTCACCGTTCGCTGCCCTAAAATCTAGATCTATAAAACTAAGTTCAGCCTGATCGAATTCAAATGTTGATTTTAATAATTTACATGACATCGATTTCACTAGCTACAATTTGATCATGTTTACGAAAACGCAGTTTACGTGCGATATAGAATGTCTCTGAAATGTGGTCACAATGAGAGTCAAAGTTATAAGAACCCACAAACACTAAAAATCACCATTAACCGTTTAAGTAAAGATTATTGTATTTCGACGCGAAATGGAGTGTGGGAAACCCCCAATCGTGTAAATAGACAATATATACGAGCTCAAAAGTCAAACAAAAGTAGTATGGGTTATCGATAAACCCCATAAAATTTAACGAATGTGCACCGATTTTGCCTACCCATCGGTAACCGGTTGGTACCGTAACTTGCGATGGTCAATACAACCAATTTTATCGAATTTAAATTTCAAATTTCGAATTTTAAACGTCAAATTATGCGATCGGTTAGAACCGTACTTGATTTACTGTTTTACCAACCGCTAGTGATAACGCTCTTCTCATCTTTGTTTCTTATTCATGTTAGTCGATGTGGAGCCAAAAAGTGCACTTTTGCCGACATTCCAGTCTGGCATTTTGCACGTGGAGCGACGATCCGTTTCCACATTTGACTACCAGGCTCCCATAACGTCACAAGAGATCAAGTATAAGCAACAGGTGAACCACAGACACACTGGTAGTTACCATATTGATTTTCGTGATTGTCTACCAACGGGCCTGTTTCACCGTTCGCTGCCCTAAAATCTAGATCTATAAAACTAAGTACAGCCTGATCGAATTAAAATGTTGATTTTAATCATTTACATGACATCGATTTCACTAGCTACAATTTGATCATGTTTACGAAAACGCAGAACCCACAAACCCTAAAAATCACCATTAACCGGGGAATTAAAGATTATTGTATTTCGACGCGAAATGGAGTGTGGGAAACCCCCAATCGTGTAAATAGACAAAATATACGAGCTCAAAAGTCAAACAAAAGTAGTATGGGTTATCGATAAACCCCATAAAATTTAACGAATGTGCACCGATTTTGCCTACCCGTCGGTAATCGGTTGGTACCGTAACTTGCGATGGTCGATACAACCAATTTTATCGAATTTAAATTTCAAATTTCGAATTTTAAACGTCAAATTATGCGATCGGTTAGAACCGTACTTGATTTACTGTTTTGCCAACCGCTAGTGATAACGCTCTTCTCATCTTTGGAGTTCAAAAGCAATATAAAAATAGGTAAAAAACAAAGAAACTCAAGAAAATATACCTGTCTGCTTCGCAATACGCTGTTAACAGCTCTTGAACTCAGTTTAGCTTAGCTAATCGCTGAAAATCGGGCGTTCAGATTATAAACTAGGTAAGTTCAGCTTGATCTGGATCAATATTGTGCCAGTGAAAAGCTCGTTTAAGCGCCAGAACTGGGTTTAGCTAAAATTGATCGCGTTTATTAGCAACGGTGAAACAGGCCTTATTGTTATGATAACACATCACACCACCGAAGTTATACCACGGTCCTGTTGCTAATGTCAGTATCGTTTAAACAGAGATGCAACATACTACAACACAGGCAGATAGAGCGAGATCCAGATCATTACATACTAATAGTACGAAAAGGACAGATTACCGCTAGGTATCGCGGATCACTGCGGAAATTAAAACGCTGTTAAATAATATTTGATGAATTATTAACATTTTCTAGATTATTCTTTGGAGATTTTTTAAGTGTTTTGCACTTGGTCACAAACACAAACACATATACAAAATTAAAAAATAAAAGCAAAAATGTTTGCAAACCGCGTCCGGACCCTCGTGGCTCATTTCGTCAAGAGCATTTCCGGCTTGAGATGCGGGTTCGAACCATGTTGCGTGTTGTAAAATTGTTTGTGCCGTTAAAACATTTGCAAGTACCTATTGACATTAGTTTTCTAAACTTCATAAGTCAGAATATTTCAATAATCGGTTTCGATTCATATCTTATTATTCAAATTCTGATCTTATGAATGGATAAACCTTACCAAACCCATTAGTCCTCAAGCACTCTTTGAAGCCATACAAAATCCAGTGACGACGCCTATATTATATCCATGTCGCCTCTTTCTATCTGTATGACAGCAAGGGGCGTGTCTCCTCATCCCCTATAGCTATACTACTGTTCTAGCTATTGCTTATTCCATAGTCGCACTAGACAACCTGTATCATGTTCTTGAAGCCCTGGTATCCGCGGACGAACTTCGACATAATGTCAGCGGCTGTACAGATAGCGCATGCGCCGTGAGAGCGCCGAAGCCGCGCCGCGCGATTAGCTCTGTATTCATCAAATTTGCAATGTATAGTCTGGCGTTTGCCGACTTTCGTTCTTTGCCGACTACCTAGATTTGTTTATTTTAGATTTTAGGTATAGGTTTGCCGACCTCAGGTGGATCTGCTTGCGGACGCGAGCTTACTGCGTAAGTAAATGACCTTTATTTATATATTAAAGATGGGTTGGGATGTCAAGCATCGCCATACAAAACTGATTGGTTATCTTTTGCTTCACGCAAAAACTAACACACGGATATACCTCCACAGATTTGTTCTTGATCGGTGGTTTCAACGAATTCTTCAGACCACATCAAGCGTAGTGTATGACACCCTCCGGAGAGATGGAGCGACGACTTCGATACAGTGGCGGGCAGATCGGACTGGAAATGCCGAAGGTCGGGTTCAGTGGCACTCGTATTAACTAACACTGCACAAAGGAATCAGTCAGATTACCTAAAGACCGATACAAACGGCCTATGGGTAACTCAACTGTTCCAGACCAGTACCATACAGAAGCGTGCCACAGATACTGGTTGCATTGCCACGCTGAATGGCTATGCTAATTCGCTGGCCTAAATAAGATCCAGCCCTTGGGTCACGTGTCGCCTCAATCAAATACCAGCAAACATAAGTAAGAACTATTCCGTATAAGTCAGCTTCCTTCCGATAAAAACCACTTCGAAATCGGAGTGTACGTTTCAGAGTTTCGAGGCAAAGAAAAATAAGTAACAATAAGTACGCTTTGCAGGCAGATTGGTGATCGCTTTATCGGTGTTCGGTAAGAACAAATGCAATTAAGAATACTCATGTATTTGTTACTTAGAGCTATGGTACGAGATTTCGTAGCTCGTAGCACGAGCGCGTAGCAGTTCGTAGCATTTCGTACCAGTTCGAATCAAGTAACTTAGTTTTAGAAGCGAGTTATTTGATTTAGGGTTTCATTTTGTGTCAATGTTACTAGCCGTGATTTATATTTGATTTCTCATCAGCTTTTATTTACAAACTAGCATTGTACCCTCTATTGGGATGACTTTTCACCTATTTTTTTATAAAAATAAAAAATAATTTTATTAATATGAATTCAGATTTATGAATTTTCAAAGTGAGGATAAGTATTTCATCTAGCATAATAGCAAATTAACCTTATATATGTTTGTGTAAAATGCAACTTAAATGTATTGCCCTGTAAACAGGTCGTATTTTTCGATTAGTGAGAATTGCTGCTTTCTTTTTCTCTAGAGGTGCTTGTCTCTGCGCATTATTGCACCAGGGAGTGGTCTGTAGTAAGTTGAAGTTTTGCGTGGCAAGTGCCGGTTATTACTTGATAATGGAATCTGAACCGCTGCATTTCTTGTCGATTGAAAAGATTATCGGCGGTAATTGGTTTGTGCGCACAATTTTTCTTTTCAACTTACAATACTAGTTACTTACCTACAAGCGTCGTATTTAAATCTGATTTGCGATTATAACAATAAATTTGAATATATTTGTAGTAAGTAATCCTTATAAGAACCACGCTCTTAGTAATAATTTTGGGGTGAATCCCCGAAGAGAAAAAGGTCAGGAAAAATTGCATTTTCCAATTACTATTGACATCTAATCTGAGTAAATTTATGTAAGTTGGACGACAATGCAGTTCCCTCAGTGCGTAAGACTGGTTGGTTTATGTTCTTAAGTTCTAAAAACTCCAGGATCTGATGATGGAGCCGGAAGGCAACCATTGGAACCTCAATCTCAGCTCGCTTTTGGGCTCGGAGGATTGGTCTTGACGATTATTCGATTTAAAACAAGAGTAAAATCTTGTTTATGAAAGGAACTTTCTGTATTTTTTTTCTCATCCAGTTAAAATGATCAACAATAATGTACAACCATTGTACAGAATTTGAGAATAAATACCTCGGAGCAGCTTTTGAGGATCAAAAGTCGGTTATTTCTGAAATGTGTCGCTCCTTAGTGAGAACCCTCGTTTAATTATTTAATACGAACCTCTCCCACTTATGAAATGTATATTGAATCTGTGTTAATTTTTCAGTTCAGTGATTTTTTTAGCAGATAAAATGTCCGGATGTTTTTGAATGAGATCCCTTTGCCATAAACACAGACTTAAACATAACATAATATGATATAGTAGTCGATTTAATTCAATCACATAATAAATATATTTTTTTAAGAATCTCATGGAACAACTTCTGGAACTAGTTTCCAGCTCTCACCACTTACCGCTTGATCGATATTAGCTAGTTTACAAAATAATACAAATTAGAATCGAGTATCCTGTAAGCAATTTTTTTTAAATGTACGACGGGTATGTGCTTGGCCTTCATTTCACCTGGTAACAAGTTAAAATAAGGCCGAAGGTGGAGGAAAACTTCACCCGGAATCCTCAACAAACTGAGGAACTGGCTATCTTACCTCTGAATGCCGGAACACAACAATTTTTAGAATTGTTATTATATATGTGGTAGCTAGCCAGGCGGACTTTAACAAAGTCCTACCACCAACCAATCAATATAAATATAAAAACAATATACTCCCCATTAGGATCGAATCCGGATTTGGATCCTCCTCTGGATTTTAAATCGGTGGGTTGAACCACTAGACCACAGAGACGATTAAATAAATATCTTTGTAAACATTTCGAATACTATAGCAGACAACTCGTAGCAACAGTGTAGCATATTCGTAGCACCCTCGTAGACCCTCGTAGCACCATTGTAGCACCATCGTAGCTGCATTGAAAAGACGATGCAGGAATCAAACAGTCGTCACCCCTGTATAAGTACAGACCAGTTTTAAAATCACTGAACTACTTACGTACCCCATTTCGGCCGCTGTAAGAAAATACTAACTAGGTCGGGTTTCATTGACTCGTTATAAGCGCACTGAGCGAGTGTTAAGCCTTGTGCATGGTTTACCTACTTTGCCTTCTGCTATTCCCCTCCATTTGCTCCCAAGCAGACCTGATGAGGTGATAAACGGAGCCGTGGAAGTTACTCTGTAAAGGTTTAAGAAAGTTTGAACTTGATTTTATACTTGATTCACTCGATCCTTTGATTCGAAAGACATTGCAACAATCTTATAGCATCATCGTAGTATGAGGGTGCTACGAAAAGGTCTCGTAATGTCATAATCGTTGGCTCCTTGATACTCTCATTGTGTTGCATTGTTTTAGTAAAACCGGGTAGCAATGCTCTTGAAAAAATAAAAACACATTTTTTTTTATCTATGTATAAAAGATAAAAATGCACAATGTCTGTTGGCACATGAAACACATGCCGTGGCAAAAATATTACGTCCTATGCTTCACTTAACACCAAAAAAGACATTTTATTGCACACATAAAAATCAATCACTTAACAATTGGCGATATTTACCAGACAACCATTAGATATAATATACTGACATTATTAACAGCAATGATAGTAAATTTATAACGGCAATATTATGCCCACATGTTTAATCTATAACTGGTTTATACTTTTTTAAATTTTGCACAAATTGACAGGTTTATTTATTCAGAGGCATAATGGATATTTTTGTTTGAATAATTTATTTCGAGCGTCAAGTTAAACTCAATGCCGGCAAATTGTCCTTTTTCCGGAGCCCGGGGGGTCTCGAGCCGCGGATTTAACTTTATCCATTAACTTTGGACAAGAATTAACACGTTCGTATCATTTTAAATGCACAAAGCATAACTTTTGGGCTTAAAGTAACGAAATGAGAGAAGCGAGAAGCATTTTTTTGTTAATGACTGACTCGGTGGCTCTTGATGTAAACTGTGAACATCTTGTTTACGTTTTTACAACTGATTTTGATTATAAATAGGTTTTTTGGGATAAACTAGAAGCTCAAAGGAGTTACGAGCCCAAAGTTCCAAATCTTTCTATTTTTTTTTAAAACTCTATATTGAAGGGTTTGTTCAAAACAAAACTTGTCACCTGTAGGTACACAAAAAAATCAAAACACTCAAAATAACAAAAACAAGTAAATTCTAAGTTTCTTAAAAATAACCTATTTGAGATTCCTAATTGCTAAATTGTAAAGCTAATACAGCTTTCCAGCTTCCTCTGATAGAGAATAAGCTAGAAAGCTGTCTTTCAATTGTTTTTGTTAAGATCTTTGGCAAAATATGCTTTTCATTCATGTTAAATAGCCAGGCAATGCAATAATCACGAGTTATATTTTTTGAGCATTAGCCAGGTATCTAACCTACCAGATCTAATCCAAAAGTCTAGTCGAGGTGTAATATATACATTGTATTAGTATGTTAGCATATTTGATCCTCGTAGCCAATTCACAGATGTAAAAGTTCGCAGTGATGCCGGTCTGGGTTTATCAAATTGTTAAAAATCGTACACAACATAATCACAATCGAATAAAGACCTGAAACAATTTTCGTTTACTATCTATGAATAAGATGATTATTGAAACATTACTGAAAATCGTGCATTCCGCCATCGAATGCGTCATATCCAATTTTTATTTTCTAGTTCTTCTAGCCTCTAACAGAGGCAGTTCTCCGGAAAATAAACGTCTTAAAAAACTTCTGTCATTTTTGCACCGAAAAACGTGTCATCGGATACGTCATGTTCTGTTTTTCGTAGTAGGTCCCCGGATACGAAACGCGATGATCGTAAGTTGTCATTCAGATGTAACATTATTGACATGTTTCAGATTCGACCGACTGGCTGCCGAGCACCACTGCCTGCGCATCAAGCTTCTCGGCGACTGCTACTACTGCGTTGCCGGCCTGCCCGAGTTTCGCGCTGACCACGCCAAATGCTGCGTTGAAATGGGCCTCGACATGATTGATGCAATTGCGTAAAGCTGATTTTTTTAATTTTTAAACCCAGGGGCTTGATTCTACTAAACGAATCGCTTCACTATGAAAATGGTATTATCGCAGAATGGCCACTAGAATACCATAAGGCACCTAAAGTGACAATACTGCGGCGATGTTATTGACTTGGAAGCGATTGATTAAGTAGAATCTGCGCTTTAAAGTTCCGTTTTGAATCCCGTTCATATGATAGAAAACTAGTATCATGCTGGTGCCTTTTACTAGTATAGACTATATATTTTACGAAAAACCAGTTATAATATAATTGTTTGGTCCAGGCTGGTGCGTGAAGTGATGGGAGTGAACGTTAATATGCGTGTGGGCATCCACTCGGGGAGCGTGCACTGCGTGGTACTGGGCCTGCGCAAGTGGCAGTTCGATGTTTGGTCCAATGACGTCACACTGGCTAACAACATGGAGAGCGGGGGAATTGCCGGGTAACGCAATATTACTTACCTTCACCTTTACTCTATGACTGTTTATAGACGACAGGGTCCTTCGCAAGTGACAGTTTGACGTTTGGTCCAGCGACGTCACACTCGCCAAAAACATGAAGAGACCATTGTCATAAAGAGAGAGGTCTCTTTCGAGTTGCCTGGTAACGTATTATAACTCACCTTTACGCGACTCTTTACAGACGAAAGGATCGCGTAGTATCGCTTCACATTATTTTTTTTGAGGACTATTTACTCATGGCATTAACGGCACAGTGAAATAAAGTATAACTTGTTTAATTCATAAAATTATCTGTGAACGCATCCAAACTCGTCAGTGTAAGTTCTGGCACAGTGCCTTCGTGATAGTAAAATTTGTTGAAAAATAGCAAATTATTTACACCCAATATCTGTAAAACTACCACACTTAAGGAAAGCCCCGACATTTAATTTAATCATGCTAGCTATCTATATAGATTTACAATTTTGTTAATATTGGAAAATCGTTTCGAGATTTATCGTCGGACAAACATTTACCTTATGACACAGAGATCTTTCTCGCTTCGCTGACTTGATCAATAATCAAATTCAAGCCGATCTCTTACAAGACTTTCTTCTAACCCTAAAAAACTTGATAGCTTGTTTGCGTGTGCTCAACAACCATTGAGAAACGCTTTTTGAATGAAATTACCCATTGTTTCGAATCGATAACTCGGAATGATCCCTTCAGTTTATGTAAATTCTAAAAGAAATGAGTCATGTTGAGTTATTTATTTGAATCAACATACGAACTACGTAACCACTGCATGCGGGTAGGTTCTATTGTTTTGTTGGCTACAGGCGCGTGCACATCACGGATAAGACGCTGGCCAACCTTGCAGGCGAATACGAAGTGGAACCAGGACACGGCTACTTGCGCAACGCTTACATCAGGGAAAATAACATCCCAACCTTCCTGATCGTTCCCGGTAGCACCAGCCGAGTGGTAATATACATCTTCAAATCTTTCATAATAAAAATTGTACCAAAGAGTTTACATGCCAAATGTATTACGTTAATCAGTTTTGAAAGGACAGCACGCTTTGAACAACAAAAGTGAGGAAAGTAACGAAATTGTACTTCAACAAGCCACAACCAAAATAGCTTACCTAATCAATTCTTCATATTCAGCGCCCAAGTAATGTTTGTCGTTTCACATTTCAATAAAGCTGTAAAATTACCGCAATCATTATTCTTACCTACTTTATGATTTATTGCATTAATATAATATTATTTACATTTATATATCACAATTGTATCTAGTATATATAGTAAATATGTACGATCTTTTTTTTTACATTGAATGATGGGTTTTACAACCCATAAAACCGGCTGTACCATTTAGTATGAGAGTATAGCTACACCGTACTGTACACAGTAAGTAAATATATTTAGTATACTCTGTGTTCCTTTTGTGTAGGACAAGAAACCTAACCAAGGAACGAACGCAAACGGGGCAAATATCTCGAAGGAGCTGCGGGTTATGGGGCATGACTCGCAGCAAGGCAAGAATTCCGCAAAGTAAGTACCGCGAAGTAAATTCAAGGTAAAGTTCCTTTATAGCCTTCCCCTGCGTAGACATTCAAGGGGCTTACACTGGCCAATCGTGCGTAAGAGACAGCGCGTGTAAGCTCGAGCGTGAGTGAGCGAAACGAATGCGCACGACTTTCTCTATAACTAAGATAGATAAAGAAGATAGAAATAGTAGGTTAAATACTTGATTTCGGGATTTATTTTGATGTTTTAAAATAACGCGTGAATATTTTGTTCTTTTATGTTCAATCCCCAAAGAATTGGATCAGATACGACTCCAAAATGTGACCATTTGACCCGTGTAAGCGCTATAAGGGGTAATCAATGAATGTTTTCTCGAAAATTGGAGGGTTTTAGCATAACATACCTTTTTGTATACTGTATCTGTATGTTTCCCGAATAAAATAAAATGGAATAAAAAAAAAACACAATTGGCTGGCGCAGGCGCAGAGTAACATAATACACTGAAGTAAGCGAGGAAGTACTACCACCATACCTATTTCAATCGCCAAGCAGCATTACTGTGTTCCGGTTTGAAAGGTATGGTTGCCGGTGAAATTATGAGCACACGAGGCTTAACACCTTTATGCCTCAAGTTGACGGGCGAAATGCAGTGCCGTGTATGCTATGTTCTTTGTGGATGTGACCTACGCAGTAAGGCATTGTTATAGGCAAGAGATGCACTTAACATCAGGTTACTTGCTTGTTCCGTGTCATAGTTACATAAAAAAATAAAAAATAAAGTGCCGCTGTAGAATGAAGTCAATAGTTAATAGGGACACCGTTTCTCTGTTGTTTTTTTTTTTTATTGTACGACGGGAAAACACTTGGCCTTCATCTCACCTGGTTACACAAGTTGAGATAAGGCCGAAGGTGGAGGCACACTTCACCCGGAATCCTCAACAAACCGAGGAACTGGCTATCTGACCTCAAAATGCCGGAAAACAACAATTTTGGAATTGTTGTTATGGCGACAGAATTAGGTAAGATGGTGTTAGCTAGCCAGGTGGACTTAAACAAAGTCCTACCACCAAACAAATCAAGCACAATTGTACTCCCCTTGAGGATCGAACCCGGGACCTCTGGATCTGAAATCGGTAGGTTTAACCACTAGACCACAGAGGCGGTTGCTTGTGCAGCAATATAAGCTGATGGTATTGGTTAACTGCACGAACTATAATTGAAGTCATATATTTTCCTCTCAGGGTTGACCCGGTCGCCGAGAGTAAGCAAGCTGAGGACGAGGTCAACGACTACCTCATGAGGGCAATAGACGCGCGTTCGATCGACCGCCTCCGTGAAGAACATTGCTTCCCTTTCCTCCTCGTCTTCAGGAACTGCGACACCGAGCGTCAGGTACATACGTTTCACTTTACAGCCATTACATTACTGTTCATGTTCATACTACTTTATTACTGTCTATAAAATAATAAATAGATATTACAGGACATTAATTTCAAACAGTGCCATCTAGTCCCAAACTAAGCATAGCTTGTAATATGGGAACTAGATTACGGATAGAATACATAAATACTTTTTTTTGTGAATACATACTTATCATACAATACAACACCAAAACACAGAACAAACATCTGTGTAATAGACGCGATGAAAAGATTAATAAGGCAAATGAGGCTATTTTTTATTCTCCATAAAGTAATAATTAAATGTATGGTAGGTACTTAGTTCAATAATATGTAACAGAAAATGTTCATTATGTTTATTTAGGCCCATGTTTTGCGGTTCACTTTTTCGTACAGTGATAATGTGTAGATGGTCTTAGCATAATTGGTGCAAATTAACATACGATTATGTTATTCTCAGGTCGACACCATAGCCATTCATCTTAGTTAGGCAAGTGGCGGTCTGTTTCGATCGCATTAGGTCCAAACGTGAATAATTTTAAGAGTTGACATACTTTATTTACTAACGGCAGAATTTACTTCCAACAGCTTGTAAATATTTTTTTCTTTTGTATTAAATTTCTTAAATAACTAGATGGGTGAAACGGACGATAAGAGGATTACTTTCCATTAATAATATCGAAAGCATGTAGATAGGTTAAGTATAATAAGAATCGAATGAAGTATAGGGTCTAACTAATAGAGAGTAAGAGGATAATTCGATCCATGTTTTGTCAATCCATTCATTTTAAACACGAATTATACACGCTCTTTTGAGCCGGTTTATTATCAAGGGTCGAGATATTTCGATAGTACGTAATTTTACGTTGGTAGCTAAACCAACTCTGGTTTAATTGAGTGTATAATTAGACTCTAAGTGAATTTCGGCAACAAAGGGCTCACAGTGCCGTCAAATTTTTTTTTAATTAGCTGTCAAGATTTTGGAGCTTTGCCACGCGAAAATCCAATTTTCTTTCGGCCTACTAAGATGGAGTTTTTGGGAGTATCGGGACGTTGCACGGTGCGTGAGATTTGCGATAAGCTGACACAATTTTACCACTGAGGTAGTGGCCTCATTTGGCGTTTCCCCGTCGTACAATAAAAAATAAAACTATGCGGCTAACTGTTTGCCTCTAGTTCTCCTCCCTATATATTTTAAATGGATAAAGATAAAGATATTTTTCGAACATAATGTAACATAGATCGTAAATACAGGTATCATCAATTCGTATAATTATGCTCTGCCTTAAAAGAGCATGATATAAAAAGTATAAATTAAACTTAATTGAATGTAAAGTAGAATTAAAAATAAGATAATTTAAATGATAATTAAAAATGACATCAAATACAACAATCCAAATAAAATCATATTATATTGAGTTTCAAATGTCAAATTTATAATAATCACAGTTTGTCATCTAAAAAATCATGAATACTAAAGTAACATTTGTCTAATCGAAACTTTTTAAGATTGACCTAAACTGGGAGTCATTGAGCTCTATTATAGGGAGTGGTATTTTATTGTATAGGTAGATGCCATACAGACAATACTTTTCTGCAGGAGTGCTGTGTTGCTCTTATGAGTGTGAATTATATGTGCAACCCGTCTATTTCTTTTGCAAAGATCTGTCATACGTGAAAAAAATACAGGATCTTACAAATAGTGAAACTTTAAGAATATACAAATGGAGTGTCCATACAGCGCGTACTTTACGCAATTGGCGACGTTTCGCCCACCGACTCACTCGGTCCGCGACATAATATACTATCACTGACTTTTTCTTAGTTGTTAATGTATTCTCTAAAACTGTAGAACATTACATTGTTCTATCATGAAACGTTTTTGCAGCGCTTTGCTATTACGCTACAATTTGCCGCTCAACCGACATTGAGCTAGAAACCGATAAAAAAAATGAAAATCATAGTATGTGTTACAATAAGGTCTTATATGTTAATAAAGTCCATATTATTTTCTAACACAATTGTACCGATACGCCGCTCAGAGTCCGCTGGCGAACAGAGCCGCTCACAGTTCGCCTAATGGAGCCACGGCCTTAGGTGGTGGAAGGATCCTACATGTCACAGTTAGTAAGCATCTAAGAGAAGCGCTTAACCTTTTACGAAATAATTCTATAGCGAGAACCGTTTTCAAAGTATATAAGTTAGACAAAGAAAAGTTTACCATTCCTCGCAAGTTAAACACTTTCTTATTATCCCAGGGTTTTTTGTCGTCATGCTATTTTAATACACTTTTCAGACGCTACAAGAGTATATTTCGACAATTATGTCATATGTTATAGGTAAAGCCTTAGGTGAATACTAATTCTGTATGTAAAATCGCCTGCAACAATATGTTTACACTTTTCAATTTTCAAGTTGGTTTTGTATCCATATTTGTAAGAAATTAAATTAATTTGGTATTCAAATTTAATATACATTTTTTTTTGTAAAAAAAATACCAGATGCGATTATATAAATCTTCTCTCCTAATCTTATAAATGCTTAATTTTGAAAGTTATTGAGTGTACCTATACATATTATATTATTGCAGGCAACTTTATATAGCGTACGCACATTAATTAGTAGGTATTTGTGCTGTAAGATTGGTTTTACTTGGCCTGGATCTCTGTCATCATTTAATATATCGGAGGCTTATTGAGGCTAATTTTGGAGAGTGGTGATACTTAAAAAGTTATTGTTTGAACATTTTATCAAGAAAACAAAGGATATCGCACGCTTACTATGCTATGCGAAAAAAGTGGCATATTAAAAGATCGCAACATATATAATTGCTGATTTTCAATAACAAATTTATCTTATAAAATTAGGGCTCAAAATGCAAAGTAAGCAACTGTTCGTTACGACCTTAATATACATCGAGTAACGGAATGAAAACTGCTGCTTTTGTGCGCTTTGGTGAAGTTTTAGGTTTAAAGGCACATTCGGGAGGATGGTGCGAAATCCTTTTTTTTAGCTAAGGTTAAATCTCATTTTTGTTACAGTACGCTCAACAACGTGACCATATGCTGAAGGTATACTACGTCTGCTCATTTGTGATCTTTTGCGCGGTGGCGATCATCCAGCTCTTCGCTTTCAGAATGTATGTACACACTCCATCAAATATAATCTCGACCAGTCCCAATTTTTTGTTTCAATTGTGTTGATAACTTAAGATAAGACATAACGCTAAAAGATGGGAAGCAGCATCCATAAGTACCTAACATCAATCGAAATAGCTCTTTGACAATACTACGGTCACCGGTTCCATGGCCATGTAGTGGATTTTCTGGGTTGTGATTATTTACCGTGAGCCGTTTTGTGTCCAGTAGAGGAGAATTGAATTTGACAATAAGAGGCTAAAATTAACCACGACATAGTAAAAAGTGAAAGAAAAACTAGCATATAATTTATATAGGAAGTAAATTTCACCAACAAAGTTTTAAGAAGACGCGATGCCCTCACTCACTTCATATAATCGTGGTCATTACAATAGTCACAAGATCCATGACATCATATTGTTTCACATAGCGCCATCTAGCCCCAAACTAAGCATAGCTTGTTTTATATGAGAACTAAAGTAATTCATCGAGAAATTAAATACTTGACTACATATTTTTTTGTTATAACATACTAATCACATAGGACGAAATCACTTTTATCGATAAGACTGGTCATTGTACGTATACTATGTATTGTTCGATATTATTTCTGTGTCCTAAAAAGTATTCGTTAATTTATTCATTCATAATTAAAAGTGCCTACTACAAAATTAGTGATTATATCGACGATAAGAACGCGTGGCCCGATGTTACTATACCAGTTGACAGCAAAATGGTATATAGGTAAAATTAGGTAGATAGGTAATAACAAATGTTTTAAGATTAAGTATTTAGGCTTATGATGCATCTACTTAAAATATAATTACAAATCGTGTATCTAAATGTTGAATGGATCATCAAAAATTAACCAGCCCGAGGTTCTTGCCTTTCTCCTTGAATGCTGGTCGCGATTCCGAACAGGCGGTAGATTTGACATTTCAAAATGATCCTAAAAAATCTTAATGAATAAAGAAATTTTGACTTTGACTTTCATACAATACCTTTCATACAAATCCCAATCATGGAACAGGCATCCATTAAACAAACATTTGTCCCGGCTGGGAATTAAACCCACAACCTACGATGCAAAAGGCAGACCTACTACCAACTGAGCGAAGAGGCTTGTTGTAGTAATACTAGTGTTATTAACGTAATCTTGGTCCTGCAGGACGTTGGTGGGCGCCATCTCGGTTATTGTCAGCAGCGCGATGATTACTCTCGTAACATTCTTCTTGCTGGCTTATCAATTTAGGGTAAGTATTTATCACCAGAGTCTGTTAATCCGATTGCGTATATTCGTGTCCGTTACTGTATAGAACTTAATCAGTAGTTGAGTTGTAGCAATCGTATCCCGAAGCATAACCTTACATAAATTGGACGTCAATTGTGTGTTGAATCAATTTAAAATGACAAGCATTTATATGGTATACTTTATACATTCTAGAAAATTATTTTGACAGCAAATAACTTTAACTATAGTCCATCAAATCTAAGAAGTACATTTTGACGTTTCGCATTTCTTATTACGCTAAAACTTTGTTCAAACGTAGACACAAAATATTACAAACAGTAATTCTTATAATGTCGAAAAATTATTTACTCAGAAAAATAATTATATTTATTAAACATTGCTGTACATTAATCTATACTTGAATCTCGTAAAACTAGTTTAAAACATAAGCAATCAGTAACATTATAAATGAGGTTTACGTTTATACAATGTTATGTCATTATATTGTTTACAGTAGTGCTGCGACAGTTTATAATTCTTGAGTTTCCAAATAATCGGTAAAAATATTGAAATAATTTAATTAATCGAACCGACTTTTTGCCGGAAATTCAGTGAGATAAATAAATAAATATTACAGGACATTCATTTTACACAGCGCCATCTAGCCCCAAACTAAGCATAGCTTGTAATATGGGAACGAGATTACGGATAAAATACTTTTTGAAAATACATACGTACTATATGATACAACACCCAAACACAGAACAAACATCTATATTCATCACACAAATGTTGGTCCTGGGTGGGAATCGAACCCACAGCCTACAGCGCCGAAGGCAGAGTTACTACCAACTGAGCTATAAGGCTTGTCAAAAATAGTTTTGTCTTGTGCGCGAGTGACCAAAATTTAGTTCAGTAGTTCTTCGAATTACTTGTCATGAATAAATATAGGTACCTAAATGAATAAAAAATATAATTATATTCTAGTAGTTCACCCCGAACTGAGATCTCGTGATGTCCGGTTTGTAACGGAGATTAAATCTCAAATAGAACTTAATTAACAAACGATAAAAGTGTGCTTTCTGTATACCTTTCTCACTTTACTTAAGCACTTTTTCTCAAACTCTCTTTATTCATCTGAGTGTTCGAGGTTCTCTTGTTGCTAACGTAAATATTATATCCTTTCTAACATAAAACAAAGGTTGATGTCGTTTTGAAAAGGGAAAATTTGTATTTATTTTTATTGAATATCTCAAAAACTACCCCACTTTTCAACAATCCCCTGCCACAATCAAAATCTATTTACGTTATCTCTATTCAGTTAAAAATTCATGAAAATCGGATAATCCGTTCCAGAGTTATGCCGTCACAAACATTGCCACCCACCTACATACATAGTTTTTTTTTTTTTTTTACGACGGAATCCTCAACAAACTGAAGAACTGGCTATCTTACCTCTGAATGCCGGAACACAATAATTTAAGAATTGTTAATATGGCGACAGAATTAGGTAAGATGGTGGTAGCTAGCCAGGCGGACTTAAACAAAGTCCTACCACCAACCAAACCAAACACAATACTATATATTGTGTTTGGTTTGGTTGGTGGTAGGACTTTGTGACATGGGACATGACATGGGATTCCCCATGGGGATCGAACCCGGGACCTCTGGATCTGAAATCGGTGGTTGGAACTACTAGCCCACAGAGGCGGTTAAAGTGTCGGATTTCCCAATTATCTTTATCATGGCATGGCATTTGTCTTTCGAAATCAATCGCTTTTACCGAATCTCTCTCGATATTTTTTTTTTCTCATAAGCATGACACTTTCAATACGTCACTTGTCACTGGCAGAATCGGTAAAACGGTTGCAAGCCAAAATAAAGAAGATGTAGTTGAAGTACACTCCGTAGGCACAAGTAGGTACAATATAACCTCCAATTTAGTTAATTTATTAATATTATTAAATTATTTAGTAATTTGTTAGGTATCGATTTTTCTCATTAATATCGGATATTTTCGATGGCGATTATTTGGTTCACATCCCTAGACTAATTGATGTGACAGCTGTCCAAGTGTACCTCTTAGATTTGATGGACTATAATGACAAATACATCGGTTTGCTTTTTTTGTACCCGCATAAACCTTGTATCTTTGACCTGTTTAGCTGATAAATACGTTTTGGAGCTGACCAAGACAATTTTTATTAGCTGACCTTTAAAATGATAGAAATTAAAATGCATTATTTCTGTTTGTAGTGTGTGTCAGCGCGCTTGCGCCGCGCATCGCTGCGCGTGCACAAGAATCGCTCTCTGGCGCAGATCATGTCCTTCTTCGTGGTTTCCGTGATCATGGCGCAAATACAGATCACCATGGTACGTTAGTGGTTGTCGTCCATTTTGATAACTGTATTCCGTAACTGACTACGAAACAAGAACGGTTTCCACTGATTTAACGGGTTTTTTTTTATTTAGTTTCGTTATCAGCTTCGAAAGATTGTTGTACTCTTTTCTATCGCTGTTTTTGTAACAACTGTTTCAGTTAACAGGGAACATTATAATGTGAATGTTGTCAGATTGAAGCGATCCACCAAATGACGCGTCGGGCCGATGTGATCGACCGGTACAACTTTGATAGAGAGTACTGTCCAGACAACATGAGCGAGGTGAGATAAGCATTTCATATTCAATTATTTCTGTTTTAGTGGTCCGGAACAAAAAATTACATTATTTTAGTTCGTTCCTTCACTCTACTTTCCCTATTATTCATCGATTAAGATTAATCTTAAGAGATGTGTAGCCAAATGGGTATGGGCCCGCCTCTCTAATTAATAGGTTGTAGGTTCAAATCGTCGCGTCGCATCGTGAGAAAACCGCGATGTCCCTAGGACTAGGACCAAAAGTCCGAATGGCATGTGTCTCTGGCTAGTATTCCGCTCAGCGGCGATGGGCTTGCAACCTGCACGTATTAAGTACTAGCTATTTGCAAGCCGTGAGCATGTGATGAATGTAAATTTGGACGTCCCTGTGTCCCTCATTTCCACGCTCTTGCGTAGTGATCACGGTACTATTTTAAGAGGAAACATTGGTGAGTTTTGTTTGCTGGACACCTTTCCTTATCACACCGAAACACTGAACAAATAGTTCAGAAGGCAGAGCCGACCAACTGAACTGTGAAGTCTGCCAATTGAAAAACCGGTGGATAATTAATAAGCGTGAGTTGTATCACTCGCAGCCGTACATAATGCTGACGGTGCTCTCGATGATCGCGTGCGCCGCCCACCAGAACCTGACTACGCTGGCTAAGACCATCATCCTGGGGGTGACCACCCTGACGTACATCATCGTCACCGTGCGCACACAGTTCGACTATCAGGAGAGCTTCTACGGGTACCAGTGAGTACCTACTCCATCAATCAACATCATACTCTATGTAACACGTCAACAGCCTATTAAGAAAACTTAACCGCCTCTGTGGTCTAGCGGTTCAACCCTCCGATTTCAGATCCAGAGGTCCCGGGTTCAATCCCCAGGGGGAGTACAATATATTGTGCTAGGTTTGGTTGGTGGTAGGATTTTGTTTAAGTCCGCCTTGCTAGCTACCGCCATCTTACCTAATTCTGTCGCCATAATAACAATTCTTAAAAAAAAATGTTGTTTCGTCATTCAGAGGTAAGATAGCCAGTTCCTCAGTTTGTTGAGGATTCCGGGTGAAGTGCGCCCCATCTTCGACCTTATCTCAACTTGTTACCAGGTGAGATGAAGGCCAAGTGCTTCTTCGTCGTACAATAACAATAAAAAATAAAAAAAAACACAGCAGTACCGCCCTACAACAAACGTAAGTAGTACTCCAAAGCTCAGACAGGTGCAGGTTATTATCACCACGATAGCACGCATTTTCCATCTGAATGTTGAAAGCAGTGAAAGTGATCCTACACAATCTGAGGAATTGGTCTCTTTTTCATTTAGTTGGGTACTAATTTTATTTTTATTTATTTTAAAACAAATTCCACAGCTCTTATAAAATAACACATTAAATTTACACAATTAACCTGCTTATAATGGATTTACATTTTATGGGAACCTTACCTGTAAATGCCGGAACACAACAATCTAGAATAGTTGTTGTTGCGGCATACTCAGGTAAGATGGTGTTAGCTAACCAGGCGGACTGAAACAAAGTTCTACAACCAACAAAACCAAGCACCATATGGTACTCCCCCGGGGATCGAATCCAGGCGCTTCGGGCTAGTTCCCTTGTCTATGTTCGATGCGACTAGAAGCATCACTCACGTACACCAGGTGACATGGATGTCGTTATTGCAGAGAGCGCTGTGGCTTTAACTGGAGCCGTGTATGGAGCGGGGTGATCGTGGCGATCACGGCTGCTGTGACGCTGTTACTTCATGGACACCAGAGCGAGAGCTGCTTTCGTCTAGATTTTATATGGAGGCTTCAGGCAAACGGTACACCTCACGACTCACAGCAACATGACATCTTTTTTAGCTATGTTTACCCAATTGGCATTTTTGCCAAAAAAGACGAACAGGACCAAGGAGACCTTGGGACTATATATCCTTTTATGGCACGTTTTACAGCCTCAACGGCTTTATAGTCTTTGAATTTGAATGAATTGTTGGAGTGACTTTGGCTGTATCATTTTAGAGAGGGTTTGTTATTAAAAAAAAAGGGGGGAGGATACAGATATACAATTTATTACGAATTATTACCGTCTGCCCCCACGAACGACCCCCACGTGGGGGCAGACGGTAACACTTACGGCTATCTGCCCCCCCGTACGAACGGTGGGAAACAGACAAAAGTTACTTAATAACTATTACTACTAAATGTCGAAACCTTGCTGGAATAATGTCGAAGTAAGTAACCGGTCAGGGTATCCGGAGCGTCGGTGATTTATTGAAGTTTATGTAACTCAGATGAGAAGGAGGAAATGGAAAGACTGCAGGTGCACAACCGGAAGCTGCTCGCCAACATTCTCCCGGAGCACGTCGCACAGCACTTCCTGCGCAACGAGAAAAACATAGACGTAAGTTCACTTCCGCCCATTTCACAACCGACAACACATCCGCGAACTATCTCCGGATTCCTGAGGGGTGTATGGCTCGACGGAGGTCTAGAGTTCGATTCTCAGACAGCACATTATTTGTGAGTTTCCCAGTTTGGAACATTACTAGTTGATATCAGACACAATTGTCCGCCGAGTAAGATGATTTGTCCGGGATACTGTAACTAGTAGTAATCGTCGCGAAGAAAGTCGCAAGATCAGACGCCTAGGGCGGTGACTTGTTGAGCCTAACAGCGGGGTAGCTAGAACGTCCATACAGAGTCATAAGAGTTTTAAGAGTAGTAGAGCCCATTGTGAAATTACAACTGTACCTATTTCAGCCGCGAAGCAGCATTTATGGGTTCCGGTTTGAAGGGTTTGGTCGCCGGTAAAATTACAGGCACGTGAGGCTTAACACCTTTATGCCACAAGTTGACGGGCGCAATGCAATGCCGTGTAGGCTATGTTCTTGGTGGATGTGACTTACAGAGTAAGGCATTGTTTTAGGCAAGAGATGCATTTAACATCAGGTGGGCTACTAGCTCGTTCGGTCTCCTAGATAGAGAGAAATAAAAACAAAACTTATTTTTATAAATATTTCAGTCCATATTCGTTTTGTTCAACATAAACAACGACGTCAGAAGCAGAGATCCTGAGCAGCTTCCATGCATCGACTGCTGCAATAACATTTATAGATTATTATGACTTGAAAGGAAAATACAGTCTGTGACCCTAATCATTGAATCAACATGTTCAAAACCACACAAATCATGTACAGACGCCTGCATTTACATGTATACACTTCGAAGTTTTCAAAGTGGTTTTGTATCATATTTAGATCGAAATTACTGGGAGTTTATTCTAAAAGTAGATATCAAAAATGCTTTTAATTCGGTTGACAGAGGAGCCTTGCTAAATCAAATCAAAAATCATTATGCTTTTCTTTTTCAATGTTATGGTTCGCCATCTAAATTAATTTACAAGAACCAAACTATTTCATCTGCAGTTGGCTGTCAGCAAGGCGACCCTCTTGGCCCGGCCATTTTTAGCTTTGCCATTCACTCACCCAATTATTCAACGCCTGAAATCTAAATTGAAAGTTTGGTATCTAGATGACGGAACCCTAGGTGGCGATGTGGACTCAGTATTTGGCAATCTAAAAATTATTATAGATGAATTTTGGCAGATTGGCTTAGAACTAAATTTTTCGAAATGTGAAATATACATTTCAGATACATGTTTCGATAGAAATTCAATAATTCAAAGTTTGTGACTTTGGCTTCCAATATTACTATTGTACATAAGAGTTCACTCCACCTACTAGGTTTACCAATTCTTGATGAATCTTTTCCGGGTTTCGTCGACGACAAAATTCAAAATTTTATGAAGGTTTCGAACAGACTGTCAAAAATTAACTCACATATGGCTTTCAGCATTATAAAAATTTTGTCTTTTTGTACTAAAATTTACTTATGCTTTGCAATGTTGTCAACTGTGGAAACACAGTGAGCTGGTGGAAGGCTTGGACAACATAATAAAGAACACCCTTTCCACATTTGGAATATTGAGTTGGATGACAGAGCATGGTCGCTGGCCTCATTGCCTGTTCGATTAGGCGGCTTAGGTATCCGCAAAATTTCTAGTGTTGCTTTGCCAGCGTTCATGTCTTCCGTCTATAGTACACATTCTTTGGTTGAGAAAATTCTAACACCATCAATTTCGGAAATTCCTGGCAATATACTCCAAATTTTTTATCTTGACGAGGCTCGAAAGGTATAGTGCTTGTCCTAATACCGATCCCCAAAACACCTTTCGGCACAACGGCAGTGGGACGGGCCTCTGTGCGAGTTGACACGGAATTATCTATTACATACGTGCTCAACCTCCACAGATTGTGCTCGTCTCTTAGCTGTTTCTAAATGGGAATCAGGTCTTTGGCTGCAAGCACATCCATCTTACAACACCGGTACACTTATGGATCCTGTAACTTTCCGTATTGCCACTCGTCTTCGGTTGGGTGCAAGATGCTGCGCCTCTCACCAGTGCCGGTGCGGTGCGGCCGTAGATCAATTTGGTTTTCACGGACGGTCGTGCACAAGGTCTGCCGGCAGGATTTCGCGCCACGCAAGTCTTAATGACATTATCCGTCGAGCTTTTAACAGTGTCAATGTTCCAGCCGTTCTTGAACCGAATGGCCTGTTACGTGATGATGGTAAGTGGCCCGACGGTATGACTCTTGTCCCTTGGGAAATGGGTAGGCCTTTGGTGTGAGACGCTACCTTTTGCCTTTTGGGGTGGAGACCTTGGGTCCGTGGGGAGCCGGTGCCCTCCGGGTTTTCAAAAATCTTGCAGAGCTTTAGATTCAAGCGACTCGTGACCCAAGGGCTGGCTCTTATTTAGGCCAGCGAATTACCATAGCTATTCAGCGTGGCAATGCAGCCAGTGTCTTGGGCACGCTTCCGTCTAGTGCTGGTCTAGAACAGTTGAGTTACCTATAGGCCGTTTGTAACGGTCCTTAGGTAATCTGACTGATTCCTTTGTACATAGTTAGTTTAATTGTACTTTTTATTGAATAAATAAATAATTATTTACATTTTGTATCATCTGTATATAATGACGCTATTTTCATTTTGAAAATGATGAAGAATATACATTTTGGTTCAGGCGACTTTACAATACACCATATACATCAAAAGTACATCCCTTTCTGTTTTTATCATTTATACACATTGTCCATTTTCACCAATTATCAATACAACATGAATCAACAGATTAATTAATACAATGTAAATTTTCCTACGGCATCCCAGGACCTAAACTGGGATGTAAGTTTACAACAAAATAAATATATTTTCAAGTATCAAATGATAAATATCAGCTTTGCAGGTGGATGGTCCACTATCGGTACGCGTGATGGTCAATTGTAGCTTCAAAAGACTGAAGAAAAATAAATTCGTGAAAAATACTATTTGACAGTATGTAACAGCAACAATATTTTTGATATCCAATAGTAAGATTTCAGAAAACAAAAAATATCAATTATTTGCATATTAAAAGTATTGTTTGGGTGTTGTGATAAGTATGAATTAACAAAAAAAAAGTATTTAAGTAATCTAGTTCCCATAATACAAGCTATGTTTAGTTTGGGGCTAGATGGCCCTCTGTGAAATTAATTTCCTCTAATATTTATTATTATTATTATTTATTGTTGGTTTCAGTCAAAATGTTGTCTGGTTATTGTCACAAATTTCACTATAACATGTGTTTTTAAGCTACAACAAAAATAAAACTTACGCGTACCTATCTTGGACCTTAGCCGCAGCTGTGTTGTGTATGCTTAAAGAAACAAATTAAAATGCTTAATTTGTACCTGCGCATGAGTTCCGCAAATATATAAAAGGAACGGCATGAATGACAATGAAGTCTGATGTACCAAAATTTGCATGCGGCTCTGACGTGCAAAAATTGGCTAACTGTGTTCAACAATACTTGCGTGTTTAATTATTATTCAAAATTTAAACATATTATTCGAAGATCAAGATTCTTCACAATTGGCCGAAATTCACCCCCCCCCCCATTTTCATCATTCAAAATTTTTTGTTTACCCAATTGGCGACAATTTCGTATGACTCCTATAGATACCGCATATTTGGCTACCTAGCCACGATTGATTGAACTCCGTTCAGCCGGCTATAATCGGCTTGCTTACAAATATTGTTGCTTACACTGAAAGACTGCCCAAGCCGGTGTGTGTCAGCGGTGGCGGTCAGAACAAAACTTGAAAGTTCATAAATTGTTTATTTATCTTGATGTATAAATCTAGGTAATTGTCAAATAAGTAATTAGCATTACCATTGGGCTAAATCGTGATATTATTTCATTAAGAATGTGTATTTTATTGAAAAAATTATTTGACTCGTGTTGTGGTTGCCACCACCATTGTTACAGCAACTGCGCCGGTTCGGGCAGGAATTTAGGAGCATTTTCAGACATTTACCCAACGCATCAGCTTAAAACGGTTCTGTATATATTTCGTAACAAATTTTATTTACACTGAAAATTATGTCATCTCGGTGTTTTACGAAACATAACCTATAATCACGCTTGGACTAGCTGTCTAAAGATGCTCCTATATCTGTTGTTATTGTGATTGTTATTCTGAATATTCAGATTGTTGGGAACTGATGCTTTTCCAGTATGATGTGGTTGGTGTGCACAATTGTGCAACAAACAGCTCATCCCGTGTATGGGCAAAAGTTGATGATAGTTTTCTAAATTCAGTGGATTGTTAACCTGTATCATGATTACGATTGTACCACGCGTCTGCAACAGAACTTGAGAAAAACTTTTTGTTTTACGCAGAATCACCTGCTTAGAGAAGAGAGTAGAGACCAAGACATTTGCAAAAAAAAAACTGCAGGTTTATATGTCAAAAATATTTTCTTGAGTTAGTCGTTCAGAAGATTTATACCTGATCACCACTAGCTAAACCCACGCAGAAGCATTTAAGCACTTGCATGGGTACTGACCCACAATATTGACCTCGATGTATTGTACTTAGCAGAATAACTAAGCTTCTGGCAATCATCTTGTGATCTGGGAAACGTGTCAGGATTGACGTTGCGTTGAATATGTATAACGCAATGAATGAATGTTGTAATGACTTTATGTTGCATGCGAATATGAGTTACTTATTAGTCCTAATATAACGTACGGTTGGTTCTACACAGGAGTTGTACCACGAGCAGTGTGAAGGGGTTTGCGTACTATTTGCAACCGTCCCCAACTTCTCCGAATTCTATGTGGAGCTTGAGGCTAACAATGAGGGCAGGGAATGCCTCAGGCTTCTCAACGAAATAATAGCTGACTTCGATGAGATACTCTCAGAACGCTCGTTCAGATACATCGAGAAGATCAAAAGCACTGGTGCCACGTACATGGCAGCATCAGGTAATTAACATACATTTACTAAATTTCCGCTTATTAGCTCTACCAACGGACTGTTTTACAAATAACATAATATTATAAAGGCTATGGGTATGTTGGGCGCTCCAAGCATAAACAAGCTTGACGAATTTTGATGAAATTTAATACAGAGATAGTTTATACCCTTGAATAACAAATTCAAATTCAAATTCAAATTCATTTATTGCCAATAAGTTTAAATCAATTACAAAATTACCAGAGGACCCCACACTAGGGCTAGCCTGTGCCGCGGGAGTCTATTTAAAGAATTACCAAAAGACTTGTGCTACTAACAGGGCAAAACCAAATTAAATTAAAAACAGAACAAAATTACTGAGTATGACAGTGAAAAGGGGGGTGTGTGTGTGTGTGTGTGTGTGTGTGTGTGTGTGTGTGTGTGTGTGTGTGTGTGTGTGTGTGTGTGTGTGTGTGTGTATGTGTGTGTATATTAGAGTGTGCATGCGTAATTTGGATAAGTAGGAGTAAGGAACACGGATGGGAAACAAAGAGCAAAGTTATTGGGATTCACGTCAGGATTGCTAAAAGTCTCTCTGTATCATCATAATCAAGGGTGAGGAGCCACTTTCTCACTTTCTCCTTAACGCCGTAAAGTGAGCAAGATAATTCACAACATATAAACTGCCTTTTATCCGATGAATCAGTTCCCGTGGGATGAAAATTAGATGTCAAATATATCGCCATACATAGCTGATTGGTTATTTGAATTATGCTCTTGAACCCAAAACTGTAATACAAAACGGATTGAGCTGAAATTTTGCACAGAGACGGTCAATACCCAGGGTATTAACTACTATTAGGTTACAAAACCGGTAACTTTTTCTTTCGTAAATGCAGTGTTTCCGTGATTCTCTTGGTATGACTAAATAATACAAATATGTTTATTTTGTCCCGGGAGAGTGCAGGGTTACTCTCTAAATCACCATAAAAGAGACATCAAACATCACCATAAAAAAGTGATTAATTCTTTGATACTTATTTACGCTAAACCATCTGAATCAAATGAGCTGAAACTTTGCACAGACATAAGTAACCAGCAAAACGCGCGTACCACGCTGGTGAAGTGGCAAACATCAGTACTGCGAATTACATTAAGTGTAGGCTTACCACCTTACCATGAGTTGCTGAAGTTACATTTTTGCGCTTTGAAATATCAAAGCATAAGAAGTTGATATGTGATATGACTGTCTACTGACATATTCAAGTAGCCTTATCACGAGTTGCTTCACTGAAATATTTGCTCTTTAAAATATCAAAGCAAAGGAAGTCGATATTTAAGATGGCTGTCTCTTGTTGTTCCAGCAGCCTTACCTGAGGCGCTTCACTGAAATCTTTGCTCTTTGAAATATCAATGCAAAGAAGTCGATATTTAATATAGCTGTCTACTGTCATATTCCAGGGTTGACGAAGGAGACGAACGACATGGATGACTAAAGAAGTCGATATTTAATATAGCTGTCTACTGTCATATTCCAGGGTTGACGAAGGAGACGAACGACATGGATGACTAAAGAAGTCGATATTTAATATAGCTGTCTACTGTCATATTCCAGGGTTGACGAAGGAGACGAACGACATGGATGACTATAAGCATGTGACTGCAATGGCGGACTACGCGCTGCGCTTGCGACAGCAGATCAAGTTCCTCAATCAACAATCCTTCAATAAGTTCAAGCTGAGAGTCGGTAAGAGTTTACCCACACAAATTCACATCAACGTTGATTTTCACACAGTAGTATGCAACGCCATTGTAATCGTGTCTATGCGCGTAGCCCTGCGAGCGTATCCAAGCGAACTGTCTTTAAAGTGTCTTTAACGCAACAACATAAAGTCTGTTCACAGTGAGCTATGAGTATGTATGAATAATTTATATGTAAGGTGTTGAGGTATTTGTACGGTGTGCTCTTGCGGGTAGGCATCAACATTGGACCGGTTGTGGCTGGCGTGATCGGAGCGCGCAAGCCGCAGTACGACATCTGGGGCAACGCCGTGAACGTCGCCTCACGCATGGACACCACCTGCAAGGACGACCACATTCAGGTAACTGAGCATTAAACTCGTGTACGAGACTCATTGCTTGCAAAATGCGCATGCTGAGCGGAGAGGATATCTTGGCTCAGCATGCGCATTTTCATCACATCAACAGCACATTAGTGTCCACTGCTGGACAGAGCCTCCTCCAAAGCTGCAGGGTTTTGCCATTATCACCACTCTTGATAGGCAAATCGGTGATCACAGTATAGGTGTAGATAATACACAGAAGGACGTTGCCGCCATTCTTTTGGTGAGAGCCCTTAGTCAGCTTTTACGACCCCTCCAACTCAGCCCGAGTTGCCCGGTTGATTCTTAAGCCGCAACCACTACGACAAATCATGCTGCATTGTAAAACTTGTTAAATATGTGCAATCTGTGGATTTCTCCAAATTTTAAGCAAATTAAATAAATAATATAAAACCATTGACCAGAATTTATTAAATTTGAAATCAATAAATTGCGAGGAAGCTTGAAAGTACTGCCAGTGACTCAAAAGATAAAACGAAACAGACTAGCATGGACGCGTTATGCCATAGGACGAAAGTCACGTTGTAAGTATTTTGCTGTTGAGTATGAATGTGAAAGGCTATAGGAGTAGAGGAAGGTCGAAAAATATATCGATGGATTGAGCAAGAGAGGACATGCGTATGAAAGAAGTGGATGATGACCTGACATCAAGCTGTCAGCTCATGACCTTTTACACGCATGTCCTGAACGCACGAAAAGTGAATGGAAAAGAAGGCAATGTTGAGCCACCCTGTTTAGAGTGGCATAGGGACAGGACGATGATTTAAGACGTAATCCGTCTTCGTAAGTTCGAATGAGAGATTTTTGCAGAAAAAAATGGTTATATAAATCCCGAAAGATGTCGTCAACTCGAGTTATGAAAGGTATGAAACCACAGAAGGATGAGAATTGTTTTTATGGCGACTTAGGTAAGACAGTGGTAGCTAGCCAGTGAACCTGGGACAAGTCCTACCACCAACCAAATCAAGTACACATTTGTATGAGGATGGCAGGAGGAGTGCTGAAAGCTATTATTTCTTGTATTTGGTAAAATTGTGACCACTACTTACACATAACCTGTAGTACCTATCATTAAATAAACTCACATGAATCAAAGACAAAAAACAAATCACTTGCGCGTAAATGAGCAATGAGGTCCTGTCTTCGTTTCATACTCTTGAGATTCCCTCATTATACGCAGTCAAAATAACATTTAAGGATTTTTTTCTTAGTGACCGAATATAAAAAAATACAAATTACTTGCCATTAAATAATTAAATAAAAGTCAGTTTTACTGGATTCAATTCCAAATACGACAGATCCTTATATATTGAACATTGGAAGGACATTTATTTGTTTGATCAAGATTCGTTTACAGACAATAACGTTCATCGGAATGTCTATAGAAAACGTTTGATTCCGAATCGGAAAAGCTTTACCAATGTTCTGAAATTCCACTGCCTCTTTTTGAAATCTTTCTTATCTGTTTAAGCGAAATCCACTGCGTTCGATTGTGATGCATTGATTTACTCTCGATCACGACACGAAACAATTTCTTGATAGTGATCGGGCATTGCGTTGCCCAGTAAATATGCAAAAAATACTAGTTTTTCGATATTTGGTTTCACATTATACTGAGGTATATCTATATTAGTTTGTATATAACTTACCTGGAAGAGATCATTTTCAGCGATTAAACCGCCTGAGATATCGCATTATTTTTTATTTATTATAATCATAAAGAGTTCTGTTCTATCTATTAACAAAATCCATTGCAATGCAAACAAGAATCTAAAAAAAACGTTTTTTCCTTAAAAATCAAATTATGTTTACCTACGATATTCACTTGTAGGACACCTCATTAATTAATGACTATATGATAATACTACTGATGGAACAGAACCGGTACATTAGTTTCATATAGAAATCAGTTCAAGTGTCAACAAACCGTTTCCTTCCAGCTATAATAAACAGCTTCAACTATTTTAGTTGCCATCGTTGACAATTAAGCTTTCTTCACAAATTGTCGATAGGCAACTAAAATTGCTTACACCTTGCTAGTCAACAATACCTTGAATCAAGATTCAGCTTCGTTCTTCAACACTTCGCGTTGCGCTTTGCGTTTGTAATTTTATTAGAGAAAAATAGCGACAGATTTTACTAGAGGTTTTGATTACACATTTTCGATCATTTTCATAGCAACGGACAGTCATCGATGTTTATAAACTACTAGACACGAATAATTTTTAATAGAAGATTGCGAATGGGCTAAACTAAAATATATTTTTTGAAAATAACATATGTTTTGTATACCTGTTGCCCGTAGACCCTCTAAATAGGTAGAGGGTTAATGTACTACCAATATACAGTTGACAACAAAGTCAATGTCAAAGTAATTTATTTTAATTCAGTAAAAACATTTTCGGAACATTAAACTGTCGTTTCAACTTCAGTTTCCTGGCAGAACTTCAGTTTCGTGTATAACTGCATGCAAATAAGCATCCGCCATGTCACGGTAAAACTACTTAAAATTGTTACGAGATGGAAATGTCGGCACCGTTTACATGATTTGTCTGTATGTATTGTACCTTCCGAAATCCCAATTGATTCTGTAGAACAAACGCCAAACGCAATCGTGATAGCATGAACCAATCGCATTTGCTTTGCAGATCGGTAGCTGAGCGCCAGCTCTGACCGGTCATCGGTTCTGCGATCTTTGTGGCCTGCCCACTGCAACTTCAACATGCTAATTCCGAGAGCAATTTCAGTGGCTGTGGTTCTTCTACGGCGGTCCACAGTTCGAATTTGATCACCGGATTTTTAACACCTACGAGCAAATATAGGCAAACTTTCATCAATCCTTTTAAAAGGCCCCGGAATACCGCTGATCCGCTGAATACCGCGATCATTGAAATAACAAGTCCGATTCAAAAAAGGTTTTGCCAGCATAATTGGATAAATGAAAACCGTTTCAACTCCGGTCGTTCACTACTATTTCTAAGAGATTCCTTACTGCAACGTTTACAAAGTGTTAATTAGATTATTGCTCCAAGGTGGTATGTATGCAATGTACCTAAAACTCCTACAGCCTAATGTAAATATCCTAGCGAGTGTTCGAGCGAGTATTTAACTGAATAATTATAATATATGCAATACATAATACGAAATCAATTATAATTATGTTTTATGCACCTTGCCAGTTTCATGTTTCCGAATACGAATACAAAAAAACCGAAGTCTGGTCGTCCCGCTTCGCGTATCATCAGTTATTAAAGGATTCAATGTTGCACAACATATTATTTGAATACGCAAAGATTCAATACTTAATTGTTGCAATCAAAGTGACTCACGATTCTAATCTTGCATTCGTATTTGTAAAAACAAAAATAGTCGAGGCACTTTTATCAATTTTTAATTTCTGTCCAGTTTTAAGGAGCACAAGCAAATTTGCGAAATATATGAATATCGAAGCTCAATATTCTAAATAGAGTCGTGTGTTAATGATAGTGGTGATGAGAGGATTCTCGTATTGTCCAACAGGTGACGAAAGAAGTGTACGAGATCCTGAAGCCCCGCGGGTACAAGTTGCGATGCCGCGGTGAGATCGAGGTCAAGGGCAAGGGCACCATGACCACCTACTTCCTCGAAGACTTCGACAGCGATGATGAGAGTGATACAATGGACGGCCAGAAGCCCGCGCCCGATAACATCTATGACGTAAGTGTCTCACTAAAGGTGCATCGCAGAGAGCTTGCACATTCACAGTACACTGTAAATCTTGTATGCAGTATGTTTTAAACATAATTATGTATATAACATAAAAATTGCAATTGTTTTTAATTATGTCAGTTACTGTCAGTTACTCAAGCGCAAAGAATGAATCTGTTGTACGTGCCAGCTGCCAGCTCTCCGTAATACACTATGAATGAATTAATACAAAATACTCGTGTTCATTTATTGTACACCAAAAAAATATAGGAATATTGAGAGTGAAAAAAACGAAAGCTCAAAGTACAAAGGACTTCCAGACAGAAAAGAAGGGTGGATTATGAAGATTGATTAGTGGTAGAAATATCGACTAAATTTAATTAAGTATCTGTAAATTTTTTGCCAATCTGAATAGGATGTTTGATAGTAGTACAAAATAATAAGATAGGTATTACTTTATTTAAATATTTTAATTATTTTGTGTTGATTAAATTGAAAACCGCTATAAATTATGATTAACGTAATAAAATCAACTTTACAAATAAAATAAAGACAATGAATGTAATGGTATATTTACAGAACCCTCAGCCATCGACCTCGGGCATTCCGCGCCCTTCGACCAGCGGCGCCGGACCGAGTGGCGCCAGCTCCAGTGGCGCAGGCGGCAGCGGCCTCGGCCATGGTCCGCCACCGCGGCGCTTTATGGATGATGACGACGACGACGATTTCGATGACGATGATGAAGAGGACTGCTCCTACACGCCGCCGCCGCCCCGCGCCCCGTCCGCACAGTATGTCAAGCGTTCCGCACCCGTAAAGACGGAAGCTTCCACTTCCCAAGGTTTGTACTGATTGGTCAATGTGCTTTTTCGTGGAGTGTGCGAGATTTTGAGATCACACAAACTGTTTCAGAATAGGCTATGTTTTTTGAGAGCTTAAATGGCTTGATGGATTTAGATATGTGAGGTGTCGTTGTTGAGTTTGACTACATTGTGGGAGTGACAAATGCTACTTTATTTTAATATGAGGTTAAAAATGTTTGCAACACTTTTAACTATTTTATTCATTTGAAATGAGTGAGCTGTTGAACTGGTTATAACAACCCTAACATACAAAATGGCTGCGACTTCACCATAGGCTGTTAAGTGACCGGCGGTCACGTGGAATTTATGAAAAGGTGCAGCTCATGATCAATGTCGAAGCTTGTTTTTATATGCGTAGTGTCAGCCCTGGATCTTGGTGCTTACTTGGGCAAGAATGGGGTCTATAACAGAGCGAGCCTTCCCAGAAAATGATTTGTTCAGTGGACATGACTTGAAGTTATATCTAGTTATGAAATTAAAACCTTGGCGCAAATGTTACTGCGTGGGGTCCTAGTAGTAACCGTAGTTCATCAAGTATTAGCCCCGTCTATCGCCAGTAAGTCCGTAAACAACGGATTGCGCGCACGCGGCGACACATTTTTACGGTTGCTATTCATCGGTCAGCGATCACAAAAAAAAACACCAGTTCACGTGTCTTCAAACATCATGCTTATATGCAAAGGCTATGACAAGAAATCTAGGAATAGAGATCAGTACCAACTCCTAATTCAGAGATAATAACTCTTATGCTGATATAACTTAAGCGGGGTATTGGCGTCTCACAAAAAATCATATGGAGTAGGATGTCCAGCTTCGTGTCCATGGACTTGATTCTCAATTCGTGAGAACGAGCAAAGATCGAGGCTCAACAGCATCAAAACAAGAGGTGTTCTGGTATAAAACGCAGAATTTGTTTTTGATGAAGTATTAGCCATGATTGGATCCCACATCACCAATGAAGAACGATAAGAAGAACAAGACGACATTTGTAGACAGTAGATACGTCAAAAATGACTTTGTCGCGGCAGCAAGAAGGTGAAACACGCCTGGCCACAGGGTTTTAGGAGGATGATAAGTGAATGACCACTTGACGGTGTAGATAATGATCTTTTTGAATAAGACTAAGATGCTAGCTGCAAGAAACACGTACAAACAAATATGTCGTCTCCTATAATCGCTATTCGGTTGGAGTCCGGTCCTAATAAATTATTAGACTTTTCAGCTAATCTTATAAAAACATTTCAAAGAGTGTGCAGATACATCGTATCGCAAGCTGACGAGTTCTGCCCTGCTTACCCGCTTTGCCAATTTAACTAGACAACCATGTGTGGTGTGTTTCCACGCATTCTTATTGCTGTAACATTGTTCGCAGAAACGGCGAAAGCCCAACCGGAGCGCGCGTGCCCGCCTTCCGTTCCCGTGTCACAGCCGTACGGTAATGGGGTGCCGTGGTCGGATATAGCCAAGATACCGTTAGCGCCTCCGCAGCCTGAGTTCATGATGGGCGGAAATATAGGTAAAATATACGATGCCAACACGTTTATCATTGACAAATTCGAAGTTCACAATTCGAGACAATAATAACTTTCTGTACTGCAACATTTTCATTGAATTTGGGAACTGTTTTAGCAATGACAGCCTCGACAGATTTTATTGGGTCTTTATATCATAGTCGGGTTTCAATTCTAAAGGTTTCAATTTTAACCGTCTTCAAAAAAAGGAGGAGGTTCTCAATTCGGTTGTATTTTCTTATATCATTAGGATCATCAGTTCTGTGAGTCTCTGAGTGACATGAGCTGTCTTTTGGGAAGAGTATCTATTGATACAAGATAATTTAGGTATTTACCTATGAAATTGCCGTTTTGTAACAAATCAATACAAGCCCTTTTGTTTGTGATCTTATTTATTTCCGTCAATCAAAGTAATCGCCCATGCAGTCGACGTATCTTTGCAAACGCAGTGCCAATTTATCGATGCCCTTCTTGAAAATGTCTGCTGGATGGGAGGCAACAAACTCTTCGAAGGCATGTTGTACTACCTCCCGGGTATTGATTTTTTTCCCCGTTAAGAAGTTGTCCAAATTCTGGAAAATATAGAAGTCGGTAGGCGCATGGTCTGATGATTACGGCGGATGACGGAGAGCTTCCAGCCCCAGATCTTGTAGCGTAGAGACGGTCTGTTGTGTAGTGTGAGGTCCCGTTACTGCTGCGCGTTGTCGTGCAGCTAATGATCGATTCACCAAAGCTGGTTGGCGTCGTGCGTGTTTCTCCATCATTGTGTTCAGTTCTTCACAGTACATATCTGCAGTAATGCTCGTCCCGTTTGGTAAAAAACTGTGATGAATCACAGCGGTGCTAGACCACCGTTTGTTGTGTGACCATCACTTTTTTAGGTGTCATTTTTCGTTTAGGGCATTTTTAGATGCTGAACCAGGATCGATCAACTCGATAAGCGCTTACGATTGTCGAAAATAATCTATTTTTCATCGCAGGTAATAAAATTCAATCGTTTCTGTGCCTGTTGACAAGCGCAAGTCAGGCCTCAACCTCAAGCCTCACCTCGCGCTGGCGTTCATTAAGTTCGTGGGGCACCCATTTGTCAAGCTTTTTTACCTTGCCAATTTGACGCAAATGGATCAAGATTGTTTTGATGCTAACTTCGAAAGCTGCTGCTAATTCGACAGTAGACTGAGTATCATCACCATGTTGCGAGCCGTTTGTACCGCAATTTTTTAACGTATCCGTGATGACGAAAAAGACCCAAATGGGATTAAAACATAACGCTAATCGGTAAACAAACGACTGATTTTGAAAATAGAATGTCATGTTTTAAAATTAAAATAATTTGAAATTAGAATTCATAGACATACAGAAAAAGTTTTTATTCGAATTGACCCGTACTACAAAACGGCAACTTCATAGGTATAGAAGATCTATTATATGAGTGCGCAAACGTTACTTCGACTTTGTGGCAAATGTTCATTAATACCAAAACCATATCAAACACCCTACAAAAATTTTGCTGATATTTATCGTCGGCTTGTAGTTTTAAAAGCGGCTAATAAAAAAGTTTGAATTATTTAATGGCTGTAATATTTACTAGAAACACAACTAATATTGATTGTAGAGCAGTCTCGGCTTTAGGACAGAGTCACTACTGTCTGTCTAACCTAACCAAGGTAAAGAGGCGAAAGTGGCGTAATTAACTGTGCAGGTACTATATGGGGTGTTTGTAGTTTCACGCGATCTTTAGCTCTAATGTTTGTTCGCAGACGCGTTGCAGGCCCCACAAGAGCCCGTTTGCTCGCCTCCCGTTCCCGTGACACTGCCGGAGCTCGTTTGCTCGCCTCCCGTTCCCGTGACACTGCCGGAGCCCGTTCGCTCGCCTCCCGTTCCCGTGACACTGCCGGAGCCCGTTTGCTCGCCTCCCGTTCCCGTGACACTGCCGGAGCTCGTTTGCCCGCCTGCCATTCCCGTGGTACTGCCGAACGGCATTGGGATGTCGATCAACAAAAGCCCGACGGGTGGTAATATAGGTAAATACAAAACAACACGCTGTTTATCGTTATCAAATTGTATATCACCAACATGTAGTCATTATTCTATATACATTTCTGTATCTATACGAGACACTTAAAAATATTTTCAAGACTGCTGTATTTTTATTGAATTTGAGAACCGTTCTAGCAATGGCAGCCTCCAGACAGATTTTCTTTGGTTTTTTGTATTATGTTGTCAGGGGGTTTTAATTTTGCTTATTTTCTCATTGTAATATCATTGTCGTCATCAGAGGGTTCATTTTAGAAGAGAGATTGTATTTTTTGGCTGCCATTTTTACTAGAAACACTACCGATACTGGTCGTAATGTAGTCTTGGCTTGAGGGCAAAATCACTACTGACATGACTGTAGAGGACTGTAGTGTACAGGACAGGACTACCAACGCATAGAGGCGACGCGGAAAAGCCTAGAAAGGTCTAGTAAAAAGAGGCGTTGCGACAATAATTTATGATGTTTGTGGTTTGGTTTCACGCAATCTTATAGGTGTAATGTTTTTTTGCAGACGCATCGCAGTTTTCGCCGGAGCGCGGTTACCCTCCTCCTGTTCTTGTGACAATGCCGGACGACAATGAGATGTTGTGGTCGGATAATGCACAGGCACCGTTAGTGCCTCCGCAGCCACAGTTCAACTTTAGCCCAGCGGGTGGTAATATAGGTAAAAAACACGAAAAACTACCAATATATCGTTATCAAATCCTAAGTTACATCCAATAAGTACATAAAAGGAAAAGTCCTGACCGACTGACTGACTGATTCAAGTTCACTAGACACAGACCTGTAGATGCCCACTAAGAAAGGAATTTTGAAAGTTTCATGCCCAAGGGGTTCAAAATGGGGTTCAAAGTTTGGAGTGAAACGTTGCATATATCCGAAATCATACCTGATATACGTTTGAAAATTCGTATGTAGATTGCCCATAGTGTAATGAGCAATGGCATGTATATATGGGATTTTAAGATTTTTTTAAGTATTGGGTTGGGATCCATCATTAAAGGAATTAAAGCACCCTTTAAAGAGATGTATATTTTGAACTATATCAGGTTGAAAATTGCACGTTGCAATTTTCAGATCTTGCAATAATAAACAAAAATTATAGATAAAAGGGGGTCCCATACACTTTTTTTTTAAATTGTGACACAAACAATGTGTGAATATAATGCTTACTTTGAGGTAAATAAATAAATATATCTACTAATAATAACTGGTCAAGCATGAGTTGGTCCCGGTGATATTACGCCATCGGTGCCCCCTATAATATGTCTCTAGCCACCGAAAGTAGTCATCGCAAAGAGTTCAGCGTTGGCTAGCCGCCAGCAATGCCTCCTCTAATACAAGGTAGGCCCACCTCAAACGAAGGCGTAGTATCGTAATGCCGGTCACTCCTTGAATCTTATACGTATTTTACATCGAAACTTGAGAGTAGAGTAGTTCAGCTTAATCATTGCGTAAGTTAAACCAGTTAACAACGGTGCAGCTCCCCATAAAAATATGCCATAAGACGTAACAATATGAAAATACTTTGCTAAGATTAACTAACCTCGCCGTGGCTTCATAAGTAAGATGCCTATGTACGTACCTACAGCGTATGCAGCCGAGCTTAATCTGTCAGCTAATGACTCAATGTGTCATTCAATATGTATGTACGGTGAGATCTTATAGGTGTAATGTTTATTCACAGACGCGGTGCAGTCCCCGCCGGAGCGCGGCTACCCGCCTCCCGTTCTCGTGACAATGCCGGACGACACTGAGATGCCGCGTATTGTTCGGATGCCGTTGGCGCCATCGCCTTCGCATCCGCAGCTCGACACGAGCCCGGCGGGAGTGCGCGAGCGCGTGCGGCTCCACCGCGAGCGCCCGCACTCGCTGGCCGAAGGCCCCGGTCTGCCAAACCTCAGTGACCTGCTGATGTCACGCGCATACTCCGACGAATCTGGAGACCGCTTCACCACCAGGTCACTACTTTTTAAATACATGCCTTTATTAGTGACCATGGGTGTCTGACATGGCTCTACAAGATGCAGTGGCTGGAGATTGACTGGTATAACGTATTGCATAGAAAGCATAATGAAGTGTTGTGACATTGTACCATACATAGGGTTTACTTTTGAGTAATGTGGATTTCTGTTTCATAGGAACCGTTTGATGAAGGAGACGAAACGTACCGAGTCTCAGTCGAGTGACGGCGGCGAGAGCGGCGGCGACGGCGCCGATGGCGGTGGCGGCGGCGGCGGAGGTAGAGGCGACGGGCGCGGGGGGGGGATGCTCAGTCGCGCGCCGCGTCGCGCCATGTCGCTCGTCGACTTCGTGTTCCGGCGCAAGCCACGCCCCACCTCCGACGCACACATCATCGCCAACCCAATGCACTTTTCCGGTTTCGGACCGTTCGAAGAAGTGTAAACGCAACGGATTTCAACTAACTTGGAGGCGGACGCCATTTTGATTGCAGACGCCATTTTAAACCAAAGATAGGGCATTGTAATCGGCTGAAACTTAAACTACTTATTATATAATCAGCATTTTAGCTATAGTGGCAAATTTATTATAACAACAATATCATATTAATGTAGTAGAGTTAACCTATATAACCTAATTGTTTCTGTTGTACCTACCTGCAAACATCTGCTGGCTGAAAGTACTTATTACCTTTGAATGCCATCGAGGGAACGTTGGACCAATGGTTAAATATCACGGTATCGGAAATTGTGACTTATTCCGTGTAAAACACGACGATGGGGAGTCGAATTGAAAACACTTGAGAACGAATTTATTGATATCACACATGCCTAAATTGTAGGTATATAAGTCAAACTCATGAAAGACGGTTATTTTTCTAGACCACTATTTTCACTTCTATAACTAGTGAAAAGGTGGCCTAAGATGGAGCACGCAGGTTAGGACGATTAATACATTCAGCATAAGAGTATAAGCTATATTACATAGCAAGTAGTTTTAGATTTACCTATATTATATGTGTATTGGCTGGATATAATCGTAAATCTCATAGCATAAAAATCGTTTGCTAAATATTCAATTACTCAAACAAAAAAAAAATAGGAATAGTAGGTAAGTAGTAAAATTATAATTATCGTATCTCCGTCTCATCATATACTATGTAAGTCGTAAATAGCTACGACAGTAGATATAGACACGTAGGTTTTATAGACATAAGTGCTTAAACCTTGTTGCCAAAGTAATTCATTTTTATTTTATTTTATTTAGTATAAAAAAATCAATGAAGATTATAATGAGAACAAACAGATATTAAAAAAAAACCTAGTAGAAAACTAGCAAGACGGGGCGAAACCCGAACTGAGCTCTCGTGTTGTCTGATTTGTCCACGGAAAATATTTCTCAAAAATAAAATGTATGTGTGCTTTCATTACACCTTATACCTACTTTAAACATACTTATAACTCAATCTCTATTCACCTGAGTGTTCGTTCTCGTTGCTAACTCTAACTCCAGGTATATATTAGAGGCAGAATTAGATTAAAGCACCGTAACACTGTTCGTCATAGTTGGTTGGTAGACTACAATAAGTGAACACTATTATAGATACATTTAAAATACATACAATTTAGTCACCCCTTTAGAATCTGAAATTGTTGAATTTTTTTAAATGCTCTAAAAACCGTTGCGAATAGTAGGTAAGTGGTTCTATAATTTACCCCTGTTACAACATCTGTGTTTTTTTTTTATTATGAAGAGAAGCACTTTCATCTCACCTAGTGTCAAGTTATGATAAGGCCCCACCTTCGGGAGCGTACTTCATCCGGAATTTTCAACAGGCTGAGGAACTGGCTATCACATTCCCATGTGTTGGTATGGCGACGACATAAGTAAGGTGGTAGTAGCTAGCCAGGCTGGCCTAAACAAAGCATTACGAAAAACCAAACAACTCACAAATATGTTCCTACCCCCTGAGGATCGAATCCGGGACCTCTGGGTCTGAAACGGGTGGGCGAGTCACTAGACCACAGAGGCGGTATCGCTTCCCTTACAGTTTTGGAGGAAGTTCTTTCTACATTGTGGTAGACAATAATGAGCTGTTGATGTACGATGCTACGTACACCATACATGTACAATACCTACCTACGGACGTCATGCGCTGTCATATTCCTTCTTTCAGCCTTTTATGACATCCCAAAATTTATTCTTGGATCTTATCGACACCCTTACTTAGTTAGCATAGCAACCCTATTTAAGGGAAAATAATATTGACTCGCATAATAAGTGCGTATTTAAAATTGATCGGATCAACCATTCAAAATATTTTTTTCACCCATATTGAAATATCTCTCTGAACTATTCCTATTACCATGATATTGCCCGTAAATAAAAATGTTTATTTAAGCTGTCCCTTTACTGTGTAAATTTTATTTAAATAGGGTCACCCGTTCGATAGTTATGCCGTCACAAACATTGCCACATACATACATTCATACGTACACTACACACATAATACAGTGCTAGATTTACCGAGTTAACTCGGAGATTTCTCATAGATACTTAAAATGGCAATCATTTCATAAACATTAGAAAGGCGATCGTAACATAATTAAGTACCTACGCATTCTGTTCATGCACACCTCTAAGTAGAACATAACAATATTTTAGCGTATAGTTATTATTTAGCTTGTAAGTGTAGGTACATAATCTTCTTAAAATAGTCAAGTAAGGGTCTCCATTTACTTTGTGGTATCTACTCTGTCTACTCTAAACTACTCTTACTCTACTTGATCCCCCGTTTTACGGTAGTTATTTCATAAAGAGAAAAGATATGTAACAATACAAATCTTTTCTCATCTATCTTAATATTTTTGTTTGTAATGAATGAACTCAAAAACTACTTACTAACTGTGGCTGTTTAATTTTTGTTATTATTTTGAGATAATGATAGAATGCTAAATTATCGACATGTAACATTGGCTATATTTTAAAAGTTATTTAAAATATGTATGGAATCCTTACGAAAACTTTAATATTATATAATAGACCCCGCGCCGTATTTTTATTAATTTATTCGCCTCGAACTGAGATCGGTGATGTCTGGTTTGTATTAGATATAATTATTACAGCAACAGCAGCTTCTTTCTGTGTGTATACAAATCATTAACTGTTAACACCAATATGTCTGCCAAGCGTGTTAATTATTGTCTCGCTTAACAGTTTTGGAGGGAGTTCATCCTTCACTGTGGTGGAAATTAACGGGCTGTTGACATGGGACGTGCGCAGTCAAACTCATGACATTCCAAAGTTATCGACACTGGCTTGGCAACCCGATTGAGTAAAAAACATATATATAACACATATATAATACGGCCAGTTTCAATTTCTACAAGAAGCAAAAAACCCTCGCGTCACGATCTGATGATCATCAAACCGAGTATGGACAACTATGAATATGTCAATAAAACATTTGAAAATACATTTTAGAAGAAATCTTATGTACCCCTTTGCAGTCCTAGATGTAAATAGGTGCATTGTGTCACTTAACACCCCAATTTCTTCAAAACTATTCAAGTTTAAAAATAAACTTAACAAGAGTTTAATTAAAGTTCATTGGAGTTACAAAAATCCCCCACAACAATTAATTTATATTTGTGTTACATATCTCTTTATATTTTCAATTTCATTAGAAATCGGATAAACCGTTAGAGAGTTATGCACTCACATATAAGTAATTCCACATATACACAGTGCCGGATTTCCCAACTTAACTCTGATCTCGTTAGCTTCACTCACCATATCAAAAATACAGTCATGTTGTCAATTCAATGTAGAAATGTATACGACAAAATAGTTGGAATACCTATCTGCGCGGAGGATTAACGAACCGCAACTATGCAGGGACTGTAAAGAAACTGATATCCCTAGCGTATTTTTTGCTGATATTGTACGCGATTTAATAACATGTGAATGTTTTTTTTTATATAATCCTGTGATTGTTTTATGAATATCAGTGTATATTCGTGTAACGAAATCTATTTTTGAAGATGTATATGTATTTATAGAAAAATCTTATAAATGTGACGCTTCTAATTGTTAGAATTAAATATGAGCTCTCCTTTTTATAATATATTGTCTTTAAAAAAATGTTGTCTTTATTTATGGAGGCCTAAATTATAGGTCCTACTTGTACTATTTCAGATCTTTTAATAAATAATAAATGTTGTGAAATTGTTGTTTTATTTATAACCTTAAAACCTTTTTAGCTAATTAGGCTTCTAAATTATATTCAGTAATATTGTTACCCAATCTACCTTAGGAGGGACCTGTTTGTATGTCTGAAAGTATTTACTTTCAGACATACAAACGGCGGCGTTACTATACCGATCTGATACTGAAATAATCCTCTGTCATTAATAAATGCAATCAAATAGTTTACAGTTACTATACATAAAACTGTAAATTCAGCTCGAAGCTACTTTTTCACAAAAGTTTTCGCTTCCTCGTGCTCCTACTAAATACTCCTACTGATAGGGCACCCCGCACAATACTTTTTTTTTAATAAAGTTTAAACTTAGTTCGAATACAATACCACCGTGTTGTGGTACACAATTAAACGGAAAATTCAGAGAACAGCCTAAATCATTGCTGCCTCCATGTGGCTTAGTACCACTCAAAAATATTATGTGAAACTTAATGCCACCGAGTATGGTTGGACGTTAAATAACGAGCAAAGGACCAACCCCTTTGGTTGGACGGGGACCCGACTACTTTACATGTCGATGATATATTCATTAATAGTAAAGACGAAGGCAGTGATGATTTACCTACGACGATATGTAAATGATTATTTAAGCTCTTGGGATAATTATTGTACGTGTAAAGTGCATTATGTAACTATACAAATTTTTGTGCGTATAGGTAAATCAAGGATATTGTTATTTGAAATTATTTAAATAGACGTGAAAGTATGTAGGATATGTACTACAATATAGGAATAAGAATTAAGTTTGTGTTTAGTACTCTTTATTACTAAACACATACTGCCATCATCAACTCGCCTGTCAAGCGTGGTGATTATGGCAAATCCCCCAGTCACACTCGTTGAAACTTGAGAGTTGAGAGATAAGTGGCAGCATACTCTTAAAGAGGTAGGTTATCAGGGTGGGTTCACTCGATGTCAGAATATCAGTTTTCATACAGTGTAGCATACGCACGTATACGCGTACTAATTTTAATATAAATAAAATAAAATACAAATAAATAGACTCATTTTCACTTCTGATCAATACTCAGCGCGTGGATCACCTACTATTTATACCAACCAAGATTACCGAATCGCTTGCCAAGCGTGGCCCATGTCATGCAGTGGTACTTTTTTGGGCTATGATTAAGACACGAAAACCTTAAAACGACACCAGAACAAAAATAGCTCATAGGTACTATCTCTAGTACCTACTATCTGTATACTGTCTAGTATCGTAGTGGCAATGACCGTCGTTCTGTTCAGAGCAAGGCCAGTGCAAGGTCTAGTAAAAAAAATAGTTTTACATGCCTTTGTCAGACAGACAGTCACATAAATAGTATTATCACCTTTAGAGCAAATGCGATGCAAAAGTAATGAAATGATATGAGATAATGGCAGGAGTAGGTATGTGATATGCCATCTTAAATACCAGGAGATGAGGAGTTGTATGTATCTAGGAACTTAACGAATATCAGAACGACTAACCACTCGCTGCATGGTGCCCAGTATGGTGATCATGACTTTTTTTTTTCGGTTACGATAATGAATATGATGATGATGATAGTGACCCATATATATATTGTGGGATACGGGCAAGAGAATAACAGTTGATAATAATAATAACGATAGTAAACTAACATAATAGGGACTGCAAAAGTAAAAGCTACCTTAGAAAAATGTACCGTGATGCTCCGTAGCCAAGCGTTTAGGTACGCAACTACAGCAACTCGACATTACCGACCTTAAATACGATTTTGTATAGGTACCACTTACAACTACAAATAATACATTCTTAGTTAAAATTTAAATCTCCAAGGAGTAATCAACTCATTACTCGTAGTAGGTACCTACATCTTAGAAAATTAGAAAGTGTTTTTACATTACACGCGTCACGCCGAAAACGCCTCATTGACCACGCTTATCTCCTAAAAATAACGTTTTCAATTATAAAAATTACAAATACTTATTCAAACCTGTATTTTTATACTCTTATGGTTTAGGTAGGTATCATCATTTTGTTTTGAAAATATAATTTATTATAAGTATAGATGATAAATATAGATAGATTATATACCTATATAAATAGATAATCATGTGAAATTAAATTTATTCGAAAATTATATGTACTGAAATTTAAAATAATGTTTTTCATAATTTGCATTTCGCGCACTTTTCATTCGTTTGTCATTGTCACTAGACGCCCGCGCCGACCTTCATCGCACCACCGCACCACGGGCGTCGCATCGTGGGCTCGTCGCAGTCGACGTCGGTGACGTCTTATGTTTTTTGAGCTACATCTCCATCTAAGTACATCTACATCGCGACTACTAACGGAATGCCATAATACGTTTTATAAACTGAAAAGAAAACTGACTTCAAAGAAGAATAAGTATGATAAGTACAAATTATTAACAAACATACTATGAGTTACGTTTATCGGGTTTTTTTAAGCATTTATATTCCATTACTTTCATCAACATGTCCTGCAGTGGACTTTTATGGGATATCATGATGATGATACAATTATACCTACAGCACTTCACCTTCTCTTCACCTAGTTATAGCTCTGAGTATTTGATATTAATTTCAATAGAATACCATGAGGAGTCATGAGGAATAGTGTAGTAAGTTTAAAATAATAAAAAAATATTTTATTAATAATCTAACTAAAAATGTAGACTTTTCAATTTCTTTCCCTTTATCTGTGCTATAAGACGTTGCTTCGTACCAAATTTCAAGATTCTGAGTTTACGGGAAGTAGGTACCTGTAGGTTTTGACCTACAGGTACGAATTCTCATTTTTTATTTAAATTCATGACATTACATTCATTGTATGAGGCAACAGTCCAGGACGTCCCCCCCTCAAGACCTCAAGAGATCGCCACGTGTGGTGGTTGGTGATCAGTGGAATCTGGAGACATAGGTTGGTGGCTATTCCTTTGTTAACGGGGCTACGTTCACAAGGTCAATTGGTAGAATTTTGTATGTAAATCCTCTTCATGAACCAGCGCCTATCTACTCCAATATAGCTTTAATATAAATAAAACTTATTTATTCAATAAAAAGTACAATTAAACTAACTAAGTACAAAGGAATCAGTCAGATTACCTAAGGACCGTTACAAACGGCCTTTACGGTTATAGGTAACTCAACTGTTCCAGACCAGTACCAGACGGAAGCGTGCCCAAGACACTGGCTGCATTGCCACGCTGAATAGCTATGCTAATTCGCTGGCCTAAATAAGAGCCAGCCCTTGGGTCACGTGTCGCCTCAATCAAAAGCCCCGCAATGTTTTTGAAAACCCGGAGGGCACCGGCTCCCCACGGACCCAAGGTCTCCACCCCAAAAGGCTCAAATAGGTAAGCTCTGTCGAGACCACTATATTTGCGCCTTTTGTGATCCTCGGCCGAATCAGCCGCCGCACCAGCCCTAACTGATGTCCCAGGCAGATGAGATGGCGCTAGGGTGTCGACGCAGGTAGCGTCCCACACCAAAGGCCTACCCATTTCCCAAGGGACAAGAGTCATACCGTCGGGCCGCTTACCATCATCACGTAACAGACCATTCGGTTCAAGAACGGCTGGCACATTGACACTGGTAAACGCTCGACGGATAATGTCATTAAGACTAGCGTGGCGCGAAATCCTGCTGCCGGCACGCGAAAGTCCGTGAAAACCAAATTGATCTACGGCCGCACCGCACCGGCACTGGTGAGAGGCGCAGCATCTTGCACCCAACCGAAGACAAGTGGCAATACGGAAAGTTACAGGATCCATAAGTGTACCGGTATTGTAAGATGGATGTGCTTGCAGCCAAAGACCTGATTCCCATTTTGAAACAGCTAAGAGACGAGCTCTAATTATATTGGACGCTCGTGCTAGGCTAGAAAGACCGGCTTAGCTTGGTACGCATCATTTTGGTCACTTCGAGCCGAATAATTTATAATTATAATTGGATAAATATTCAACCATTTAGCTCCTTCCGAGCCGGTTAAATATTCATACTGGTCCTTCGTAATACGTGTAATAAAAACATATTTTTTTTTATTCCATATCGAAATTTCTACGTCGTTTCATCATTGCATATCGTCAAAACTTCTAGGTACCCGCATTATATTTTGCGAGCACCGCCGCACGAACGCAGCGCAGCCGGCAACCGTAGGTTACCTTAGATATTCGTAGACAAACTTGATTGTCGCATTTATTCATTTCATTCGCTGCGAAGCTGAGGTAATTAGGTCAAGGTCACAGGTTTGTCATTGTTGTTGTACTAAATCTTGTGTTGGGTTCTTATCGCATCGCACCGCACTGATGACATTATTTCATCAGGTGTTAATGAATTTGTAACTGTTTAGGTAAATAGGTATTTATCTGGAAGTTTCCATAAATAATTGCCTAGATCTCAGATGATTTGAGGCCTAGATTTACAAATATTTATCGCATTTCATAAATCGCATCTTCGCATCGCATCGCACTATTGAATCGTATTTCATTAGTGTATTTCCTTGTACGCAAATAGGTACTTTAGGTATTTGTTTGGAAATGCACAACAATATCTGAATTCTGAATATTTATGCGTACAACTAAATCGCATCTAAGTAAGTTACATCGCACTAGTAGGTAAGTTATTCCTCACTAGTTTAAATTTTATTTGTAAGCCGGTCTCAGTGGTTGTTTGTAATTGTCCGACACCACCGACCTACTTATAAATTAATCACAACCGTTTTAAGTTATATGATCGTGTCGCACTGTTTGTATAATTTTCATCAGGATAATTTATTTATTACTAGGTATACTGTAGGTATTTATTTTTGTTTGGAAGTAGCCTGCCTATGTAGGTTTAAATCATTTTGCTTGTGTATATTTTGTTACTTCAATTAACTGTTAGTTGTAATCGGTCGTCGAACGTATTTTGTTTTTTGTTTATTACGTAGGTAGGCCTACCTACCTACCTACTTGCTTCGCATCGCATTCCGATTGTTATCATTGCACCTGACAACGGTTCGGCATTGTAACAAATACGTTCCGTACTTATTTATATAAACGAATCGCTTACTTGTTCAATTATTAGGTCCTTACATATGAAATTGGCGTTTTGTATGGGAGGAACATAAAGGCAATTTTTTCATATTAAAATATATTTTATTAATCAAAGTATGTACCATTGCTATCCATACACTTTTGCCATCTTATAGGTAGTTCATTGATCCCTTTACTAAAAAAACCATTCGGACGGGAATCAATGAAATCTTTGAAAGCGGTTTGGACTGCCTCATCGGAATTGAATTTTTTTCCTTGCAAGAAGTTATCCAAATTTCGAAAAAAATGGTAATCTGTTGGAGCAAGGTCCGGAGAGTACGGTGGATGTCTTAGACATTCCAATTGAAGCTCCTCTAATTTGGTAGTCGTCTGTTGGGCCGTGTGTGGTCTAGCGTTGTCTTGAAGCAGCAGTGGCGTAGAGCGATTGAAAAGTCTCGGTTGTTTAACAGCGAGCTTTTCCATCATGGTTTGCAGTTGCTGACAATAGACATCAGCCGTAATCGTCTGACCAGATTTAAGAAAGCTATAGTGTACGACACCGGCACTAGTCCACCAAACGCTTACAAGTAACTTTTTTTGAGTCAATTTTCGCTTGGGGCAAGATTTTGCTGGTTCACCAGGGTTCAGCCATTGCGATGAGCGTTTACGATTATCGTACAGGATCCACTTTTCATCACATGTAATGATCCGATTTAAAATTCCTTCATTATTGTGCCGGTTGAGTAATGTAACGCAGCAGTCGACGCGCGTTTGTCGGTTTGCTTCACTCAATTCATGAGGTACCCACCTTTCAAGCTTTTTCACCTTCCCAATTTGCTTCAAGTGGATTGAAACGGTTTTGTCACTAACACCGCAGCCTGCAGCTAACTGTGATGTGGTTTGCGATGGATCTGCTTGCACAATAGCCTTCAATTCATCATTATCGACCTTGGTCTCCGGCCGTCCACGGGGCTTGTTCTGCAGGTCGAAATTTCCAGAACGAAAGCGTTGAAACAAAAAACGCACCGTGTTTTCTTTTGCGACACCACCACCATACACATCATTAATCCTTTGAGCCGTTTCTGCAGCACTGGTGCCACGGTGGAACTCGTACTCGTAAATAATGCGATATTTTAAGTTTTCCATTTTGTGAAATGAGTGACGCAGAAAAAAAAACAAAAGAGAAAAAAACAAATAAATTACGGTTTTCGAAACACAAATGCATGAGTAAATAGCTGTTTAAATTTGAATTTGGAATTCCTAACCAAAGAGGAGATATTTAAGATCAAAGTGGCCAGTACGACAAAACGCCAATTTCATATGTAAGGACCTAATATTTAATTGACGCAATTTCTATTATCTCGCGTGCAAATTGATTACATTAGGGTTCCGCATGATAAGTAAATAGGTTCCGTACTTACCTTATTTATTCATTTTTACATTAAATTAAGGTTTACTTTTTTTAATTCCTATACGACTATACGAGTGTGTTTTTATTTACGTTTAGGGTTACGCATTTATAAGTGGTTCCGTACCTACTGCTAAAATAAGGTTTCATTTGGTGATTGTTTAATATTATTCGCTTCTTGTTGTTTATTAACATCGCTCACCATGGAAGATAGCACAAAGCTTAGGCTTTATGAAAGCAAACGCGATACTTACTTTGCGCGAGCTCAAGGTATTTATGATTCCATAAAAACTTTAACCACTGAAAAAGCAAAAAAAAGTTTTATTGCGCAAGCTAAACAAATTGATGCATTGCGAAGTGAATTCAGTAGTATTCTGGATAATGTGAATATTATCAATTTGAAATTAGACCCTACTTATATCATTTCATATAGCACATTAAATGCCCTCGACGATTTAATATGTGAAATAAAAGACCAGCTGTCTTCGCTAACCGAGTCTTCGTCATTGCCAAGCATAACCGTTCCTAGGCCCGGGTCGAACGCTCACCACATTAAAGTCCCTAAAATTGAATTACCGACCTTCGATGGGGAAATTCAGGCCTTCCCGTTTTTTTATGAAACGTTCAAGAGGGTCATCCATACAAACTCGGATCTGTCAGATTCTGATCGCATTCATTATCTGCTGAGTTGCCTAAAAGGTAAGGCGCAGAACGTGGCCGCTGGAATTTCACCGTCCGCTGACAATTATCGCGTGGTATGGGATGCGCTTATCGCGAAATACTTGGACAATCGCGCCTTAGCTGTCAACTACCTAAATCAGCTGTTTTCGTTGAAGTCGGTTGGGTCTTCGCCCGCTAATATCGAAAAGGTTTTCGACAAATTCACAGCCACTATAGCTGGACTAAAACAGCTTAAAATAGATAACTTAGACGACTTTATTTTTACACATCTGGGCTCAAGTTAATAGATCCAGACATCGCCAAAAATACTTTGGTCAGGTGTCTATTGGACCCTGGATCACAGAATAACTACATTACGACTCGCTCCTGCCGCATGCTCGGGTTACCCATTCGCGATGACACCATTAACGCTGTAAAAGGTATTGGTCGAAACTGTAAAAGGTCGAACTGGCTGAGAGGTACCACCTCTCAGCCAGTTCGAGGGTCAGTTGACCTCACGTTTAGCTCTCGGCTTTGCTTGCAGCCCAAGTACAATATTGATGCCTTAGTATTGGATCAAATCACAGGTCAATTACCGTTGTGCAAAGTTAACGTATCTAAATTTAATAACATCGATTCCAAATTACTCGCAGATGATACTTGGGGTGTACCGGGTAACATAGACATCCTGTTGGGAGTGAAGGTACCTTAAAAAAAAAAAATTAAAGCTACCTGGTCCATAATTAAGACGGAAACAGGAAATGTTCGCTCCTCAGTAAAGGACATTGAATTGCTTCAGGATGCAAAGTCTATCATATAAACGTGATGTCGTAAACATATTTGTTAACTTTTTCACCAATGTACCACACGAGATCACTAAATCAATAGTTGTTAATTCAAATGACGCCTTTGAGTTGCTGAAGGATAATGTAAGACCCTGTCCAGACGATTTTCAATTTCATGAAGTTACGAGTTCTACTATAGTTAAGACTTTTAAATCGTTGAAGCTTAAAGATGCTGAAGATTTTTGGGGAATTTCAGTCAGATTTATTGACAGTGTGATAGACATCATAGCACCATATCTATTTAATGGTTGTATTAAAAATGGCGTTTTCCCTGATCTAATGAAATGTGCAAAAGGATGCACATTCGAAAGGATGTTCCACCACTGATGCAGTGTTTGACTTTGTTGAGAATATTTATAATTCCTTCGAGAGTGCTTCCGATATTATAGTTTGACCTATCGAAGGCATTTGACTGCGTAAATCATGAAATACTTCTATATAAACTACAACACTACGGAGTCCGGGGAGGAGCTCTTGAGCTGATAAAATCTTATATGACTAAAAGGCAATAATCTGTAGACGTCAATGGTGTGCTGTCGGATGCCGTAGATTTTACAATAGGTTTGCCCCAGGGCCCCTATCTTGGGTCCGTTTCTGTTCTTGGCTTATATAAATGACCTACCCTTCCTAGCACAAAAATCATCAAACATAATTTTATTCGCTGATGACACGTCCTTAATATTTAAGATTGACCGATCGAATCCTGACATAATGTTTATTAATGATTCACTGTGCACTATTCAACATTGGTTTAATGTCAATAACCTGATCCTCAATTCTGACCAAAACAAAATGCATTAAATTTACTTTAACAAATAATTCACTTTTACCAGAGCCTATTCAAATGAATAAAAATACAATTGATCTTATTGATTCAACTAAGTTTCTCGGTATTACTATCGACTCTAAGTTGCAATGGGGTAAACACATAAATGTATTAGCTGGGAAACTAAGCTCTGCAGCATTTGCTGTACGCAAAATTAGAGAATTAACAGACATAAGAACAGCTAGAATGGTTTACTATAGCTACTTCCACTCTCTTATGTCCTATGGAATTCTTTTGTGGGGTAATGCTGCAGATGCTGACCGTATTTTTATTTTACAAAAGAGAGCAGTCAGAGCTATTTACGGAATTGGGCCGAGAGAGAGTCTAGGGACCTATTCAAAGAAATTAATATTATGACCATGCCATCTCTGTATATTTATCTTAATTTAATCTTTATTCGAAAACGTATTAATAGCTATACTAGGAATTGTGATCATCATAATCACAATACGAGAAACAAACATAAACTGGTTTTGCCTAAAACTAGATTAGCAAAAGTTAGTAAATCATTCTTTATTAACAGTGTCAGATTTTACAATATTCTACCAAAAAATATAACTGATCTTAATGAAAGAACATTTAAAAGTACGATTATGAAACACTTGACCGTTAATGCATATTACACAATAGCAGAATAGTCCAGTCAGACCACAAAAAATGGCAGAATATTGTACCGTAAATACTATAAATTGCATTTGCATGCGGTACATACCTATACCTACTTACATTTAAGTACCTATTAAATTTTTAGTATATGTATAATGTTATTGTAACAAGATAATTATATAATAGTGTAAGATAAGAAGATACATAAGATAAGTGTAAGAATATTTCGACTCTTGATACAAATAATTGTAATGTTTGACGTTCCTAAGTGCAATGTACTTAATTGCCTATTGTGAAAAATAAAAATAAACTGAAAAAAACTAAACTGAAAGCTATTCGCTAAATTATTGCGACCAGATCACGTGACCAGTGCGCCAGGATGCCCCGACGCATTAGAAACTGTGCTTGGCTACATTCTTATGGGAGATGCGCCCGTCTCAGAATCTGAAACCGCAACACTATCATTATGTGCAGTGTCGTCCTTTCAGGGCTGCGATCTCCGCAAATTTTGGGAAATCGAGGAGGTCACAACTCCTCCCATAATGAGTGTAGACGATAAATACTGTGAACAATTTTATTGTTCCACCACTACTCGCACGCAGTCAGGTAAGTATGTAGCTGCCTTACCTTTAAATAATAACGCATTAGCGCTAGGAAACTCGCTTGAGATATCGCGTCGCAGATTTTTTAATTTAGAACGCAAACTCAAGGCGAATCCTCACATCAAACTATATATGATAACGTCATTAAGGATTATCTGAAGCAGAACTATATATATCTGGTGGAGAATATTCTTCCTGAAGGCGTTTCGCGCAAAGAGGTGGCGTATTATATCCCGCACCATGCTGTCATCCGCGATGATAAAAGTACCACAAAGCTTCGTGTAGTGTTAGACGCTAGCGCGAAAACTGTCAATGGTGTCTCGCTGAATGATATTTTGCACGCTGGCCCAGTTCGTCAGGCTGACTTGTTCAACATTTTGCTGAACTTCAGGTTTTTCACCATAGCTATCACGGCCGACGTAAAGGCGATGTATCTTCGAATAGGCATACGACCTGAAGATCGGTCGCTTCAACGTATTCTTTACCGTTTCCGAGAAGATGATGAGCTTCAAATATATGAGTTCTCTGTTGTTCCCTTTGGGCTTAAATGTTCTCCGTTTATCGCAATCCGCACCGTGAAGCAACTGTATCAGGACGAGGGGACAACCCTTCCTCTGGCAAGCGACATTTTGCACAGAGACATTTATATGGACGACATAGTCAGTTCTGTACCTAGCACTGCGCTAGCTATAGACTCCGCTCATCAACTGATAAAAATATTTTCGTTGGGAGATTTCCAGTTGACTAAGTTGTCCAGCAACAGCACTGAGGTTCTTCAAGCTATCCCAGAGTCCTTACGGCTTTCACAGAGCGTAGATCTAAGTAAAGATCCGACGCAGAAAATCTTGGGCCTCCGTTGGTATCAGGATGACGATTATTTTGCCTTTCAGGTAAATCCGGATGATCGTCCATGCACCAAAAGAAATATACTTTCATCCATCGCACGTCTTTTTGATGTTTTAGGTCTCGTGGCTCCTATGATTTTATATGCAAAGCTTCTTATAAAAGAGCTTTGGCTTGTTAAAATGGGTTGGGATGATGTACCCCCAACACGCATTATTCGATTGTGGGAACAGTTTCAGGCAGAACTGCCTATGATCTCGCAAATGAGATTCGCGCGGCACCTTGGTGTCATTGATAATTGTAAAATCTCGCTCGTTGGTTACGCCGATGCTAGTGAGAAGGCATATGGTGGAGTAATCTACGCCCACGTCGTCAAACCAGACGGAGACATCGTTGTCTCACTGGTATGTGCGAAGTCAAAGGTCGCGCCCCTTAAGGTTGTGTCCCTGGCACGAATAGAGTTGTGCGCTGCGCTCCTTCTGTCAACATTGATGAAGCGAGTTGTCGATCTTTACGCAGCTCGGCATGCCATTGAGGCTGTCGTAGCTTTCTCTGATTCCACTGTAGCATTGAGTTGGATCCATTCCGCACCGCATCGCTGGCATACGTATGTTGCTAATCGCATCGCTAAAATTCAGGAGAATTTGTCGCCAGAACACTTCTTTCATATCAAAGGTTCAGAAAACCCTAGTGATTGTCTGTCTCGCGGGTTAACCCCCGCCCAGCTAGTCCATCATCCTTTATGGTTGAACGGACCACCGTGGCTTAGATTGCCACGCACCGAATGGCCTGTTAAACCATTCGTCACACATGAAGTGCAAGAGCTTCCAGAAATGAAGCACGTTGCTCTACCCGCTACTTCTCACGAATGCTCGACGACAGTTTCTCCACCTGAAAACATAGTTTATGACCGCGCTACCAGATTTTCTTCGTGGATGAAATATCTGAAAACAATCTGCTATATGTATAAATTTATAAAACGGCTCCCTAGAGGGCCTATTACCGCATCGGACTTAGAGTTCGCTGAATTATCAGTAGTGCGATCCGTTCAGCGAGTTCATTTCAAATCTGATCACGAGCATCTGTCTCGGAACGAATTATGTTCAAGGCCAGTGCAGAAGTTAAGTCCGTTTCTGCCTAATGGCCTCATACGCATCGGTGGCCGCCTAGCTAATTCAGAGCTAGATTTTGACTCACGCCATCAGATACTTCTTCCTCGTCAAGACCATATAAGTAGTTGAACTTTTGGTTACCTACTATCACATAAAGAACTATCACACGGGTCCTAGCTTGCTTGTGTCTTTATTGAGACAACGCTATTGGATCCTGTCAGCGCGACGGATTACCCGTCAGATTGCCTTTAAATGCAACGTTTGCTTCCGAGCAAAGCCGCGGCCAGTGTTTCCCATCATGGCAGATCTACCGCGATTTCGGGTAGTGACTGCACCGAAGGCTTTTGCTCACACTGGTTGTGACTATGCCGGACCTCTGTCTATCACGTCTGTACGTGGTAGAGGTCAACGGCCCAGGAAAGCGTATATTTGTTTATTTACATGCTTGACAACGCGTGCTCTTCACCTCGAGGTCGCTTCAGATCTAAGTACCGCCAGCTTCATGTCTGCATTCAAGCGTTTTTTGTCCCGCAGAGGTCCAGTAGAAAGCCTTTATACCGACAATGCGACAAACTTCGTTGGTGCGCGCTCGTACCTCCGCGATCTGTACCAATTCTTGGCCAGTGAATATTGCCCTGTGTGGGAGTCAGTACTGGCAGAGAATCGCATTACCCTGAAAAACATTCCTTGTCCACTTGCCCCACACTTCGGAGGCTGCTGGGAAAGCGAAATCAAGGTAGTGAAGACCCACCTTTTCAAGGTAGTAGGCAGTCAAATCCTGACGTTTGACGAACTCTACACTATGTTAGTTCAAGTGGAAGCCTTGTTAAATTCGAGGCCTCTCTATTCGCTTAGTTCAGACCCCTCAGAGCTGTCTGCATTAACTCCGGCGCACTTTCTGCATACAAAACCACTCGTCTTTCTTCCCTCGCACGAAGTCAATGAAACGCGCCTACATCTGATCTCGCGTTATGAATTGATGGACAAATTGGTCCAATCTTTTTGGAAAAGGTGGCGCCAAGAATACTTGCACACCCTGCAATCCAAACAGAAATGGAACACTCCAGCCAACCTAGTTCGAGTAGGTATGGTTGTGCTCTCCATCCAGGTCAATGTTATGCCCTTGCATTGGCCGTTAGCTTTGATCACTCAAATCTTTCCCGACAAAAAGGGAGTATGTAGGGTAGTTTCTGTTAAGACGCAATATGGAACTCAACAGAGTCGCCCGGTCGTAGTTGTGCTCATTGCCAACTCAATAAATATTATTAGTTATCATTTTGATTACACTTAAGTTAGCTTAATTTAAATAGTTTAAGTCTTAGTCTTTCTTCGCATCGCAGTGCAGACGCTTTTACATAGTTTACTGTTATTTAGGTTTCTCAAAAATTGTGTTGAGTCATACCCAAGTCTCAATGTAGAGACTTTATGTAGAGCCATTATGAATAATCTTAATGTAGAGCATAATGTAGAGTTATGATGATATGCAATTATTTTTTTATTTTTTTTGTATTTCGAAAGAAGGACCTTTCAAGCCGGGGGAAAATGGTTTCGCTTCTTTTTAATATTTGATATAATTCACCAAATTGACTTTGTGGGTCACGCATCCTATACCAACATAGGAATAGTTTCATTCATCTGGTTTTTTAGACGAAACTAAACCGACCGCCGCGCCCCCTGAGCAACCTTGAATTGAGGGCAGTCAGCGTCGATTCCTAGCGCGACGCATACGCACGCATACCTTTGCAATTAATTGCAGTTTGCAAACCCGCCAACAACAGACATTTCATAAATTTATATTGTACAAGCCCAGTTGTGTTACTCAGTGTCGAGTGTACGGTGTAGGACTTTAGATAATTTACCCCCTGGACTGACCGGTCCCGGTCGGAGCGCGCCAACACCCCCATCAAGACCTCAAGAGATCGCCACGTGTGGTGGTTGGTGATCAGTGGAATCTGGAGACACAGGTTGGTGGCTATTCCTTTGTTAACGGGGCTACGTTCACAAGGTCAATTGGTAGAATTTTGTATGTAAATCCTCTTCATGAACCAGCGCATATCTACTCCAATATAGCTCTAATTATATAGGACGCTCGTGCTAGGCTAGGCAGACCGGCTTAGCTTGGTACGCACCACATTTTATTTAAGTTATGTATAATATATATAAAAAATAATAAAATAAAAATAAAAAAAAAAAATATTACAGGACATTAATTTTACACAGCGCCATCTAGCCCCAAACTAAGCATAGCTGTAATATGGGAACTAGAATACGGATATAATACTTAAATACATTTTTTTTTATTTGTAAATACATACTTATCATACAATACACACCCAAACACAGAACAAACATCTATATTCTATATATATATATATATATATATATATAATAATAAATATATAAATATATATAATAAAAATAAAAATAAAATAAATAACTAGTTTAACGGGATAGTCTTTATGAAATGACACGAAGCGTTAAAGTAAAGAAACTGTATAATAATAAACAAAATAAACACACACACAATAGACACAGATAGTTAGGTACCTATACACAACAACAAGTGATAAAACCGTAACATTGGCTGACAGAGTTCGATTGGATAGCGGGTCGCGGAGGATTCAATCGATCTCACGCGCGCACGCAATAGCTTTGCCCGCTCGCAACCAACTGTCGAGTGTAGTCAGGGCCCGCGGTGGGTGATGCCATCGGCGCACACACCTTCGCGTGTTACACAGGCAAGTATCCGCTGTATGAAACCAACCCACGCTATCTCCGATTCCGCTAGGGGCGCTTTCTTCAAATGTATGGAATCTCAGGAAACCAAATGAAAACGTAAATAGATAGATTCAGTTAGCCTTAGCTATCAAATCTCATACTTAGCGTACTGTACAGGTGGGCTACTTCCTTGTTCCGTCTCCTAAATGTATACAAAAAAAACGATGGCTGGCCAATACAGTTTTACTCTTTGGCTTATAATGCTCAGTGCCACAGATAAATTCTTTCTTACCACTACTACTTCTTACAACGCAACCGTACGTATGCTCTTTGGGTTTATCGGGAAGTGATTAGGCAAAAAGCAGGGTAGCAAAAGCTTCGCTTTTTTGTTTGACCGAATCAAAGTCAAGTAAAATCTACTGTTCACTTACTTCTAGAAAGAACTTTTCTACTGTTGTTCTTTTATAAATAATTCGAATAGATGGACAACATGGAGTGTGATTTAGATGTGAACTCGTTATTACCTTACGAGATCACTAAGATCACAAATTCGCTCGTACCACCGGGGTTTGTAGGTGATTCGAGATCCATCAGGTAAGACACCCCTAATTTCATTTAATCACTTACAATTTTATTAAAAAATTACTTGTCTTGATGACTCCATGGTCAATACACAAAACTTTACATTGCCACTTCCCTTTCATGCTTGTACACTTATAAAGAAAATCACGTTACCTCGGGAAAGCATTGCCTGATGAACCTTGTGAGATGATTATTTGCTATCATGTTCATCACATAGATATAACAATTACTTATTCACCTCTAAAATTTTAATTGAACTTGATACTATTCAATAATTAAGTATGCTCAATGAGCACTATATACTTCAATATACAATATACTACGGTATTCATATCTTATGCTACATACGCACATTGAGTATACTTAATTTTAAAAGACAAGGCTTGATGAACGTAATCAAAACTGGTGTATTGATTAGACATATGAGCCAGCTTGATGTCAAGTAGCTCATAGAACAGTCTCCTCTGCATGGTGCACTGAAAAACATGACACATTCAAAACAGTATATCTTCAAAAACAACAAGCAAATGTGTAGTTTTAGTCACATCAATTTAATTCAGGAATTACGCTCATAGATGACTCATCTGTACTTCACTGAATCCTGTGCAGAATAAAATGGTTTAAAAAGCGAAAAGTGTTGGCTCAAGAAGCTTAAAAGCTTTTTGGAAATCTAAACTAGTTAAAGGATGAAAATGGGCTAAACTTTAGTATATGGACCGTCGAGTTTAAGGTTCATATTTTGTTTCTAGACAGATCCTATTAATAAAAGACTACAAGCGAAATCTCAATATGAGGAAACTGATAGTTTTCGAGAAAAAAAATATAGAAATTACGGTCAATGAACGCAAATTATGGCGACCGGCGATTTCGAAGTTCATATTTTTTATGCAGATAGGTCCTAATAATAGAAGACTACATGAGAAGTCTCAATATACGCAAACATACAGTTTTCATGAAAAAAATAATTGACTTACTGCTAAGTACCTATGCAAATTATGTCAAAACCGACACGGCTAACCCGGACTCTACCTAGTCTTATGCGTGTCATTGAGGTGTGTTTATAAAAAAGGCGGAGCCAGAAGCTCGCAAAGGAGGTCCTGAGAGTGAGCCGCAGGTTGAGTGGGTGAAATGATTCTCAGGGGTGACGAGCGAGCTTTCTGGTGGAAGCTCGTCCCAGAAAACTTTGCTAAAGAAAACAAGCTGCTTGTTCAGTACAATTTGACCTAACCTCAAAACTTCACTACAACTATACAGTATTATAGGCGCATTGGGTGGGGTTTAAGCCTCCTCCAACTGACACCACAAATAGCGATCTTTGCCGCCTCCATCCGTCATCTCCTATGACTGCCACAATGTTGTCGGCCCATTGAGTCTTGGGAAGACTTTGTTAAGCATAGAATTGTGATTGCCATAGAAAAACATCTACCGTGGAAGTAAATAATCTCTCATGGTGGTTATCAGTTCTTTGAGCTTCATGGCCAGTCCAATGCCAATTCAGCTTGCTAATTCTGAGAGCTATGTCAGTAACTTTGTTTCTCTGGTACTTCATACTATTATCTTATTACATATTGATTCTCCAAGCATCTTTTTCATTCCACAGTCTTATACTAACTTTACCTCGGTGAAAGAAATTTTTTTGCACATTTCATTTGCACTGCCACATATTGCACTTGGTAACATTGTTTTTTTGTTTGCTTTTGATGGATAAAGGGACTACAATATTTCGTACAGAGCGATGCAAGACAGCCTGACAAATGTGATTGATACACTGGGCAAGCTCTCTGCAGAGACGCAGGGTCTTAGCAAGGTGATCACCACAGCTTCGAAGCTGCGTACTGCTGACAAATGCACACTGTACATTATGAAGGATCCCCAAGCTAACCAGTAAGTCATCTACACATCTATAATAAAATAATAATTGGTAATAACAAAACAATTTTACTAAATAGTACATTTTGGAAAAGTAGTAGTTAGTATATAGTTTTTCTAAATGAGAGAATAGTACATAGTTTTTCTAAATGAGTGAAGATTTTTTAACGATGGTCAAGCTCAATTATCTCAACTGATTTTTTAAGTTATGATAAGGCCAAAGGCAGAAGCGCACTTCACCCGGAATCCTCAATAATCTGAGGAACTTGCTATCTTACCTCGTAATGCCGTCACACAAATATTCGGAATTGCTGTTATGGCGACAGAATTATGTAAGATGGTGTTAGCTAGCCAGACAAACTTAAACAGTTCTTCCACTAACCAACAAAAGCACAAAATTGTACTTCCATGGGGGTCCTCTGGATCTGACACCAGTAGGTGAACCACTAGACCACAGGGGCAGTTCTATATAGGTTTGTAATGCAAGCATGCAACTCATGCGGTGGAGGCATACTTCACCCAGAATCCTCAAAATATTGAGGAACTGGCTATCTTACCTCTAAATTCCGGAACACAACAATTTTATAATTGTTATGATGATGACAGAGAGAGAGATGGTAAGATGGTGGTAGCTAGCCAGGCGGACTTAAATAAAGTCCTACTACTAACCAAGCACAATATATTGTACTCCCCATGGGGATTGCACCTGGGACCTCTGGATCTGAAATAAGTGGGTTGAACCACTAGATCACAGAGGTGGTTAAAAGTGTGCAAAGCAAAAGTTTATTTTATGTTTGATACTCCCCCCGCCAAAACTACTGAATATATTGAGATGAAACTTTGCGCATTGATATGTTGATCTAGACTGGGAATAAGACAGTTTACTTTTCTTTTTTTGCCTGGAATAAAATATGAAATGATGTACGAAAATGTTTTTTTTTGTTAAAGTCAAAATGTTTTCACTTACTAATACAGTAATATTTTTTAGGATCATTTAGAAACCACATAAATATCTATATCAAAGAGAAGGGGAAATGCCTCAGGCTAGTTAGTTTTTTGATGATCCATTCAATAGTTAGGTAGGAACAGAGTTTTATAATTGAAAAAACGTTTATAAAACCTTCATAAACCTAAACACAGTATTCAGATATTCATTACAAATAGCTACCTAATGAGCAGTTTGTTAGCTATGGAAATCAGCATTTAGCTGCCCATTTGTATTGGCAGTTGCTTTACATCAGGCCACGCGTTCTTATCTTCGATATAGTCACTTATTTTGTTGTAAGCTCTATTAATGAATATATTATTAATATACAATTTGAATTTACGAGCTTCTGAACTTACAATATTTAGTGACCCTTTGAGGAAGTTTATCATAGAACCATAGACATTCTATGAATTAATGATTTTATCATTATTTCTAGTATTAATAGTGTGTAAATCAATTCTTTTACTAAACTCATCAATGTTCATGTACAAAAAGGTGTTCATAAATGTAAGTAAGAATAACTCTTTCTTAATCTCTTTAAAACATTCCTTGAGAGACTACCAAGTTTTCACCTTAGTTATTTTTTTTAATAAAGAATGTTTTATGTATATATATTCTGATTATCAGACAGCTGTTTTATAAATCAGTAGTCATTAGACAACACTCACTATGAAACAAAGAAATACAAGATCAATTTCAACAAAAATAAAGGACAAATTATTTGGAGCCCGCAGGAAAACAAAGAATCCATCTGGCAAGACCCTGTTACCTCTCTACACAGGCAACTAAGTCCATATGCCAGGAGAGCCTTCCTGATGGTACTAAGTCTATTTGTCTAGTAATAAATGATTTACGATTTATTATGATTCATGACATTGCACATACAGCTCTCTTCTGCAGAATTATTTACTGGACTTTCCCACATAAATATGCCATTAAACATAACCAATGTTGCTTCATCAGTAAGATCCCGTATTGTACATACTGTTTATGCAGCTGAGCTTCAGACTAACTAATGAATCAATATGAATAACCCATTGCAACTTTGCATCAATATTTGAAACTAAAAAAGTAGTGCTCTAATAGTGTTAAAAAGTGTTTCTCCATTTATGAGAATGTAAGCATTGTTGATTCAAACAGGCAAGGTGAATCGGATGCATTATGTTTTTTTTTTCAATTAGTAAGGTTATAACTACCTATTTGTTTTTATATTGTAAACCCATCAAGAACTAGAGAAACATTAAAATAATAATAATAATTTTAGCCTAATCAACTCTAAATGTTATTGAAGTATAGTCTGCAAACAAGACAATAACATTCCCCTACATAGGAATACAGATAAAAAGGACCTAAGATGATCATTGTGGCTAGTGTACCACATTGTTACTCCTATGTTAATGGATGTTCCCAAAAAATAATAGTGTGATGAGCTATGCAGTCAAAAGCCTTAGATATTTCACAGAATACTCTTTGGTATCCTGTTATCCTTCCCAGGCTGTAGAGACATGCTATATCAGCCATAGCACTAGCGTCAGTCGTTGAACGGCCGTAAGTATACCCAAATAGTTATTCATGCCTCTCTTTTTTAGTGCCTCTTGCAGTTAAAATCTGAATGTAACTGTTTAAGAATAAAAAAAGGATTATTCCGCTACAATGCTCCATAGTTTGCTGGATCTTTTTCATCAGGTTGTGGATCAATTTACTATGATCCTTTCATAAGGATCAGGTTGTTGATTCTACAAGTTGGATAGTCACGGTGATAAATCATAGAAAAGCTAGTGATTACATTAATATGTAAGTGAGTAGGTTGTAGCTTCATAAATTATTGTAAGCTTTTTTGTTCTGGCTTTTTTAACCAGAACTGAAAGAAGGTCGCATCAACAAAGTAGCATTGGATTAAATGGTTGCCGCGGTCATTTGATGTCAAGAGAATGAGGTTAGTTTCCGTTACCACGCCACCGCCATGCGCCATTCGCCGCTTTCCCTAACCTCTCTTTTGTTATATTCACGTGCATTTGCACAGTCATTTTTATTATTACTTACCAATACGCCTGCCAAGCGTGGTGATGGAAAAACACTCCAGATTTTTTGGAGGAGACATATACTCAGGCCAACAGTGTAAATTGATGGGCTGTTGATGATAATTTATTATTTTTTTACGGCGTTGGGAGTTCGAGTATATAAAACCTATATACCTTACAGGCTACGAGTAACAAATAACCAATGATGTTTAATGTAATGTTTAGTTTGCTATAGGTATGTACATACATATAGCATGTATGGTACATTTTGCTACAATTTACCGAAAACAGTCTCGCGTAATTTCTTTTTCGTGTGGGCTGTGTAGAAGCCTTGGTTTCAGACTTTATGAGACGCCGCCATAGGCGTCTGACATGGCTTTTTATAAACTAACTAACCCTTTTATAAACACCGGTAGGCACCTTAAACCGTTGATCCCGGCTACTGTGGGCGCAAATATCAGAATACTAATGTACAAATACCTCATACAACGAAACACGATCGTCATAAGTCGGGCTATTTGTTTTATCTTTAAGATGGTAGATGGCGCTCGTTATGTATGAAAACTGCCTCAGGCTATTTTATTTAATTGCGCTAGATGGCAGCAGCTGCTCACGGGGATATCATTTATTGTCTTATAGAAATTGAGAAAGTATTATGTTTTAATATTCACTTTATATAACGTCTGTGTACATTTTTTTTAAATATAAAGCATAATTATGCTAAACTCAGCCACAGCACCATTTTAGAATAAGTACCTATACCCTATGTATAAGGAGTACTAAGTTATCAAATATATTATTTACGTTGTGCACGTACAAATGATTGCCGTTAAAAATACGATTGCAATATTTTTAAATTTTTGTGTATAAAATATTGATATTTTTTACTTTTACAGTAAAGAGGAGGTATCTTATATATACATAGTATCTATTGAAACAGTAGTTTTAGGGCGTATTTGTTCTTTATTTTGTATTTCGCACAAACTTTTTTTTATTTGACACACATGGCGCCATTTATTGATAATTATTTTAACTAGCCCTTCCTTTGTATGAATAGGGACCCCATGCTATAGGTAACGGAATGGACAATCATGTGATTCAAGCCTACAATATCCTAATCAATCTAAACAAACCTCACAAATATATGCCCGGCATTCGAACCCAGATTAAGGTGCGTAAACATGAAATAATGCCTTTTTTGTCTGCAGCCAGTTATACGTCCTTTTCTTTATGCAAGTTATAGGAACCCAGCAAGTACGTATACTGCACTTGGTTTATGTTACTGTATATTATTGTATAATTCTATGAATAGGTACATTACTTTGATGAATTACTTCGGATACCACTGACTGAAATAGGTATCCTTTCGATATCAACATTTGATCATCATAAAATTTTATCAAGAATTTTATGATTCCGCGTCGGGTATCTGATGAAAGGGCTCAAATAAGCACATTTCAAATACACTTATTCTTGTTTCATACTTTTTAAAGCGTGATTTTCCAGTAGTCTGGTTTTAGTTTCTTGAACTAACATTTTTGTATATACATATATGGTACTAAGGTGATACCTACGTCACAAACTGTATCTGCTATTATAAAGGATCCATATACCCAAAAATAAACAATATTTATGAGAAATATGAGGCTGACTGCTTCATCGACTACATACAGACAAGATAAGGGGTTCACTCCCCTTATCTTGTCTGTGTGTAGGGAACCGAAGTCAGGTTGCGTGTTTGGTTTCTGCTTACAAAATAGGGTTGGTATAGGTTGAATGACTGTTGAATGACTCGCTAACTGGGTCGAGGTAACATTGATTTATTGCTGAAAAAGCTCACTCCAAGCATAAATAAATAAAAAATCGCATTAGCAAATGGATAGTTCAATTAACTAAATAAGTAGTCTACGGGGTCGACTTAACCGAGATGTATAATGATTTTGTTATAAATATAATGACGTTATATTATTACCTTACTGTCTCAGAAGGAGGGTTATGTTTTTCGAGAGTTTCTATGTATGGTATTTCTCCCTTCCACCCTGCAAATACAACAACCGCCTCTGTGGTCTAGTAGTTTGCCTTCCGGTATCAGATCCAGAGGTCCCGGGTTCGATCCCATGGAGAGTACAGTATTGTGCTTGGTTTGGTTGGGCCTCAACGGCTTGACGAAATTTGGTTTGTGTTCATGTCATTTGATTCGTCTGAATTGACGAAGTGACAGGCTATATTATTTGTATAGGGGCGAGGGCAGGGTGGACACAAAAAATGATTCTAGGTACTCCATCAATATTGGTATCAAATGAAAGCTAGTAATATGCCGATTCTAAATACGTATGTTAAAATTATCCTTTAGTCCACGTTCGTAGCTGATCTTTGATAACCAGCTACGAACACGGAATTTTTTTCTTGCTTGATATCCAGTTACGAGAACGGAATGTTCTTGCCGTTTTCGTAGCCATGTTTCGTAGCCAGCTACGAATGTGGTTTTTTTTATCTATGTTCATAACTGGTTATTAATTTATAATATTTTATCCACTTTCGTAGCCGAGTTTCATAACCTGGAAATATCAACTTTTCATAACTACATAAAAAGTTATGGTGTATGGTCCATATGAGAAAAAATCACGTGTTTGTCTTGACAAACGATTTTTGTAGTGAAATACTTGCCCTCATAATACAATGTTGGGAATTGTCGTTTACAAGAGTAAACGAGGATAAAATATTATAAATTAATAACCAGTTATGAACAGAGATAAAAAAAACCACATTCGTAGCTGGCTACGAAACATGGCTACGAAAACGGCAAGAACATTCCGTTCTCGTAACTGGATATCAAGCAAGAAAAAAAATCCATGTTCGTAGCTGGTTATCAAAGATCAGCTACGAACGTGGACTAAAGGAAAATTATAGCTTGTGTAAGCTGGTGATGTCTTTAATATTAAACACCTGTTTTCAAAGAAAAGTAAACACAAAAGTATGTACTAAACATTCCCTTGTTACTCGTACATTACCGAGTTACATTACCAGCAATGTACAAAGAAAAAATATTCTTCGTACAAAACCGGGTAATGCACTAAGAAACTTTCGTTCATTGTACATTACCAATTACATTACCAGTTATGTACAAGGATGTTAATATTCTTCCTACATTACCCGGATTTGTTCAAAGAAATCTTTGTTCCTTGTGCAAAACCCAGGAGATTCTCCGAGTAGTGTAACTGATTTTATAATGTGGGTTCATCTTTTTATTTTCAAATATTGACAAGCTTGACATATTATTAGCATTCATGAAATGTGAAATGAAGATAGTTATCACGATTCCTTACTTATGATAGTTGGTCTTCAGTAGGTACAAATATTCAGTGATAATGTCTACTGAGAGGCCGAGCACTTCTACGAATACGAACGAACTGGTGTATATTACATCCAGAAGAGGAAGTCAAATACTGTTATACGAATTGTAATAATGTAATGATTTGTGTTAATGTATTGGGAGCTGACTGTAAGAATACCAATATCTTTAAAACGTTCCCTGACACGAGTTTTCATTTTATGAATTGCCCGTATAGCTCTCTTTTGCAGCATAAAAATACTTTCGATATCTCCTGCATTTCCCCATACTGTTAGCATTGCTGACTTGAATATTAGGCAAGGTGAATCTAATGCATTTGGTTTTAGTGTAGCTTGAGAAGCATTCAAACAATAATTATTATCTTTAGCCCTATCAACTCTAAATATTAATTAAGTATAGTCTGCAAACAATACTATATCACATAAATTTTCTACACAGGAAAGCAGATAATTGAAATAGTGTAGAAACAAAAAAGGCTCCAAGATAAACCCTTATGGTACACCGATGTTAGTGGATGTTCCCGAAGATTTGCTACCGTTAATGTCCAGTTTTTTAATGCGATTCGATAGGTGGGTAATTACGCATGAGGCTTATTGCCTGATTCTGAATACCATAGTGTTAAAGCTTTGAGATTAAGGTGTCATGATCTACGCAGTCGAAAGCCTTAGAAAAATTACAGAATACTCCTATGACATCTTGTTTTCCATTAAGAAGTCAGATACACTAACTCGGAGAACCTCCTTGGTTTTGCACAAGGAACAAAAATTTCTTTGAACATAACCGGGTAATGTAGAAATAATATTACATCCTTGTACATAACTGGTAACGTAATTGGTACTGTACAAGGAACGAATATTTCTTAGTACATTACCCGGTTTTGTACAAAGAATATTTTTTAATTGTACATTGCTGGTAATGTAACTTGGTAATGTACAAGGAACAAGCCTAAACATTTTACTTTTTACAAATTATATTCAAGCCTAAATAAAGCATTTTAATCAGAAATATATACATATTAATGTATACTTATTTCAATTTAAAACTTGTTGTCAAATTATGAAAATATTTTGCGGGTCGGCTTTTCGTTCTTTACAACTTTCAACTTTTTAACTTTTGTTTCACATTTGTTGGCTTCTGATAAAGTCCAGTAACCTTATTTATTCTTCAGACCTTGTGCCAAATCCGGTTGTTCTGATTTTTTACTGACTTGCTTATGATGGTGATCCCGGTTTGTGACCACAATTTGTCATTATATCGAAAAAAACGCGACATTTATCTTTTTTTTTATACAAGTAGGAGACGTGTCCCGTAGCAAGTAGTCCACCTGATGTTAAGTGCATCTCTTGCCTATAACAATACCTTACTGCGTAGGTCACATCCACAATAACATAGCCTACACGGCACTGCATTGCGCCCGTCAACATCAGACAAAAAGATGTTAAGCCTCGCGTGCCCGTAATTTCACCGGCAACCATACCCTTCAAACCGGAACACAGCAATGCTGCTTGGCGGCTGAAATAGGTATGGTGGTAGTACTTCACCGGGTGAGCCCTTTCACAAGAGGCTCTACTACTCTTTTGTCTTTATTGCTACAGTATGCAACTAAAACTCCACCGACCCATTACATTATCGACACACTGTTCGTTTTATAATGGGATGTATAATTTTCATTATTAGAACATGTTTAAATGATATGCTATAAATAATAGCAAGCTTGCGTATAGCGAACGAGGTCATACAATTGGATTATTATCTGGGCCAACAACTTAAACGTCAGCAAAAAATCAAAACCACCGGATTTGGTGCAAGGTACCTCCCCTTTCAGGCGACAAGGTTACTGGGTTAATACAGCGTGTAGCAAAGGCCTAAATGGCTGTTGACATGTGGTGTACATATGTGTATGGATCCCCAGGGGGAGTACAACAGTGTGCTTGGTTGGGGTAGTGGTACTACCATCTTACCCAATTCTGTCGCTATAACAACAATTCTAAAATTGTTGTGTTTCGGCATTTATAGAGGTAAGATAGTCAGTTCCTCAGTTAGTTTAGGATTCCAGATGAAGTGTGCCACCACCTTCGGACTTCTCTTAACTTGTTACCAGGTGAATTGAACGAGCCATGCAAGGATCAGAGGTACAAATCATTTTCTACTTTCTGTGTTTTTTCTTTTATTGTAGGTAAATAATATGCTTGTAAGCTTGAAATGGCAAACTGAGCCAAGATAATTTATAAGACCCAGTTACCTTCTAGATCTTTTTTATTTAATTTCATTATGTTGAAGACAGTGTGTTTGTAGTAAAACGGCATTACAGACACTGAAAGCCGGTTCCAAGTTACATAATAAAAACAATTGAAAGCGCTAAGTTCTTAATTGAAAATCAACCAGGGGAGGACGAAATTCCTATTGAATGAAACTATAGGAAAAAACAATCCAGTTAGTACATATTAAAGTATACCACAGTGACCGACTGTAGATGTTTATATATGCGATGTGGTATTTCAGCGGTACGGGCGATGCGATAGGCTTTCTGAAGATGGGGCCCAAGCACCTGTTCCTCTACGATGACAATCAGACGGTGCGAGAGGTGGAGCCGCTCTGCGTCCTGGACTTCTACGTGAAAAGCGAGTACCAGCGCCAAGGCCGAGGAAAAGCATTGTTCGACTACATGCTGCGGGTAACATCACCAGACATTTTATACATTAGCAAAGCAAAGTCTCAAGAATGACAATAAATCTCTGAATGAATCATAGATAACAAGCCTCATAGCTTATTTGGAAGTAACTCTGCCTTCTGCGCTGTAAATTATGCATTCGATTCCCACCCAGGATAAACATTATTTCTGATGAATAAAGATATTTTTTCTGTTTGGACGTTGTATAATATGGTATGTATTTACAAAAAAAAAACAAGTATTCTATGTGTTATCTAGTTCCCATATTACGAACTACGCTTATTTTGGGGCTTAGATGGCGCGCTGTGTGCAATGGATGTCCTGTAACATTGATATATTTTTCTTAATACAGATTGATCAGGTACAGTCTGCAGTCACAAGGACAAAATGATGCCGTTACCTTTTTAACCGCCTCTGTAGGCTAGTGGTTCGGCCCCCGGTATCTAATAGTCCCAGAGGTCCGGGGTTCGATCCCCATGGTAGTACAAATTTGGGCTTGGTTTGGTTGGTGGTTGAGCTACGCAAATAAGTGATAGCAAAGTGTTTCTTGTCAAAATGATGTGGTTACACTACTAACTTCTGTCCTCGTGTCGGTCTTGCGGCTGGGCTTCGCGCCGTGTAGTGTCGGGCTTGATGGTGTCGGTTTTGTACAAAAATAAAAAAACCTGACCACCTACTGACGTACTCCGCCATAAGATCCCTGTCATCAGGCCGTGCGTAATTTTAATACCAATAATTGAAAAAGGGGATCAAATAATAATTGGGATTATAGTTTATTGTGTCCCTTCTCTAACTTTTGACTTTCACCCCCATGTCAATATAATATAGCCTATGTCCACTCCCACAATTCTAACGAATCAAATGACACATCGCAAGCCAAATTTCATCAAGCCGTTAAGGCTGCAGGGTGGAAGTTAGAAATCCCACTAAGCATGCACCAATCATATTTGACGCATGATGTGGCTACCTGCAATTAGAGCACTAGATTTTTAAATTTTATTGTCTATTCTCTGTTGGTAGTCCAAATAAATAAATACTATCAAAAAACATAACCTTCAATAAATAAAAATCATAAGCCTCAGAAGGAAGCCGGGCAAAAAGTGCACATCAACCAATTCGATTCGATTCTCGAGGATCAAATAATATCGTCCCATTGAATATTGTACTATTGTTCCTGTACTACATTGCAGGACATGAATGTGAGCCCGTGGCAGCTGGCTATCGACGGCCCATCGGACAAGATGCGGGCGTTCATGCTCAAGAACTACGAGATCTCTCAACTGATGCGGCAGGGTAACAACTTCGCAGTTTCACCGCATTTCTTCGACGGCCTACTGCCACAAATGGACAAGTAAGCCACAGAATACACACACTCACATTACACCATCACGTGATGCTGCCTTGACCTTAACCTCTGTGGCCTGGTGGTTCGCCTACCGATGTCAGATCCAGAGGTCCCGCGTTCGATCCCCAGGGCGAGTACAATATTGTGCTTGGTTTGGTTGGTGGTAGGACTTTGTTTAAGTCCGCCTGGCTAGCTCCCGCCGTCTTACCTGATTCTGACGCCATAACAACAATTATCAAATTGTTGTGCTCTCTGTGAACTCATCCAATCCATCAAAATCTACCCCGTTTCAGTACTACAGGGTTGCAAAGATTGTGTTAATAAATGGAATATATTGACGGATTACAGTTGTATGTAGTTCATTTTAATCCACGTGTTATAAAAATTACCAATAACACATATTAAGCGTGCCTAACCCAGAGCTATAATTTGTAATAAATAAATACCTACTTATACCATTTTAATGTAATCCAACTCATCACACTTAATAAAAGGAGGTCAAATGTGAAATCAAGATGCACTTAACATCAGGTGGGTTACTTGCTTGTTCCGTCTCCTAGCTGTATAAAAAAAAACTTGAATCACGACCAGACAGAAGAGCTGATTAAAGTGGTTCAGTAAAATAAATAACGCATGAGCACACACATTTATGTGTATATAATTATATATTTATACTCACACTCATCACTACCCCTCGCCCTTTATACACACAAACACGTACAGCACACATCTCAACACACACACGCACAGTACACACACACGCACATCAAACACAGCACACATCTCGAACTCACCATCACCCACCCTCAAGAAATATTGTAATATTAAATTCTGATAACTTACTTCTACTGTTGACTTCAACTTTTTGTATTAGCCATTTAAATGATAGCCATAAACGAATTTCGTGAATTAGAGTGGTGCTACTAGGTCTGCTTAGTGCTTCATAATGTCTCCGTAACCTGTCTCTAAATTCTAGGAATATTCGAAAGCTTTTTTGGATTTCCTGTAATTAACAAAGGTTATGCTTTTGCTTTTAAAATAGCGCCATCTCTCTCATTGTATGCTGCATGAAACACACCAAGTGGTTACGGAAATGTACGAACCGGATTCATTTTTTGATCTATTACTGGCCCACGAATATAATAATAATGTTTTTGGTGGTCAGTTTTCATATCTCTATTGAATATCTAAAGCCTCGGAGTTCCCAGCACTCAACAAGCTAACGGGGTTTGTAGTTTGCAAACTAGGCGTACCTTTACAGGGTCATAACACCAGCGTAAACTTTGGTACAAATTAAAAGCACAAACTGCGATAAACGGATTGTGGTTGTATCTGAATAAACATAGAATATATGAACTTCTAACAGTTTCCCAGCCAAGTCAAATGACATGTTATAATATCGAACTATGAAGCAAATATTGCAACGCTGCCAACAAGTTTATTGAGCTGCCAAAACAACACCAACAGCACACATTTATAGAATAATCACACTCGACTAAGGCAAAGTCAAAGTCCTTTTTTTTTATTAATTAAGATTTTAGTATCATTTTGAAACGTCAAATCTATCGCCTGTTCGGGATCGCGACTCACAAGGAGAAAGGCAAGAAACGTTGGCTTTCCAAGTGGAAGCTCCACCATAAGCAGTCCGAAACGAGACCCACACCCGAATATAGAGGCTCCGCAGCCAGACACCCAGAGGCTCCTGGCAAACGCTTAAGGAGATATATATAGATATATTTTGGTGGAGACGGTTTCGTGCTAGTTGGCCGTCTTTGCAGTGTGCTTTACTGAATGATTCCCACGTCTACATAATCCCAAAAACAGATTTTATCTGATGCATCAAAAAAATCCTTTCGTGCACTGATTTGAAGTCATATCAATAACATACACTTATGAAGTTAAGTCCCTTTCCCTAAGTCTAAGCAACCTTACAAACACACTCGATTTTTTTTTTTGTCTCCGTTGTCTATATAAATAGGTATATTTCCAATATAGACCAACTGTAAGTTGTCAATTGTGACGTATTAAGACATGTTATTATGTCCGCGCCCCAAAATGTTTCTGATTTTGAACGCTGTTTCCGAAGAGAGTTTGAAAATGTCACTCTAATTTACAATGACCTTATACATAGTTTTAGTTTCGGTTTTGGCAGATGCTGGGTTCACAACACAGAGCAAAGGACTGCGCGAAAGTAATAAACCCATTTGATAATTATGTTGTTGTTATTGTCCTGTTTTGAATCCCGTTTTGTTCTGAACTGTGACGTCTTATAAATGTTGAATATTTTATTCCTCGGCTCTTTATACATTTAATAAAATAATAAATATTTTGTTACGGTTCTTGGGCAATCCGACGGCTTCCCAACATAGTTGTTTGAATAAATTATTTAGATTAATAATGTCTTAGTAATTGAGTCCCGTTGACTCCTTTGGATGAACCCTTATAATATGCGCTTGCGACTGAATTGTACTATTATTAAGTTGTTTTAGATTAATCGATGAAACATACGTTTAGATAGCTCTATCCTATAGCTAGGGGAAATAAGTTTCGGCAGTTCCATGACGTCATAGTACTATACAGCTGTAGCCAGTCCAACCGTTTATTTTACTTTTGACATAAGCATTATATTTTTTTGTCTAAAATGGCCTGTAAATAATTATGGATCTTCATGGGCGTACGAAAGTCTATAACTATAGATAATTTAATTTACAGGCACCTATAGACAAAAGAATACAATCATTGACGCTGTTTTATCTTCGGTATGTAGATTGTTCTGATGAAATGTAATAATTTAAACTTTATTAAACATGCAAACAAAAAACAAGCAAAGACGCTACATAATAAAGTGTATAATCGATTAAAACTTCATCATAAATAAAGATTAGATAGAAAGTTTTTGCTGTAAACAGTTGAAAGACAATAATTAACAATAAAAATAAAAAATAAAAAAACTGAAATAAATTCTATTGTTTTATGGAATTAATCGGTAACGTTTTGGGACATCACAAAAAGACAAGTAATCCATTCGCTGCAAATAAAAATTGAATCTAAACAGTTTCCTGAGGTAAATAGTAGTTTTGATTGAGGCGACACGTGACCCTCTGGGCTAGCTCTTATTCAGGCCAGCAAATTAGCATAGCTATTCAGCGTAGCGTGGCAATGCAGCCAGTGTCTTGGGCACGCTTCCGTCTGCTACAGTTGAGTTTGTAACGGTCCTTAGGTAATCTGAGTGATTCCTTCGTACATAGTTAGTTTAATTGTACATTTTATTAAATATTTTTTTTATATAAAAAAAAAAGTAGAAATATAATGCGAAAATTGAGTTGTGATGACACGCAGTCGTTGATAGTAAGTACTATGGGCACTATTGCTACCTTTTGCAGACGTTATTATTGCCACATTATTATTACTAATTGGTCAGTACTCGAGATGTCAATAGAAAAATAAATGGTTAGACCGACTTTACTGGGAATCATGGTTTTGGCGTAGCCTATTTATGTGTATTCGCACACAAATAGTCACATTCGCTAGATCAATCGTCAAATTCGTAGACAAATAAATAGTGACTCATAACCAATGACGTTGTTGTTGAACTTATGTAATGTTAACTACCTAGCGAGTAGGATTTGCAATCTAGTAGAATGTTTAACTGGCACGCTTTTTAGCTTCACTTGTAACTAACTCATTAGCATTACTTTGTATCATAGTTGCGGCTGATTTCAAGAATACTTCATGAAATTACATAATGTGGCATTCCATTTATCTCACTGATTTTGTTGCCATTAAATTAAAAATTAAAATTAAATATCACGAAATCGGCCGAAAATCTTCCGTCTATTCCCATCAGTGTCGGCCGGACTAATGGGAAAAAATCCTAGTAGTTCTGCCAACAGAACTACTCAACGGAACAGGTGGGAATAGACGAAATCTTCCACTTCATTAAACTCTTGCATTCATTTCGAAACTACGTAAAGACATTTTGCATTTATGCAGATGTTTTTACAGGTATATACAGATTTATAAATTAGTTATGTTTTAGTGGCACTGTAGATTGATTGTCAAAATGATGTGCTCGGCACTCGTTAGTGGCCTGTTTTACGGGATGAATATTTATTAAAGGGCTTTACACGCAGTGCCATACCCATAACATAACCGCCATAGCTGCTTGGAAACGTTTACAAGAGATTAATCTAAACAAAGACTGATCATTTGAAACTTCTCCGCTAACCGTTTTCCTATAGCTAAAGCGGTACTTGCGAAAATTGCGCGCTTTCACAAAATATATCCTCTAAAGTGGCGAACGAGACTGCGCGCGCTACTCGCGTGTGTAAAGCCGTTTGTATGTGTGTGATGTGTGTACTGTGTGTGATTTGTGTGTATGATTTCAGCAAGGGCGCCGATTCGGCGGCCAGCGAGAGTCGCGCCACGCGCTTCTCCGCGCCGAAACCGCCTTCCTCCATCGGCAATGTGAGTTACTTTCGTACAACCAGACACCTAGTGGTCTGATTAATTTTGGCTTTCTACGCCTCTTTTTAACTGTAACAAATATTGTATGTATCTTCGCGTAGGTCTTGTACGGAGGTAAATAACTATTATTTGTCAAAATGTCATCAACGAATGTATATTTTTATTCACAGGTGATTCATGGCGATGGCGGCATCATGACCGTGAACTCCCACATCAAGACCTACTCGCATCAGTCGACTGCACTCTGGTAATTTTCGATAAAACACGGTCCTCACGGTTTCTGCATTCAGATAGTTCCAACCATTGCATTCTGATACAAAGATTAGATTAGTTTTTCTGTCAAACCTTTTGTCGACTTTTAACATAATATGTCCGTTAAAGGGTGTGTGTTTTGTTAATGTCAATGAATTCTTCAGGCTTGTAGACGTCCAGCCGTTTAGGAGAAGCTCAGTGACAAACATACGTTAATAAAATTGAATTTATGTAAAGATAACCAGGATACTGTCCAGTTGGCTGTCCAGAATGTCCGATTTAACTATATATCGGCGACAACATAATATGCATTTTTTAATAGAACAAAAGTACCAGCATTCAGCAGCTTGTATTTATGTTACTTTTTACGATGTAAAGGTGAAATCGTATTTTACTGCACAACTAATAAAATTTAATAACATTCCGTAATCTAAGCCGCTATTAATATGCTTAAAGTGATGTTGATGAAGATTGATAAAAAAAATAACTATCTTTGGATAGTAGGCTCTGTAATTGTAGCAAAAATGGCAAACTTTCACGGACATGAATGCATTCTATTCTATATATTTTTTTTGCTTGCTTGAATTTTCGCTTTCGCCAAAATTTCAGTTCGTTAGCTATAAGCTGTTCCATAAACTTGGCACCCTGTCAACAGAGTACACGGTAGATTAAAAGACGTTAAAAGTTATGTTATTGTTATTGTTATTTTTAAGAAAAGTTTGCCTTGCATGGTAATTTTTGCCTATAGGTGTACTGATGCCGTTAACTCGAAATTACTTTTGAATTTGAAGGGAATTAACTTTGACTTTACTCTTCCAACAAATTGGTACCTCAGTATTTTTTTTATATATTACCTACGAATAAATAATAAGTGTATTACCAAATCTGGTCTAGAATCTCGCGGGGTTTGGTATTCAACTTGAAATTTCAGTACAAGTGTCGTTCTTACGGATCGCATAAATTTACGTTTATAATCGTCTAGATTCGATAAAATTTGTTTTATCGACCATTGCGAACTCGTTGTTATCCTTTTTTATCCCCTATGTTCTTCTCCCAAATGCAAGACATCTTCTTTCTAAATTTCTTCAAGGTCCGTTCAGCCGTTTAGCCTTGAGAAAGTAACAAACATACAGACAAAGACACTTTGGAATTTATAATATTATGGTAGAGCCAAAGTTAATTCAAATGTCCTGTTGCTGTATAATGAGCGAAGCAAAGACACCCGCTGAGCCTATCAGTATTAAAATGTACGTGTAGCATGTTCAGTTTTTACTTATTTATGTACTTAGTGCCGTAGACTTTTTTATGCTGCTATTTTTTATATGTTCTATTGAACTTAAGATTGTGAATAAATTTTTAATCCATGTATTTATTTATTGTAACAAGCTGAACTTTGTATTCGTGCTCGTGCTTAAGTCGAATCAGCGGTCACCAGAGGCTGACATTTCGTTGCATTTGTTTACTTATTATATCAGTTGGCAAAAATTCCATATGAGCCCCTGGGCGAGAAGTACATATGACGTAAGCTCATTACTTTCAGGGTAACCTAGTTGGTATGTATCTTGAAATATGCAGCCAGTTTATTTTTTAGTTTGCGCTCGTAAGACTGCGAGATTAGGTCAATTGTATGCCAAAGACGTGAAATGAGATCATGATACTGTTTAGAGTCTTTGGTAGGTACCACGGTGCTTTGTATTATTTCTTTTAATTTGTAGTAGATCTAATGTTACACAAAGTTAATTTTGCACTGTGATAAACTTAATTAAATAATGCTTAGATTTTAAACATTTTTTTATATTAAGTTACTTATCAGCGCTTTAATTTTATTACATTTTTGTACACTTATTTTGGCATTTTTACTATATTTGAGAGGCTGTGCACTTATTTTAGTTTTTTTCTTCATGCCCTTATCCCACTCAGGCAGGGTCAACACGGCACGATCTCCTTTTCCACTCTCTCCTGTCACCCGTCAACTCAGCATCCACTCCTCTCACATTCACATCGTCACTCACACAATCTCTTTCTCGGTAGACCGAGGAAGAGATAGATGGAAGAATGGAAGGGTAGACCTTTACTCCTATGACACCAAAGACCCAAAGTCCTGCTCCGTTATTTTAAGGAGCTGGGCTGGCTGCGGAAGGGTCAGTTAAAACCATGGGGAATAATTCACAATACACGGGTGTATTGTGCATTTTTCCTCATGGTTTTCCCATTTCCCATCGGGACATCAGTGCAGGCCTTGTCACCCCCACTCAGAATAAAAATAAGTTACTCTATGTCCGCACCTATTTCAGTAAAGAATTGGTTCCTCAACAATCGATAATAGCCTTATCACACGAATTCGCTATTTGTTAGTATAATAAGGCTCTAAAGATATAAATAATGTTGTATGTGACAATCCGGCTCACGAACCTTAATTCTGAAGCCGTTGAAGCCAGTTCCGTGCCTGACGCATTCAACAGTTATTACTTCGGGACTTTCAGGCCGGCGAGAATATGGCCGAGTGCTTTGATTTATCACTATGTATGGCATTTTATTTATCTAGATAAGATAAATCAGAAAGGTGTCTGGCTGACCTCTTTTTTATTATGTAGATGAGAATTAAATGACTGTAGTGCATGCTTGCTCGATTGTAGATTCTGTTTAGGACAAATTCTGGATACAGTAAGTAGATCGGGTTGTGCTTTTCGTAACTGGACTACTGGTTTAACGGCGGATATAGTACGCGTCATGTAATAAGAACGTAACTTCCACGAAAAGTAGAAGGGGAGTGATTGTACTCATAGGAACTAAGCCTTTCGCTCGCGGTTTCGTATATTGGTTATTGGTGGGTACATTGAGTCACTTATAAGGGGAAGGTTTATGTTCGCATATGTATGTGTAACGTGCTGAAATGATGGTACATGTTTGTTTGTATTGCAAGTGAGGATTGGATGACCGATTATCCGACGGGGGAAGCTGTGGCGCGGCCCTGCACGCTGCCAGTGCGTCCGCCCACCTCGCCTGACGCGCCCGCAGCCACCGTCTTCGACACAGCCCCAGCTCTCGACACGACGACCCCAGCGGGTGCGCCATCGCGTCGCGAATCTCATCTCACCGACAGAGGCTTCTTCGACGTCAAGTTCTACCACAAGAAACTCTGGTAGACGCCGACGCGACCTACTGTCTAACTACTGCGAATTATTCGTCGAATCGTTCACGGTTGATATCCATGCAGTAAAATTAGGCAGCGCGGATCGGATCTCGTGAGATCGCATTTTCTAGTCCAGCTTTTCATCATAATCATAGCCTATAATATTTGCCCTTAGCCTATAGTAGGCAGGGTCGGCACAACATGTATTGCTCTCTTCCTTTCACTTCTAACAGCCATTTACGCCCATCATCCACGTGAACTTTTATTTTTGCTCTTGCACTCCTATTGCCCTTACATTCATACCCGATATTTTACTTGAAACGTGAATTCGTCCCTACGTGTCCATACACTGCACGCTTAATATCTTGAACTACTTAAAAATGATTTTACCTTATCTTCTCAGTCACTGCGTTACTTCCAAGCTTCCTCTTATAATATTCATTCATAATTGTTTCCATTCTTGTGATGATGTCCTGAAAAAAAAAGATGGACTGATCTTATATTTTCCCCAGTTTTCTGGGCATTCCCTTTCGCCCGCATTCATCTTATTCAAATCTTCTGAAAGAGTGAATCAAGCGTTACCAAAAATCGGAGCAGACTGGGGATTTGGGGAGGTCCTCCGAAGTCACTGAGAACTAGTTTTCGATCTTCGTTCGGAACAATGTAATGTCCATTGTCAGTTTCCTCGGAACCTCAAATGACACCTGCGTGTGTAGGTTTTTGAGTGCATTTTTCACACAGTTGGCGGATTGCGAAGATTGCGTAGGTACGTTGCCTCCCATCCTGATGAAATCAAATGAAAAATATCCGAACCAGTTCTGGGAACCCTCACCTCACTCACTCCTCATATTCTTCTCGCTATCAATTTCTTCCGTCTTCACACTAGTCGTGCATTCCACAGTTCCAATTAACGTACCTACTTAGTACTTATATTTTTTTGATAAGTTAAAACGAAATTCAAAACTTTATTAAGATGTTCGACGATTTCAAACCGACTTTTCAATTCGGTTGTATGTATTTTGATCAAATCGAGCAAAATTTCTGTACCTAACTGCGAAATTCGAACGTAGGTGCTTTCATTTGTTATAGTACCTACAGCTATCGAACTATACAAAGGAAGCAGTCGAATTACATATGGACCGTTACAAACGGTCTATAGGTCAATTAATTTAATTTTAACGTAAATGCAGACAATTGCAACTCCTTGTCAAGTTTCTAAGGCTTTTGTGTGAATTTAAATTCCTAACCACCAATTGTGTACTTATTTCTATTATCTACTAGCATTTAATGTGTGATTATTATTTCAGTCAGTAGTATGTAATTTTGTGATTTATTTTATTAGATACCTAAATAAGGATCGATACGTTGCGGCTATAGGCTAAAGCTGGAATGATTAATATAATTGGAATCTTACTTGGCTTTTTTTTAAACATTCATAATCAATCCTTTATTTAGAATCCTCATGATGCGGATATTAGGATTAGTTAGATTGGTGACTCAAACGCATTTCTCATCGGTGGACCGTTTTTCGATTTCGCGATCGTAGCAAAACGCGATTAGGAAAATCCGCCTATTAATGAGAGAAATGCGTGAGTTACCAATCTAACATATCTATTTAAGTAAGCTAGCCACTACGATGACGCCTCTAATGAGGATATCAAGTGAGGATTAATTTAAAAAATGAAAATGAGTATCAGCGCTATTCAATGCCATCTAAAACCTGCCTGCTAGATATGCGTGGACGGTACGGGCGGTAGATGTTAGAATAATAATTGGTAATCGAGGCCACGAATAGCACCTGAGCCGCATTCCGGAGCATCGAGTCCGACGACATTGTGGCGGTCGCGGCGAGTCCATGAATCCACTCACATGAGTCCACTTGATAGTGGGGGGGTCTTCCTACACTCCGTTTCGCGTTTAATCCGTCTATTACCTACTAACCGACCAACCAGGCTGTCCACCTAGTTGGTCGGTTGGTTCGCAGTCGTCATGAAAGAACCTTTATTTGGTTATCGTTTCTGCGAGCCACGTGGCCTGCCCACTGCCACTTCAGCTTGCCAATTCTAAGTCAGTGACTAGTTCTACTGCGGATGCCCACATTTCGGATTTGATCACGTATTGAAACTACAAGCATAGCTCTGTCCATAGCTCACTGTGCGACTTTGAACTTATTCACGAGGCCACGTCTCGTATCCATAGGTCATCACTGGCAACACACACTGAAGACTTTTGTCTTAAAGCTCTGCGGTATCTTTGACAAGATATTACGAAACTTCCCGAAAGCTGGCCATCAGAGATGGATTCGTCGGCCGAGTTCTTTATCGAAGCTGGATTTACCTAGTTGGACCGTCTGGTCTAGGTAGACTAATGGTACTTAATGACCTACAACTTCGATAACATCGTTTCCAATATGGACATAATAATTAAGCAGATACTGTTTAATTATTATGTCCATATTGGAAACCTACTGTAGGTACCTATTTAATTAGTAAAAATAAATGAATAACCGGCCTCATAGCTCAGTTGATAGTAACTCTGCCTTCTGCGCTGTTGGTTGTGGGTTCGATTCCCACCGAGGACAAACATTAGTGTGATGAATATAGATGTTTGTCCTGTGTTTGGATGTTGTATTGTATGATATGTATTTACAAAAAAAATGTATTCTATCCGTAATTTAGTTCCCATATCACAAGCTATGTTTGTTTGGGGCTAGATGGCGCTGTGTGAAATTAATGTCCTGCCCTGAATGTCCATGGTACACCAATGGTTTATGATGAGGAAATCTTTTACTTCCCGAAACAACGTTTTTCACGAGTGTTTCATCCTAGTCAGGTAGTAGTATTTCTCATGATGAATAAATAATTTCTGGTAAATTGTAGCTTCAAAACCAATTTCAGTCTTTTACCGAGGTACTATAATAAACCGAAAGTGGTTCGCTCACCAACGGTATCAAACTCAGTTCCCGGGTTCGAATCCCATTCAGGGGGTACAAATTTGTAATCGTCCAGGTAGTAGGGCTAGGCAATTTGATTTCAATGGTTGTGTTTTGGTATTTAGAGGTATGATAGCCAGTAGTTATGAAGAAGATAAAATAGAATATGGCGGATGTGTCCTAAATGGATGAAGGAACTGCCTGAGATTGTTAAATGTTGTTCCTTGGTTAAGTGCGCTTAACACAACTTAACGAGTGAGATGAAGGCCATAAAAAAGTACCTGCCTACTATTTTGAAAGAATAACGGACTTGAAAGCTCTTCACTGAACCCAATTTTGAATTTCCATACTCATCACGTGTTATGCCGATTGTCTGCAGGATCACAAAAATATATATTATAGGGATTTTAGCTCGAACCCGACCTAAAAAGACGGAACATTATTTTCACCCGTATATTGACTTGAAACAGCGAGACGTGCGGTCTTTGACAGCGGATATCTAATTGGCGGCCCCTTTGATTGAATTCGCACTGAACACACGCAGACGGCGGCGGGGAGTGCTGGGAACGAGCTAGAGATGGCTGCAATATTAGATTTGCTAAACATTCTAATAAATCTATAAATAAAACAACGCAGTGCCAAAAGAAAACCTTTTTATTTCCATTACACATAGAACATGACATATCATGCGGTATCTTTGGATTATGTGACCCAGTGTCGCGGAATGGAAGGGTAGCGATGGTGACAGTAAACGTAAAACCCCATTTACACAAGTCTTGCATACAAGTCTGACGTCATATATGGGGGGAGGAGATGGATTGAAGATCTGCTCGCCTACACTTCATCATTTTCAAAATGGTTGTATGTCCACATCTGTAGATTTAATAATTTAATTTTAAAGCGTGATACTTATCAATCAGGCTTGAGTAGGAACATAAGTGATGACATCATTTACCAGATTACAAATGTAAAAGTAATGGCTTCATTTTGAAAATTATAAAGTGTATACAGATGAATGCAAGACTTGTTTGGTGTAACCGAACCTTCAAACAACTATAATACCAATACATTGTAACAGCTAGGTGATATAGATCGCGATACATAAAATTGGAATCAAAGATTGAAAAATTTAGCTTTGTAATCTCGTTCGCCCCTCTATTCCGCAACATAGTGAATCGACCCTATCACTTATTCCATAGAGAGAGCGGAAGTGCTTCATTCGACACTTGTACCGCGATCACTGAGCTTTATACCCGGAACACACATGGACAGTTATTCAAGTTTCAATAGCATAAGTAGTTTTGTAGGGAAAATGTATGCAAGACACAGACAGAGTCTAGTTACTAATTAGCTGACTTACACTAGCTTTGAAAGGTAGTCTTGTATTCCGGGTATAACGATGGTAGGTAGCTATAGCCAGCATTGTCAGGCGATCAGCTCGCAACGCGGTTCAAGCGGCCTCATTCACACCGGGCAACTTCGACGTCACTGTGTACATGTTGGAGTTTCTTTGGCCCCTTGAGGGCACAGCTACCTTTCTTTTGTAGTTGGAACCACACCTCCGTGGCCTTGTGGCAGAGCATGTGGCTCAAGATCGAAACCAGCTGGCTTACCCTTGAACACGATTCCGATCGATCGGTATTGAATTTGTGTAATTTCTTACTCTTGAACTCTTGAATGCGAACCTAGAGCCAAATTGTTTTCATATTGTGTGGATATTGAATGAACTAATAGCGATTGGAATTGAATATAACAACGATTGTTATATTGGATTTGTTTGAAAATATGTTTAGATTGATATTTTAAACTATTTGTAATCACTGTGTACTGATAAAAAGCCCAAATTTTGATGTATTAACACAATAATAATTCAATATTAGCGCAGTTCCGATTTCAATCCAATGCTATCAAATTGTTTTTCAAGAGACAATTAGTCAATATTGTTAGGGTATTGGATTGCGATTGATGTTGAATTGGAATTGTTACTGGGTTCGAGGGTAAGCCTGCAGGGCTGTGTAACCGCAAAGTAAACGATCAATCAAGGATCTTTTACTCTTTTCTATTTACTTTCTTGGCTGAGGAAGTGCGGCTAAGAATCAACTCTTTCACAAATTAGGCACGACAATTGCATGAGACGTGAAACTTGCGTACAATTTGCGTACTTTTACGGTGTAAATAGGACTTGGAACAACTACGCAACCTCCGCAAAGAGTCCTCACTACTGTTTTCTATTTAAAGTATGTACATTATGAGTTGATTATTTAGTTTAGGTGCTAAACGAAGAATGTCGTGAAGTAGGCACTGGTTTTAAAGATTTAAAAGGATCTTAAAATTAAGTCTGAGACGGCATATCCCAGTCGCCGAGGCATGAGAAACTCAAATTACAAATAAAAATAACTGTTAATCTGAATCTGAAGAGACATTCAAGAATGAAGAACCATTCGAAAACATATATTTAGAAGGATAAAAGCCTCATAGAGCGTTGCCGCGCTCAGCTTGTTTCATTTTTGGTCTTGTTAACAAGATAACCATGAAACCATTTCTATCCGTAAAATATTACATATTACAAACCTTGTTCAGTTCGGGGCTATATGGCGCTATGTGAAATGAATGTCATGAAATATTATGTTACCTAATTTAATGTATTAATCCCACATGGGTGAGAAGTGAAGTCGCGACAGATCGCAAGATATTATTGTGCTGCAAACGGGTATGCACTTTTTGAATGTAATGTAATGTAAAAAGTAAGTTTCCAATTAACAGGGAAAGCAGTCGGGTTTCCTAAGAAATTACGAATATAAGTGTTCGGGCTCATGGAATTCGTCGGCATATCATGAAACGTCGCCATTTCTTATTCTGAGTGGGGGTGACCAAGGCCTGCACTGACGTCCCGCTGTGGGATGTATCATGCAAACGCCGCCATATCTAAAAAAAGGGGGGGTAAAGCTGGATCGGGCCCAGACACTGCTTTAGCATAGCTACGCTGAATAGCAATGTTAATACGGCGTAAATAAGAGACAACCCACGGGTAAATCGTTGCCTTGTTGCTTCATTTCGCAAGACTTGAACGCCATAAAGCCACAGGAGCTAAGAATGAAGCCTTCATTTCACCATACAAGTCTGTTACGGTTTTAATTAATGTGATATTCAACGTGTAAACAAGACTTGAACGGTGTAAACGTGGCCGAGTCTCTCATGCCTCGTCAACTGTCTATAAGAACTGTATATAAATAGATGCGATACATTACTATAGCAGTGTAGGTAAATACCTCTAAAATTGACGGTCCCTGCAGGACCAGTGAATATTCAAATATGTTGGTCGTGGTTGGCCAACAAATATCGGTTATTACATAACAACTATTATAAGTAGGATAATATAAATACACACAAATATGAAACCCAGAACGCTCTGCATGCAGCCATTTCCAAATCCACTCCGCACAACATTTTAGTATAGGTAATGAAATTTAATAGAAGTAACAATGCATAGAACCTTTAAGTGGATCGCATAGCGGGCACGATAAACTACAACGCAATCTGTGGCGATACAAACATTGCCACACGATAATCATAGTGATTAAAATAACTAAATTCACGACGATAATACAATAAAGAATGTACATTTACTTTGATATTAAACAGTCATTTTTGTTATTTGCAATTCTGGCATTTATCAGACCCGAAATTGAAAGTGACTAGAGGCGAGCGACAGTTGCGATTGGCATTGCACGCAAAGCGTCCCCGACTCTACTAAAACCCTTATAAGTAACTAATTCATTACTAAAATAGTGTCGTATAAGCACAGTTTTATACGCATAATTATGATGGAAAACTTACGTATAACATACCTAACGATATACATTTTGTTACCATAATAATAAAGACTAGCATATTGATTGTTACAGCGCGGCAACCGTGGCTGGTCGCGCCACTTCCTGTGACACCCTACTATATACGTGTATATGTTATGTGAGACACAAGCAATCATTCATTATAATACCATACGACGTCGAATAATACAATGTTAAAGAAAAATAATCATATTGAGCATAACCATTACTTACACCAATCTAAAAAAGCCGTATCACAGTACGCCAACTTAAGGTGGTTCCACTGGGTTAAGCACGCGCGTTATAGATTTTGGTTAGACAAGCTACGTGTTTAGATTTTTACCACATTGGTTCCCTAGCTTAAAGTTTGATTTACAAAATCCATATCACGCGTACATAGCCCTGCGGAACCACCTTAAACACACTTCATACTAGGAAGCGTTTCGTTTGTACACAATTCGTACCATTACATAATACTAATACCTAATTAGAATACAAGTTCGAATCATCGTATCTCAAATAAGTACGTCGCTTCGTTTGTGACGCGTGGTCCAGTACGATAAAATGTCTTCCCAATCTAAGAGATACCTATTGACAGCTGTCAGATTCATAGAAATAATCACGATAACATATAGGTACGAAACCAACGCAAAGACACTGAAAGGCCAAGCTATACAGCTAAAACCTTTCGAAGCAAAACCAAGCAAAACTGCTGAAGTTGATGCAGAAAATAGTGTGCTTGATTCTTACCCGCACCTCCCCGAAATGGTAGATTATGATGCCAACATGTTCACCGAAAGTACCGATTACATTTACACTTGTATGAAACTGGCAGGTATCTCGAGGTAAACTCTTAGATTTGAAGCACTGTAAGTGTAGAGATAGTTAAATACATCGGTTGGTCCGACAACTATAGGTAAACGTTACAACTATTCGAATACACAGAGTAAATGCTAGACAGGGAACGGCCTGTTTCTTAAGGGAATGTGTTGCACGGTCGTCAGCTGTTCGTGCTCAGTGTAGAAAACATTTATTATTATACATTCGGATCCGGGGCCGGATTACCGAAGAGAAGATAATAATACCGAAGAGAATAATATACACAAGGTTATTTTGATTAATATACGCGTCGGCGCTGGTACAGTTCGAATACGCGAAAGATGGTTTTTGTTAAATGTCAGCTTTAAAACACATTGTGCATTATGAAAGAGAAACTCGCCAATACACCTGTGAAGTATGCATTAATGGCCAATTTTAAATACAGGTTCGCTAACTAGTGTTGAAGTCCTCTATCAAAGTATTGTTCAATATTGATATTCTCGAGTCGATTTGGTTGTACATTTGAACTTGTGGACAAATATAGGCTGTCCACTTTTTTGTATTGAAGCTTGGTTAACAAGCATTTTTTATTTTCAACCTGTTACGTAAATCGATTGTTTTTCTTACGTTTGAATTTAAGCCTTAAATGTGTACCCTTAAATGGATTTCTATGTTTGAAATAATGGGTGTCAATTGGTCAAATAGGTATTTGTTAGACTTTTACTCGAGCTTTCAGCAAATTAAATAGTTGAGTTTGGTAATATGTTTGAGTAACTGCTGCTATGAAACGGAATAGCTTCCAGCAGTTTACAGAACTTAAGTTGAAAATGTCACTTGTTCATCGATGAAAGATTTTTTCTAAATTCTAACCCTAAGAAAATTATATCAAATGATAGTTCTGGTAATAATCCACGTCGGCTTCGAGACTTCTTTGAACATGGTTGATATTATATTACCAATCATATTAAATTTGGGCATACATGCACTTTTATTATTTTCCATTATTGAGATTTTCTAAATCAGTACAGTAAATCACACCATTGAAACAAAAAAACGTAACTTTATATGAAATTAATATTCATATAAAGGCTTCATATAATCTCACTAGAAAATGTACTGATATACAAGCTTACTTCACTTTTATAAACCCACGATGTATTTAGAAGCTACAATTAACCGTAATCTCACCGTGGACCATCCAACTGAAGGGCGATGAGAGTATTTTTTGCTTAGTCACTATTTGCTTTATTATAATTCATACGATTAGAGTTCCATTGGTGATTACGATACTGAAACATAATAATCTTACAACGATGATTTGGCACAGACAAAAAATGTACAGGGCGGCGTCAGCAGGGTGGGGGTGGGGGGTACTTAATGCTACGAGAGTATTGAATCGGTAAACGGAGTCGCAATAAATAGTCACTTTGGTTCACGAAGGGTCGCAGCGTCGGGGCTGCAATGTTTATCTGGAAATGGTAAAACATAGATATAAATGTGTGCATGTCGTGCATGGTACCAGCTTGGCCAATTATTTGGGGGTTTCGTTTTGTTTATGACGTCAGTGGTGTAAAATCGCATTAGGTACTATCTTTCTGAACGGCTAGCAGGAGAGATCAAAATTCTTATTTTGTGTACAAGTAATACTGCATGGATATATATACATATACGGGCTTTTTTCTGGGAAATAGGTTATGTTAATTTTTGGAGACATATACTCTTGATTTCTGCTTTTGGACGTGTATATCATGGCCACTGCGTATACGTAAAGACAATGAAAACAATTTCTGACGTCGTTCTAGGAAATTAGAATCATCGTCATAACTCAAAAAGTATTTTTTTTTCCATAACCACCACGCTTGACATGCGAGTTGATCCACAAGTTACGTTTAGACTTTCGTAGCAGATGTGTAGCGTAACGCATGGATATAGATGTATAGAAAATGTAGGCGGTGATATATGTACCTGTTGACAATGTTGGCGAGGTCCGCGAGCGCTGTGTCGACCGCGTCGGCGAGGTGGTGGTGGTGAGGCGCGGGCGAGGCCAGCGCGCGGGCCTCCGCCTCGAGGCGGAGCGCGGCGGCGCGCAGTTGGAGACGCAGCGCCGCCGACAGACGCACGTCGCCGCCCGCCGCGCCGCACGCCGCGCCTAGCCGCGCCAGACGCTCCGACGTCTGCAGCCGCCACAGCGAGCCGCGACCTCCTCCCCCGGCGCCGCCGCACCCGCGCCGCACCTCGCTCGCCGTCACCTCGAGCGAGTCGCGCAGCGCCGACAGCAGTGCGCTTTCCTCCCCGCCGCCCGCACCCGCCACTGGGGTCGCGTACACCTGCCTCGGCTTGGTGGCGAGCGGTGGGCGACGTGCGCGTTCCTCGGGCGAGTGCGATCCCTCACCCGGCTTCGGACTGAGCCGGTCCTCAGACTCCTTGCTCTCCCAGAGCTTCTTGAGACTGGTGATGCTGCCGGTGCTGCGGCGCTTGTCTTCGTCATCGATCTCTGTAATGTCGGGCGAGGTGCGTGCGCGCCCGTTCCCTGCGCCCTCCACCTTGCGGAGACGCGCCTTCAGTTCCACGATAGATCGAGGGTGGTCGGCGTCGCGCGCCGGCCCCGTCCACTTCACGTCTACTTTCTTGAGCTGCGCCTTGAAATCGGGGTGACCGAAGGAGGCCCCCTTGCGCGGCCCCTTGCCGGGCTCGAGGTTAAGGCTCTCGGAGAGCTCGCACACGAGCCGCGTAGCGGGATCCTGGTCGGCGGCAGGTGGGGCGGGGGGCGCCGCGTGTTGCGAGGGAGGGGACTCCTTAGCGCGGTACTTCTTCTTGTCAGCGCGCTCTTTGATCTCGGCGACCAGTTTCAACTCGAGCATCTCTTTCATGGCGCGCTTGGCGTTGTAGTGCGCAGGTGCCGGGTCTGCGGGGGGTGGTGGTGGCGGCGGTAGATCCCGCTCCTCGGGCGGCGGAGGGAGGTCGGGCGGCGGCGGCGGGAACTCGAGGTCGGCGAGACGCGGACGCGGCTTCACGGGCGAGCCTTGCGGTGCGCGCAGCGGGCGGGGCGCGCGCGGAGAGGCGGGCGCGGCGTGGGCGGGCGCTGGGGGCGCGGTCACCCCGCCCGACGAGTTGGAGCGGATCATGTGGGGCGCGGCGCGCGAGGTGCGCGGGGACAGCGAGCGCGCCTCGTCGCACGAGGCGGGTGCGGGCGCGGGCGCCTGAGCCGCGGCGCTGGGCGCGGGCGCGGAGGCGGCGGGCGCTCCGCTCTGGCGCAGCGACTCGAGGTAGGCGCCGATGCGCGCGCCCTTGGGCAGCGTGCCGTACCGGTTGATGGCGCGCTTCACGTTCTGCACCTCGAGCGCGGCGACCTGCACGCCGCTGGGGGCTACCGCCGCCGGCACCGCCTGCACCTGCAACACGCGATACGTGATCACCTGCACCTCTACCGACGACCGCCCTCCCCTCCCGAGTTTGCAGTGTTGCCAGTTACCTTGTGCGCGTGCGGAGGATGGCGCCGCTTGGCTCGGAGCCGCATGTCGCCGCCCGAGTCGTCAGTGTCGGGCGTACCTTCCGCCAGCGAGCCCTCGGAGGACGCCTCGCGCGCTCCGCCACCGCGACACCTTCCTAAAACGCAACGAAATTCTCCTTCAATAACAGTAGCACGCATGACAACGTACCGAAAATGTATTACGATAGTTAAAAATGAAACAACTGTTTACTCGTTACTGTCAAAACACATGCGTGTGGTGCGCGACGTCTTCGCACAGCACTCAATGAGTGATACTGTTTCCAATGAAGTAAAACGTATTTGATTTCCTTATTCCTTTACTACCTATATACCTACTGATGATATCGGGTGGAGTACCAACAAAGCATTACTAAAAATGTACAAAGAAAGATGTGCAATAACACGCGTTGTTTCCGAGTAGGAAGCTACAACGTAACAATAGATGGCGTTGTGAAATTAATGTATAATATTATCCTGTATAATATTTAATAAATATTTTTTCTATTAATGATTGAATACATCATCGAATAATATTTTTTTAAAATGAATTATAACAAGAACCACCAATTAAATTAAATTAGCAAATAAACAAATAAAAATAATATTAAAGTTGACATGAAAAAAAAAATTACTCACATTATTCCTAGCAAGCAATGAAGTAGGCGATCTAGGCTAACGCTGGATTACAATTTACAACTACATTATTTTAAAATGTTTCATACAGCTTCTATATTTCTATAACTCTGACGTCCAGCGCCATTTATCGTGGACAAGACTCAGACATGCATTTCAAATTGGCAAGAGTTATAAAAATACTTTTTTCTGACCTATTGTAAGTAACCTACATAATAATGAACGGTAATCTAATCAATAACAGTACCACTTCACTATCTCTATCACTAAAGCCGAGGCCGCACGAAATCGCCTAGCTTTGCACCTTGTAACTTGATACTTCCACCTGGCAGGTCACAAAGCCAGTTTACCTGGCGCGCCAGCCGGAAATTGTGTAAGCTTTCGTATTTTTTTCCGCAAAGCAAGGCAACCTGCAGTGTGGCCGCGACCGTATACTAAACTAGTGGCACGTAGATTTGGTAAATGGCCACCATACACAACACGTCTAAAAAGCGTCTGTTAGTCTGTCTGTCTGTCTGTACGCTTGTCACGTTACTTGTCCAGCGGATTGTTCTTTATATCCACCATGGATAATAATACCAAGAGGAATGTTCATAGCACGTATCGAGAAAATGTACCCATGCGAAGCGGGGCGGGGTCAACTAGTTATATATTAGAAAATAAATACTATAACACATAAATCTATGTTTGTAAATATTAATTTTGATAAATATGTAACAAAAGGATTAAATAATTTAAGTTAACATCTACCGACGAAGTTGTTTTTTACTTACGAGGTGTTTGAACTAATCGCTATACACCTGCCAGCGGACAAACAGACAGAAAACGCTATTGAATAAAAATAAATAAAATGAAACAAAAATAAATAGAGCTTTATTTCCATACACATCCCATGATAAAAAAATCCTATTCGGGGGCACCACTTAGGTACTTATTAGACATCATTTGGTAAAAATCTGTCGAGCTCTTCAAAACTAAAGGCTAAAATGTTACATTGTTCAAAAATATATTAAAAAAAAAACAGACTCACGACTTTTTCCACTACGAGGATTCACCTCTGATAACTCAGAGCGTGGGTCTTATAAAAATATGTTAATCAATAAAGCATTTCATGTCAAAAAACATATGCTTACAAGATTTAATAAAAGATTTACTAAGTGAGGATGCGGTATCAGCTATATTAGTGGAGTTAATTTATAAGCTCGACTAGGAAATGTCGTGCGCATCTTATATACTCACAAGAAACTCTCCTGAGAATCGACTTTTTTTATACAACTAGGGGACGGAAAAGGTAGTAGCCCACCTGATGTTAAGTGCATCTCTTGCACTCAACATCACATGTCATTCATTTTAACAATGCCTTACTGCGTAGATCACATCCACAAAGAACATAGCCCGTTAACTTGAGGCGTAAAGGTGTTATGCCTCACGTGCCTGTAATTTCACCGGCGACTATACCCTTCAAACCTGACATTGCAATGCTGCTTGGCGGCTGAAATAGGTACAGGTACTTCCCCGGACGAGCCCTTTCACAATGGGCTTCACTACTCTTTTTTCATTCTACGTGGAAGTTATATATGCCGAAGGAGGAAGCGCACTTCACCCGGAATCCTCAACGGACTGAGGAACTGGCTATCTTACCTCTTAGTGCCGGAACATAACAATTTAGAATCGCTATGGCGACAAACAAAAAAACATCGACCAGCAATCCAGGATGTCGGTGAAGAAAAATATATACTAACGATCTAACTATTGTGGTTTGTCGGTTGGTAATAGATGACAACGCAGATTTTTGTTTCCGATGCCTGTATAGCTGTGTACTATGCCTATTTATCATGATAATATCCCAGCTACATGGGGCGGGCCAAGTTAGGTTAGTTCAGGACAGGGCAACATTTTCCTTTGCATTTAGAATATGTTGTTAGAAATGTATTGTTCTATTTTCTTCTTCTTAGTCGCTACACTCTTGTCAGAGTGGTCGTGGTCATCATGTGTTGCACTCATGCACGGGACCATTCAGTGCCGCCCTGATTTGGTCCGTCCATCTCATGTTCTATTATCTTCAGATAATGAAATATTGCGTTTGTAGATGTTTGATAAAATGTAGTCAGTGCTGTCAGCCAATGAAAATACTTTAGTCATAATAATAAGCAAGTTAGTCTTAATCGATTCTATTTCCCAGCCGTGTCATTTTTTCTAAAGTAACCTACCAATTCAAATGGTAAGTTTATTTATTTAGTTTGGGGCTAGACGGCGCTGTGTGAAATTAATGTCCTGTAAGGTATTTATTATTATTCTCTATGAAAATCCGAGAAAAAAAATATAGGTACGTAAACATAAAACAATAAAACAATCACTTTTTGAGAACAACATTTTCTAGCCACAAAAAAAAGGTAGGCCCTGAAAGGAGAAGCAATTTGCCCCACCTGTATGTGTGCACTTACAGTCTATAGTACTGTGAACGTACTATGCAGATACGCTCGTTCATGGCTATTTAGTGTCATGTGGTAATAATAGACCGCTAGGGTTACCATATGTGACACACAAATGAAAGAGACGGCGCTATCCATACTCGCACGTAGCAGAGTAAAACGGATGAGCGAACACTCATTGCTATAACACTAAAAACTAAATATGATATAGAAAAATTCGTAATCAAGATATATAAAAAGCTACTTACCAAACAAAAGTCGTATGTATTACAGATACATTTGGAAATAGTGCACCTAATAGGGCAGCAACAAAGTGTTTTTCTTAAGAGTAAACGTTTTTTTTGTTATTGTACGACGGGGAAGCGCTTGGAATTCATCTCACCTGGTTACAAATTGAGATAAATCCGAAGGTGGAGGCGCACTTCACCCGGAATCCTCAACAAACTAAGGAACTGGCTATCTTACCTCTGAGTCACGACAATTTTGTTATGGCGATTGTTGTTATGGCGACAGAATTAGGTAGGATAGTGGTAGCTAGCCAGGCGAAAAACAAAGTCCTACCACTGACCAACCCAAGCACAATATATTGTACTCTCCATGGGGATCGAACCCGGGGCCTCTGGATCTGAAATCGGTGGGTTGAACCACTAGACCACAGAGGCGGTTTACCAACAACGTTTCTGAAAACCCATATTGTAGACAAAACATCAGATTTATTTACTTACCCACAAATGTGATCTGTAGCTTTTACAAGCAACGGGTATATTGTCCGTAACTGTGAGGGTGTCATGGCGAGGGTGCAATGGCGAGGGTGCAATGGCGTGTGTGTCAGTAGCGTGGTGTGGTTCAGTTCCACGTGAGGGTAAGATGGTATGTGTAAGTAGCGTACCGTTGAGATCAGCGTCGTCCCCGTGCGCCGCGTGATCGTCCGGTGCACATTGAGACTCGCGGAACGAACTGCACGACGAAAGCAGGCTGCAAAAAAAACAACAAATAACCATCACTAACAAGCCTCGTAGCTCAGTTGGTAGTAACTCTGCCTTCTGCGCTGTAGTTTGGTACGATTCCCACCCAGGACAAACATTTGTGTGATGAATATAGATGTTTGTTCTGTGTTTGGTTGTTGTATCACATAGTACGTATGTGTTTACAAAAAGTATTTCATCCGTAATCTAGTTCCCATATTACAAGCTATGCTTAGTTGCGGTCTAGAATATTTATGATTATTCTACTTCGATCAAAAAACAAAGGTACATCGTATTCCATCTGCCCGAATGTGTATTACCTAAAACTGCACCAAAACACAACGGAGCAGCAGTGTTCTTTCAGTTACTCGCCTGTCAAGGTCGTAACGAACAGTAGCTTACTTACTTTATTTTTAAATAATAATTTGATGTTTGTCTTAAAACTCGTATTTTTATTATGTTGCAATCTTTTACCAGCATCGCATCTCAAAAAGAAAAGTAGCACTATTTTCGCAGTGCATCGTTTTTAATTTCGCAGCGCACCTGTGCTAGATCCAGAGACCCCAGCCCCCTCAGCACGGGGCGGGGATAGAATTTTAGTCCTCTGTTTTTATCCACCATCGGGAGACAAAATGCTCCGACAAGGTGGATAAAAACAGAGGACAAACATTTTATCTCGTCCCCGTGCTGAGGGGGCAGGATCGATCTCCATGGTAGTAAAATATTATGCTTTGTTTGGTCTATCGCCATAACAACAATTCTAAAATGTTGTGTTCTGGAATTTAAAGATAAGATAGCCAGTTCCTCAGTTGGTTGAATATTCCGGGTGAAGTGCGCCTCCACCTTCGGCCTTATCATGACATGAAACCTGGTGAAATGAAGTCGAAGCACATCCCGTCGTACAAAAAAGGTACCGCTTATTTTTATGTCCATAGCCAAGCGTTTTCCGTGTTCTGTCGGTTCGCGGGAGAGCCAATACCTTATGGGACAGTTCTCACCATCGCAGACCACATCCTTGCTGACCAAGAGCTAGCCAACCCATCATTTATTATAAAATAATCACTACTGCTATTTGCCTATGACGATGTAACTTTGCAACACAGACTGTTTAAAAAATCTAGGAAGTATGTTTGTTCGAACGTATCGTCTAAGCCCGCTACTTCCCACTAGTCCGATTACGATAAACGACTGTTTAAGAAATCGGTAGTAGTGGTGCCTGATAGCCAGTGAAGCCGTCCGACTATACTAGCTAGTTACCGTCCTGTTCGGTCCATGCCGTAGGAGCGTACGCGTCTCCACTTAAAATCAAGAAATAAAGAAAATACATTTATTTGGCCCACACAATTAAAGGTACAAAAAGAGGAAAAAGATAGGAATACAACACAAGGAAAAATACACATTTTACAAGCCTCATACCTCAGTTGTTAGTAGCTCTGCCTTCAGCGTTGTAGGTTGTGGGTTCAATTCCCACTCAGGACAAACATTTGTGTTATGAATGTTTGTTCTGTGTTTGGGTGTGATATTGTATGATAAGTGACGTATTAACAAAAATTAGTATTTAAATATTATATCCGTTATTTAGTTCCCATCTCAAGATGAAGAAGAAGAGATGCTTAGTTCGCTAGATGTCGCTGAGTGAAATATCTGTCCTGTAATTTATTTTATTATTATATTTATAATGTTTACCTATATACCTACCTAATACGAGTATATACATACCGAAGGCTACGATGAACCACCGCTTCAAGTTTTATGTCACGTCGTCCGCGTAGCACTGAGCTCAGCCGCGGTAGTCTACTCGCGATGTACCTAGATGTGCAAATGTCCTTGTACCTTGTACGTTTGGGCGGCGTGGGCGCCTGCTTGCCGCGGCGGTTGGTGGGCCGCCGCATCTGTACCGCACCCTTCTTGCCGGCGAGCAGCGGCGTGCCCCCGCACCAGCCGCCGCCGCGCTCCTGAAGCTGCTTCTCCACCTCTACAATTAACAGACAGATTTCAGAGTCAGCGCACACCGTTCATCATAAAAACCTTTTTTTTATTGTATGACGGGGAGGTGCTTGGCCTTCATCTCACATAATTCTCAAGTTATGATTAGGCCGAAGGTCGAAGTCCTCCGACTTCACCCGGAATCCTCAATAAACTGAGAAACAGGCATTATACCCCTTAATGCCGGAACACAAAAATTTTATGAATTGTCTCGTAGCCTCCCCACCATCGAGACCATTCAGCCGTGATAGCTAGCAAAACAATCAGGTTAAGCATATTGTTAGCAAAGCTATGAGGAAAGCTAAGACGGATGAGAGCAAAGTGCATGTTACTGAGATGCGAATGATAAGATGTATGTATGGGGTGACAATATTAGATAAGATAAGAAATGTGTATAATATATGGAGAAGTTTGAAAGTGGCGCCAGTTGTAGAAAAGATGAGGAGTGCTAGGTCGGCATGGTATGGGCATGTAATGGGATAATAGTCATTTGACCAAAAGGGTTATGTATATGAGCGTGGCTGGACATGCGAGCAAGGGAACGCCGAAAAATAGATAGATGGATTGTGTAAAAGAGGACATGGGTATGAAAGGTGTAGATGCAGGGTTGACGGTTGATAGGAGTGAGTGGAAGAAAATAACATAATGTGCCGACCCCACCTAGCGTGGGATAAGGACAGAAGAATTAATGAATTTTGTAGCTTTATGGGAGTACCTGAAGTGAGAGATATGAGAAGAACGAAAGCTACGGCGGATGGACTCACCCTCGGTTATAGAGTTGTCTTGGAACATGTGTTCGAGCGCGTGGTGTATCTCGCGGAAGGAAGGCCGGTCGGTCGGCTGCCATTGCCAGCACCCGCGCATCAGCTCGTAGACGGAGGCAGGGCATCCCGCCGGGCACTCCATGCGGTAACCCTGGAAACAACAAAATATTATTTACTTACATAGATGACGCTGTTTAAAATTGATGCCCTGTTATATTAATTTATTTATTTTTTTTATTTATAAAATATATAAATACTTGAATAAATATATCGGCACATTAATTTCACACAGCGCTATCTGGTCCCAAACTAAGCAAAGATTGTAATATGGGAACTAGATTACGGATATATGATACTTGTATATATTTTTTGATACATACTTGTCATACAATGCAACACCCAAACACAGAACAAACATATATATCCATCACACAAATGTTTGACGTGAGGCCTTAGTACGAGTTTCTGACAGGTAACTGAAACTATTTTCGTTTTCGTATAGGGCGCTTATCTCCACACATTTGGTTAGCGGACATTGAAAGGAATGTTGAACAGTTGCTTTACTATTCCGATAATCAAATAATAAAGTTAACCGTCAGAAACTAATACTGGGTGGGAATCGAACACAAAACCTAAAGCGCAGGAGGCAGAGCTAGAAATAAAAACAAATCTCGGATTCCCGCCATCGACGTCGCTATCGGATACGCGGATTTTAGTATGAGTTGTTGGATAGAGGCGGCTCAAGGTATATTGACAAGATTTTATGTATACGTTACCTATACGTTCACAAATCTACAGACTATAAAAACGGTGATCATAATATCACCTGAGACGCTCTTGTCTATTATGGATATACGATATTCACTGAACCGCTGTGAATAGCGGATATCCATAGCCGGTCTTGAAACCTTACTATTTACTACCACAAGTTTGTTTACGCATAGCGCACGAATAAACGGAACAAATGAATAAACATTCGGCGTATGTATTGTATTCGTTGTACAAACAAAATGATGTCGCAATTATATTTCGTAAATAACAACAGAACAAACGGATGTGTATATGAATTTCTGATTGTTATAAAATGAAATACCAGAAAAATGATTAAACGAAATACCGGAGGAATTTTGTTTGTAATTTTGAGGCGAAAATAACCCCTCCTAAAGTGGGATAACAGTCAGGAAGATGAGGTAGTGAGTCATATGAAAATGTAAATGTTTGAATCATCGACTCAAAAACATGGTTCGAAATTAATCATCTGGTCTCTGAAGTCGATCCATCGGTTATCCGCTAGTATCAAAGTAAGGCTTAGGTAAAATGGCTGATAATCAAGCGCACGCTACCAATCTACTACCTACGCACGGAAGACGAACCAGAAGTTCATCACAAAACGAACCGCCGATCGACAAACAAAATCACAAGCAATCATATGACACCGCGATCGTATTGATACCATGCTCGGACGAGTCATTTATTTAGTAAATAAATGTGTAAGAAAATACGTTCCTGGGTGTGTGAAATGTATGGGGCGCGGGGGGCGAGATCGCGCAGCATATAAACACGCGCGGCGGCATTTCTCGGCACAGTCGGCGAGCAATCGGCAAGTGTACCACACCACACCTCACTCGGTGGAATCACTCTAAGCATCAGCACCATGCAGTTGAAGAACGTACTCATCTACTTCCTTCCCGTGTTTCTGCTCCTCACAGCAGCTGTCCTTGGTAAGAAAATCCATTTACTACCGGTTCAAGAACATTGACCGGGCCTTACTATTTCGGGTCTTCCTGATAGCATGACGGGCTTATAGGGACATTTATTGGATTCTCTTTTTTTTTGTAGGACAGTGTAAGATTGCGCTTGGCCTTCATCTAACCTAGTTTCTAGTTATGATAATGCAGAAGGTGGAGGTCTCTTCAGCCGGAATCCTCAATAGTCTAAGAAACTGGCTATCGTACCACTTAATGCCGGAACACAACCATTTAGAATTGTTGTTATGGCGACATTTAGGTAAGATGGTGGTTGCTAGCCAGGCGGACTTTAACAAAGTCCTACCGCAAACCAAACTAAGCACAATATTGTTCTCCAATGGGGATCGATCCCAGAACCTCTGCATCTAAAGCCGGTGGGCTAACCACTTGATCAGAGGTGGTTAAAATGTTCATCTCGTTTTGGACAAAATGTCTCCATTAACGATATTTTCCTCATTTCTCACAATACGAACATTTTCACATTAAATACGTTGTTCGTCACGTTTCTAGTTTGTGATTAGAGTTTTATTATAAATCGAGTTTTTTTTTGAGTAATAATAATAACGCGTCGCTATCCTGCAGCCAAACATAGGAAGGTGAAGCCGAAGAAGTTCGTTTCCCCCTCGACGAAGGGCATCCAATGCTACAACTGCCTCTCGTTCGACCATCCCGGATGCTGGGACCCTGACCATCCCGATTACACTAACATCACCGTAAGTGTATTTTTCTAACAGTTCCAAGGCCACGGGGTCTGAACTACGAAAAGGGCATCACTATGTGTTCATAAATACGAGTTACCGTCCGAATTACCGATAGGTAAAATGAGTCAGAGCTTCGAAAGGTACGGCTAAACCGTAGTTTCAAGTCTCGGGCAGAGCGTCTGTTAGTAGACGCCTTCAACGGTTCGTTACAAGCTGACATCAGCTGTTACAGCCCTAAGTAGAAAGCCCATAATCGCATCTCTTAGCAAACATGCTGTGTAAACATAAATCAAGCACATCTTCTCTACAGGTCCCTAACATCGATTGCTACATCCCCGGAATGGCGTTCCTCTGCATCGTCATCACGTCCGAATCAGCTAAACTTGGTAAGTAGCCGACTTTAACCTACACTCCTCACAAAGGAAATCCCGTGATTTCTCGACATGTTCCAAAATCGCGACGACTGGCATTGCGGGAAGTCTATGCTCCCAATTCGATGTAGGTATACGAAGCGTTGAATGTAATGTATGTTGTGTTGCAGTGGAGACGGGCCAAGAGATCGGGCCGGTGCGCGCGCGGACGTGCGTCCCAGCGAAGGACTTCTCCAAGAAGACGGTGTCGTATTCCATGTGCTCGAAGCTGAGCAAGGAGCTGTCTGCGTCGGAGATATTCAGCCGCATTGCGGTGGCGCGCCCGCAATGCTCGCTATGCAAGAAGCACCTCTGCACAGACACCGCACACTGCTAGCCGCGCACGCGCTAAGACACCGCGCCCAGACCACAAATCGTACCCTCGAGTTAGTAACATCTCTTATCACCGCCATTTTCATATAATATAGCGAAGCTGTATGTTCAAGTATGGGTAGGTTAAATCTTGGACAAAATTGTATCGCATTAGTTTAAGTATTTGTTTTGTATAAAATGATTCTGGATCTATTCCGTCATGAATGTTGACATTTAAAAATAAATATTGAATTTTCCGACAGCGATCTGTTAATCAGCTGCCGTATTATGAAACCAGAGTCGATTTTGGGTTTGTTTACAATGTTACTCCATAACTTGAGAGTATAATTTTGAGTGTATGTTTATAAACACGGCCGCGGCTGAGATTAATTGCCGTTCACGCGGTGCGTAATAACACGCGTGACGTCACATGAGCGAGGCTGCAGTTCGCTTTTGGGTTCACTAAGGCCGGCGTTAACATAAAAAGACGAACCATCCATTACCCATCGTGTATCACAATATTTGTAAAGCCTCTTCTCCTTTACTTCACTGCACTTCAAGTAGTCTAGGCGCGGTGGGCCCTACAGGGCAGGCGCTAAGGCGCACTAATGCAACCTCTAATATTACTTTAAGTCTGTTGCTCACTAACCGCCACTGAAACACCGGTTCAAGTGGCTTTGTTTTTGTTTTTCCGTTATTATTAAAAGTTATTATTTGAAAAAAAAAACGTGTTTTATTTAGCATGTTAAGTTCGCTCGAAAACATACAACTTTTAAAGGAATTTAAATAGCTATTCAAAGATGTGAAATGTTTTACATATAAAGTAGGATTGTAATTCATTGATAATAAATTCGACAAAACATTCAGAGATTTTTATGACATGTCATCACAAAATATCACCTGGATATCGCACAAAGCGAGAATTGCCCCCCTGGTGGTGGGATATCGAGCAGGACAAAAATGTTGATTGAGATTCTTCTTTTAAAAAAAAAAATTATACTTTAAAACAATCGAATTGGTATAAATATAATAAGAACAGACTGCTTAATTTTCCTTTCGTGACACGAATACAGCAACTTCAGTTTGTAGCGCCATCTGGTGTTCACTTTTTTATTTATTATTATTGGGTAAGCCAACAGCTTTTTACAATGTAGTAAAACGCTTCAAAATAGAAAGCCAATTCAAGGTTCTCACGTTTAAGTAAACAACGCTACGCTATGTATAATTGTCTGCTCAGTCTTCGCGCTGAGGTTGTGCTAGTGCACGCCAGGTATAAATCACAGTCGCCTACTAACCGTATTGAAGTAGTCACTTTCTTTCAAAAGATTAATTAGTGGTAGCTAATTAAGTTCAAATAAGTTTTATTTAATAATTGAGGGCTATCAATGATGCTGCTTGTAGTTTTTAGAAGATATATGAGGTCAGCGATTTCTGGTCTATTGCGGTTGATATAGTTGTGCGATGAGATCCGAAATCACAAACTATAACAGAGATACTTAAATAAACTTTATAGTTTTCTTTCGATTCGCAAAATATTTATCAAGGGGTTCCAGATCATTGACGCATATGTAATTAAGGTTGCTGTTGTAATATGTGCAGTACAAAATTTAAAAATATTTTAACCCGTTTAAAGTCAGCTGAGGATCGCATTATAAATCGGCTTCCGATGTTTTCTTTATAATTTGGTCCATAAGTTTATCAAAGATAATTGTATCTGAGAATGAAATGGCCCTTTTGCATGTAAGATGATGGCACTTTATGGCATTGAGATCCAGTTTGTTTTGTGTGCAGAATAGATCTAATCGCGATAGCTCGGTCAGGCTGCAGTTTATGCCGTAAAATGCATTACGGCTTTGTTTTCGTTTACGTAAGTAGCAGTTCAGAATCGAATTATGTTGCACACAATACCTGCTACTTTGCTGCCGCATGTTATCGATTAGTCCGCTGCAAAACACTAACAAGGCTTTAATAGCTTTTTGCCAGCTATTTCGTCTGTATGGTATCTACCCGGATAAGAAGTCATTAATAGACATGTTGTTTGAAAAAATACTTTTTGGTTGTTGGTAGGACTTTGTTTAGTCCGCCTGGCTAGCTACCACCATCTTACCTAATTCTGTCGCCATAATAACAATTCTAAAATTGTTGTGTTCCGGCATTCAGAGGTAAGATAGCCAGTTCCTCAGTTTGTTGAGGATTCCGGGTGAAGTGCGCTTCCACCTTCGGCCTTATCTCAACTTGTTACCAGGTGAGATGAAGGCCAAGTGCTTACCCGTCGTACAATAAAAAAAAAAAAAAACTAATTAAAAAGTTATTATTTTTATTTATATTTGTATGAAACATTTATTCAATAAAAAGTACAATTAAACTAACTATGTACAAAGGAATCAGTCGGATTACCTAAGGACCGTTACAAACGGCCTATAGGTAACTCAACTGTTCCAGACCAATACCAGACGGAAGCGTGCCCAAGACACTGGCTGCATTGCCACGCTGAATAGCTATGCTAATTCGCTGGCCTAAATAAGAACCAGCCCTTGGGTCACGTGTCGCCTCAATCAAAAGCCCCGCAATATTTTTGAAAACCCGGAGGGCACCGGCTCCCCACGGACCCAAGGTCTCCACCCCAAAAGGCTCAAATAGCTAGGCTCTGTCGAGACCACTATATTTGCGCCTTTTGTGATCCTCGGCCGTTAAATAAATTAAAATTAATTAAAAAGTACATAGCTTTAGAATTTATAAGATATGGGTTTTTTATTGTACGACGGAGAAGCGCTTGGCCTACATTTTACCTGGTTACAAGTTAAGATAAGGCCGAAGATAGAGGCGCACTTCGCCCGGAATCCTCAACAAATTGAGGAACTGGCTATCTTACCTCTAAATGCCCGAACACAACAATATGAAAATTGTTGCTATGGCGACAGAATTAGGTAAGATGGTGGTAGCTAGCCAGGCGGACTTAAACAAAGTCATACCACAAACCAAACCAAGCACAATATTGTACGTCCCCTGGTGATCAAACCTGGGACCTCTGGATCTGAAATCGGTGAGTTGAACCACTAGACCACAGAGGCGGTTGATTGGTTCTACAACTGAACTTGGTTTGCCTAGGCAAAGATGAGGTCTATGATGTAGCGAGCCTTCCCAGAATATCCTATTCTCTCTTGTTTTCTTTTTTGTAGCACAAAACATCCGCTATTTGACAAGGTATTGAATAAAGAAACAAATTAACCAGCAGAGTAATTTAATTTGACTTTCAAATTTTCTCTTCTTCTACTATGAACATAAACTTTGTAGTAAAAATGTTTATATTTACTTATTTTTAAACAGAAAATTATATATTTTTAAACACTACAGAAAAATCTTGGCGTCTCCCGCTCTTAGCTGCTTTCCTCTGTGATGTTTTCGATAAAGCAACCAAAATTAGTCGTATAAGGTGTACTTTTTGTTTTTCTACTGTTTTAAATTGAAGGTCTCTTTTAAGCCTAAGATGGAGATTTTCATCACTTTAGTCTTCCTAACATGGACTTGTATTCCTTTCCATCTACAGCACCATGCATTGAAGTTAATATCTCCTGCAACTCGTCTACAGATGCAAGTATAACCTAATAATCGGCGCAGAGAAGACATTTGACGTGTCATTCATTCTTAATCTAGTCATTTACTTTCAAGTCTAGCAAACAACTGACCATAAATAATTATCAACCAAAATCAAATAAGTTTTTTTATACTACTAGGAGACGGGACAAGCAAGTAGCGCACCTGGTGTTAAGTGTATTCTTGCCTATGACAAAGCCTTACTGCATAGGTCACATCCACAAAGAACATAGCCTACACGGCACTGCATTGCACCCGTCAACTTGAGGCATAAAGGTGTGAAGCCTCGCGTACCCGTAATTTCACCGGAAACCATACCCTTCAAACCGAAACACAGCAATGCTGCTTGGCAGCTAAAATAAGTATGGTGGTAGTAATTCTCCGGACGAGCCCTTTCTTTTTAGGGGCTTCTACTACTCTTAAAATACCCCTTACGATGTAAACCATTCAGTGTATAACCGATTTATTCTTATGCATGGTAAAGAATCGAGAGTCTCTGTAAAGGGCTCCAGAGCTCAAGCAAGATTACTCTTCAACCCATACATGGAATTGTCCATCATAAAACTTTAGTCACAACCAAAGTTCTTTTCTCACCTCTCTATCATAGGCCTTCTAAGTCCACAAAGGCACAGTACACATCCTATTCCTTTTCGAAACCCCGCTTGTGCGTCCCATATTTTCTCATCGGTTTCTTTCACAACTCTTTCAATCAACAATTTTGCATACAACTTGCCAACAAAGCTGAGCAAAGTAGTTTCTATAATGGTCAGTGTAAAAATATTTGTTCAATTAAAAAAGGTTACAAAATTTAAACGAATTGGGCAAAATGGGGCAGCGACGGCAGATAACTTAACTTATGTGGTTACTAGAAAACGTTATATGAGACTGTCCTTTTTATGTTTTTAAGATGCTTAGACTCACACATTTTAATTTTTAGTTGTATATTACTTTGGGGCTAGATGGCACTGTGTGAAATTTATGTCCTGTAATATATATTTATTAATTTTGCCCAAAATGTACAATCAACATAAAAATGTGCAATTTATACAATAAGCCAGCCAAGTGGGGCACACCGAGGATTCCACATTTCAGGGCAAACAAATACCTTTCATATATTAATTACACTTTAAATTTTATGTTGTTATAGCGACAATAGAAATATAGACTCTGTGAAAGTTTCAACCATCTACCTATTACGGTACATGAAGTACAGCCAGCTGTCACACGGACGGCCGGACAGCGAATCCTTAGTGATATGGTCCCGTTAGCACTCTTGATGCCAAACAAACCCGCGTTCTGCTCCCTTTTAAAACTTCACAATACATTACGCACTCATATATCAAACACCGACCTTCTCCAGCATGTGGTAGACGTCTGCCAGGTCGACGCCGGGGTACGGCGACATGCCGTAAGTAGCGATCTCCCACAACAGCACGCCGAAGGCCCACACGTCCGACTTGGTACTGAACGTGTTGTACGCTAGTCCTTCGGGCGCCGTCCATTTGATCGGGAACTTGGCGCCCGCGTGCGCCGTGTACGTGTCGTCGCGCATCAGACGCGCGAGCCCAAAGTCCGCCACCTGTAATTTGGAATGTCACATCACACATTAAATCACTCTTTTTTTTTATTGTACGACGGAGAAGCGCTCGGCCTTCATCTCACCTGGTAACAAGTTAAGATAAGGCCGAAGGTGGAGGCGCACTTCACCCGGAATCCTCAACAAACTGAGGATTTTGCTATCTTCCCTCTGAATGCCGGAACACAACAATTTTAGAATTGTTATTATGGCGACAGAATTAGGTAAGATGGTGGTAGCTAGCCAACTGCTGACTTCAACATAGTCCACGTCACAATATTTTACTCCCCTGGGGATCGAACCCGGGACCTCTGGATCTGAAATTGGTGGGTTGAACCACTAGACCACAGAGGCGGTTAAACCTCTCTACTTGCGCCATATCAAAGCCCAATAGCTTCGCGCAAGCAAACGTGCCTTTCGTGTATGCAAGCTATGAAGGCGGCCGACAGAGAAAACGTTCTGAAGTTTTGTCTTCAGGTATTATTCAGATATTCGCGTCGCTGAAGACAGATGCCGATAGAGACGCATCGTGCATTGGAAGGTCTGGCATAAAGGTTTCGATCCTCAACAGTGAGGATTAATATCCTCACTGTTGAGTACGTATTATCCTCCTTGCAATAATTTGCAAGGAGGATAATACGTAGGATATCTACGTATTAACACGAGGAAAAAAAAATCGGAACCTTTAGAGCCTCAGTTATTAATGTCCCGGATCGAATTATACCCGAATTGTACCCGGATAGTAGTGTTAGCACATGGAATCAATCGTCTCCTAAGTCTCCAGAGCTGTGGGCCTTTGGGCTATGTCATGAGAAGTACAGTCAGTTGTCATCGTGCCCAAACATTTTAAATATAAAACTGTACATTCGTCAAAAGCATCCTTGAATATGCATCGCAGGTAGACCTAAAATCAAGCGCATTACAATCCAATTCATGAAGTACCTACCTCTGCTTTAATTTGAAAATTCCGAACAGTTCATCTAATTAGGTAAATTTATGTTAGCAATTCCATATTATTTCACATTATTAGTGGCGTGAGACTTATAACAAGCCTCATAGCTCAGTTGGTAGTAGCTCTGCCTTCTGTGCTATAGGCTGTGGGTTCGATTCCCACCCAGAATAAACATTTGTGTAATGACTACAGATGTTTGTTCTGTGTTTGGGTGTTGTATCACATAGTACGTATGTATTTACAAACAGTATTTAAGTACTCAATCCGTAATCTATTTCCCATTTTACAAGCTATGCTTAGTTTGGGGCAAGATGGCGCTGTGTAAAATAAATGTCCTGTAATATTTATTTATTTATTTATCTTTTTTGCTCAATATAACTTCTAATTATATGAACTGTTTCGATTTACTAAGTAAAATAATTTGATTCTAGACATTTGAGACGTGTTTTAGAGACTGGTGAGCAAGTGACAAATTAAATTACTTATTTACGCTAAGCGATTTTAACTAGACTTATTCTGCACAAAATTAGTTCAGCAAGCCAGCGGCAAACAAAAACGCAGAATTCTTCGGCGAGAATATCCATGCAACATTTCAGCTCAATCCGTTCATTAATTTAGGCGTCAAGGTGGAACAAACAAACAAACTTCGCATTAATAATATTAGTGGGAATAGGATTGCAATCGCATTTAAACACCCCTTTTCTATAGAGACATGCATATTCTCTCTCTGAACCAAAAGTAGACGGACAACATTTGCAAAACATAACCTGCAAAATTCATAATCCCTTTTGGCTTTGATGCAGTTTGACAAAAATAACATTCGCTAATGATGCAAGAGAAAATGCAGTAGCTCTTATTTACAAACTTATTTTCTCTATTTTATTTTTGTGTATTTTCAACACTTCGATTTCCAACCTTCCCTCGTTACCATGTAGGTACCAAGTGTGGTATCAAAATCCTATCCTTGATTAAGGCTCATATTCAACAATTAACTGTAACATGACCCCCCACACATGTAATCCATCAAGCCGTTTAGGCTGAAGAGCAATAAAATAGTCATACATGCATAGATACTTACAAACATACATACATACTCTCGAAAAACATAACCCTCGTTTTAAGGCAGTCCATCAAAAAATGGGTAGCATGAGTTTATAATGCTATTCGGTGTTTTTTTATTTGCTGGGATTGAAGGCTTATCGTTGAACATCTCAGTTCGTAAAAGTCGACTCAGGGATCTCACGAGCAAAAGAGCAACAGCTTCATTATGTGTATTATCTCGCACCTTTACAGCGATCACCAATACGCCTGCCATGCGTTGTGATGGGGGTGTCCAACAGTGGACATTAATGATGTTGATAATGGCTTGTGGATATACACATAGATACATAAAAATATGACTCAAACATATTCGCAAGCGCCTTTATTTATTTATTTAGTCGCAAATCGCAACATTTCCTATGATATGCAACGCAGTCAGTGAGGATACACGTACGGTCTCACCATAGAGTGGGGTGCAGCATAATTATGAGTACACACTCCCGAAGACGCAAATTTTTTTTTTTTAGTTTAGCTTACGATGAGTCAGCTCTTGCTTGCGTTGGGCAAGGATAAGGTCTGCGACGGAGCTTTCCCAGAAACTGGATAACAACTCTCTTTTTGAAGGTGTTGGGTACGTAACTGAAAAACTGGGCGCTCATAATAGTCAGCTGACTATTATCTATTTTCATCATAGTCACACACCAACATATAAAAATCAACAGTTACAAAAAGTTCAGTCCTGTTGACAGCGCGCTGGTGCAAGGTCCTTTGAATGTATGTACTAGTAATAGTACCAAGTACTAGGTTGTAATGGTGTACGGAAGGGGGTTTTTGAGCAAGTGTGAGGATCTCCTCACACTTGCTACGCACGCATGCTTTGCCAGGAACTGTCTCTTCGGGTAGACTGATCTCAGTCTACCCGAAGAGACAGTTCCTGGCAAGCCTGAAAGTTATTAGACTCACAAAAACAATGATTAAATCATGTCTTTTAAAATCATCAGGAGAGCATGGGCAAGCAAATACACAACTCATCCTCACTATCGGATTTTAGTGCAGAATATTTTCCCCCACTTCGCATTACAATCAGATCATGTCTTTTCAATTACCGTTATCAGTAACTCCAACTTGTCCCGTTGACAGCCCTTGTTGGTTTCTGGGAATTGCATTATTCAGTCATGTCTAGTCTCCTCAAATCTAATCACTGGCAGCACACCATTGCGAGGTTCCCTCCTTGTATTTGAAACGCGTTTATCGAAGCACATATTGTAATGGTGCGTTTGGAGAATAGGGTTGGGGTTCACCTCACCTTGTGCGATCGTATTTACCTTAACGAGATGATTCTCCCCGACGAGACAGTTCCTCGCAGCGAGGTCCCGGTGTATGAAGGAGCGCGACTCGAGGTAAGACATGCCGCTCGCGATCTGCGTCGCCATATACATCAGCACGACAGCCGAGGGCGGGCCGCCTTCCTCCGCCGCTGTGCGCAGGAACTCGAGCAGATTCCCTCGCGACATGAATTCCGTGATGATGTAGAACGGCGGCTCGCGAGTGCACACGCCTATGAGCTGCACCAGATTGGGATGCCGCATTTCTTTCATGATGCCAGCTTCTTCGAGGAAGTCTTTCAGGGCCATCGTGTCGTCTTTTAATGTCTTGACCGCCACCTGCAACCAAAGTTTACAACTGTGGGTCAATCAAATCAAACCAAATTATATATTATTCTTTAAAAGACAATTATTGTCCAATTGTGATTGTCCAAAACATAAAAGAGGTGAGTAGATACTTAGCTAAAACTTATAAAAACGAATATTCCAGTCTTGTGTATGTAAGCTAATGATGATTTGTTAACTTAATATTCAAATTATTATTAATTATTTGTTTTTTTTTCTATTTAAGACACATTATTATGTTTTTCGAAGTAGCACTAACACTGACACTACATTATTCTACATAATACTACATAAGGTTTTCTTTTCTGTCTTTTCATTATGTTTGGATTGTCAAAGAGCTGGATCGCCTCAGCGTTCACATGTATAAAAAGTATTTTGTCATGAGCTATATTGCATGTTTTTTAATAACTTTATTGACGAACTCTATGTTAAGGTCCCGGTGGATGTCGTCCTGATATCTTGTTGTGTACTGCCAATGTCAATGGTCTTTCAAGTAAAGTACTTAATTGTTCTCTAATTCTCTTTTCTTCCTGACATGACTCTATTATGGATACAAAAGCCAAAACATTGAGTGATCTCATTTGTATGTATACTAGATTTCCAAGAACTTCATTATTGATGTTGACCGACAGACCACATCAGAGTAAGAGCAGTTCTAAGTCCCTTCTAGCATATGTCATGATGTCAGATTGCTTAACATTCATACGTCCCAATGCAGGATTTAAGTGTAGAACAATTTTCCCTCTAAATAAAAACTGGAGACTGAGAGCCAGCGATGACCTCATACAATGTGACATTACCATATATATGATAGTGATGGACCGTTTCACATCCCATAATGCTAGTCACTAGTACCAAACATTATTTTCCATACCAAATTATTTTGAATTAAACGTTAATTTCACAATGTAAATAACTGATTTTTAAATTCATGAGTAACCTTAATTTTAAACACCCATAATTCTAATTCTAAAATGTTTTCTAATTGGAAAATGTTCTCCACTGACGTCCCGCACAGGGGTGTATTGTGTATTGCCTCCCTGCTATCCTGAAGCCAGCCCAACTCGTTGAAGTAAGAAAGAAGAAGTATCCTAGAATGCTGACAGCATTGCTCAGAGTACTTGATGTTGATGCCGCTTGCTCCTCAGATGGGTCAAGTAGCTTTTGTACACCAGATTTCACTCTGGCTTCCCTCCGGGCGGCGCAGTGAATAACCACGTACTCCCCCGTTTCTTCTTCTTGAAAACACCCGCGACATAAGCCACTGTCTGTGGCCAGTCTTTGCAAGATGGTGCTTAGTTCGAGTATTTCAAGCTATGCTTAGTTTGGCGCTGTGTAAAATGTCTGGATATATTTTGGTTCACAATGTCCTGTGACAATGCTGACTATCGTGCGTAGATCTTAAAGTCTCATTTTTAACCTGGTATTTGTTATCTTCCTGTAAACATAAATACGGTATACAATAAATGAATGTCTGAAAGTTTTTGAGACTTTATCCACCGGTTAGCTAAAGTCAAAACAAGACCAGGGGGGGGGTACCACGACCCAGGTCGAGAACATACGCTTTATTGGAGGATGAGAGCCAGCGAAAGCTGCCATTACCGTGGTGTTGGACCGCTTCCAAGCGGCCTCGTACACGTCTCCATACTGTCCGCCGCCCAGCTTGTGCTTCATCACGATGTCTGTGCGGTCGATCTCCCAGTGATCGGGCGGGGCCAGCGGGAACACGGTCGGTTTGTTCCGCTTCGGAGCCGGATACAGCAGTTGTGTGATCAGCCCGTCCCCGGCCACAGAGTGGTGGTGTACTAGTTCCGCTAGCGTGCCGAACTTGCACTCCATCGTCACAAAAACCTGGAAGCACAAACACAAAATATTACTTTTAAAGAAAGCTCTGTCGACCGAGTCTGCGTACTGTTCTGGAATATGGTTAAAATTTGATTTTTTGTAGCGGATAAACTAATAAATAAATCTAACCAATTTATAAAATACTGCATTTCATCTTTCAACAAGTCGACGGTACTAGCAGCGTGCAACGCCTGTGGATGCGATTAGCACAGGACCGAATAAAGTGTTTGTTTCCTCCCTTTGATTGGACTACATTATATACCTAACAACAGGCAAAGCGAGTAGGGAAAGTTACAAGATCGTTGTCGATAATAGACCTTAGAGTCCTGGTCCTCGTTGATGCGGTAGTGGTACACGCGACCCTCGCAGCGCAGCGAGATGGACCGCTGGCCGGGGCTGGACTCGGACTCGCGCACCAGGAAGCTGCCGTTGATGCCGGACGAGAGCAGGTACTCGGCCGCGTTGCGCGAGATGGGCCCGTGGTACCACGAGTGCTTCTCCAGCGAGTTGACCGGCGTCACGTAGTTGGAGGGCACCCAGCCCACACCTCCGCCTAGCGCGTGCGCCTCGCACCACTCGCCACTCTTGTTGTAGCTCATTATGCGCACCTGCGATCCTGCACACAACCGAAAATCACTGTAAACTTCCACTTGTACGTCGTGTCAATGTGAATACATCGATTCGTTTGTTACTGACAAGAAAAGAAACACAACATTACCTAATCATAAAGCTGTGTTTCTTGTGCTTAGTAACATTTAAAGGTTATGTTGTGTTCCATGCTAGGAATAGCCTGTGTTATGGTTCACGACTCGGAGAAAAGTATACGTAACTTTGTTACAATGTTTCATACAGGTCTTCTATTCATATGTTTAGGTACACAAATAAACTGATTAAGATCGATCAAGAATACGATCGGGCATGAGGGACACTTAAAACTGACGAATTGATTTAATTTCATTTTTATACGCTGATGACATCGAGATAGCTCATGTTGGTTACGTTAAGCAATTGTTGTTTAGCTAATTAGATGAAAACGGGCAAATAACTATCTAATACAATAACGAGAGCAAAATGCTTTAACAAAACACCGTCAAAGACAGATTTAGCTAGAACAAAGACCGCACCTAACGGAACCCACGGGGGATTCACAACCTTCAGTAATGAGAACTACGTTTGAGGAGGTATTTATCAACACACAAGTTTTAACTAGTGTTTATATTTTCATACCGAGGACATTATACTTCGGTTGGTAGGTATACTTTACATAGATTTCAGATTCAGATTCTGATTTGATACATTGAGAAACATGGGTTACAAATTAGGAAAACAATAAATTGTTTAAATTTATATGTTACATATAATAATTACTGTAAGCCAGGATGGGGATCGAAAGGAAAATAATAACGTGTATCAATGGTGCAACCAAAGTAAATCTTGATAGCTTTAATTTTATTTTAAGATATTTTTTATAGGTTATCATAGTTTAGAGATCATATATGAAAATACTCTGCAGGAAAGGGAACAAGAGAACCAGTAAAGTATTAAAAAAAAGCTTGTAGCGTTGTGGTGTACACATTACCAGTATGGAAACGACGTTGTGTTGTGACGGGAGCCTAGCTTGCATATACGTTAAGTAGAGCCCGAGCAATATTTAGCTTAACATAATTATTCGTCGACCGCCGAGCGTATCTGCATGCAGCGCCAACTCGATTTCAAATCCTGTTAACGTGGTCCGACGCCTCGAGGGATTACTGACAGGGGCCTATTACCATGACGTGAGCTACAGAGGCGCGTATTAATAAACAGCACTCAGCTGGATCGATATTCAGAACGGATTTTCAATTCACGGATCCCTCTAGGTAGATATAAATGTTCAGGACGAAGTACGAGTGAGTATGGATATAAAAAAAGTTCAAGGTAGAACAGTGACGTTCATAGAAATCAATTCTAAAAGCCTTTAGAATGTGTTGATAAAACAGGATATTATCGTTTCTCATGGTCCACCACGCGTACGATCACGTTTTTTCTTTCAATACGACACGGAGACGGAACTAGCAAACAGCCCCTGATGTTAAGTGGTACTCTTGCCTAGATAACAAAGCCTTACTGCGTAGGTGGTATTCACAAAGAACATGACCTACGCTGCACTGCAGATCGCTCGTAAACTTGAGCGTGCCCGAAATTTCACCGGCAACCATATCCTTCAAACCGAAACACAGCAATGCTGCTTGCCGGCCGAAATAGGCATGGTGGTAGAATTTCCTCGGACTAGCCCTTTTTAAAGTACTTTTGAACTACTACTCTTAAAACCTACGGGGTTTACCTAGGTGTTTCATGGGTACCGTTTTGTAGCCATGATCCACCCAGGTGTGCTATAGGTAATTAAATCTACACGTGGAATACCCAGGTGTACTATGGGTAGAACAAAGTTCCCGTGGAACACCCATTGCTCACTCCCACGTCTTTCCCTCTATGTATAGGAGATACAGAGTTGACGGCTGATGCGGAATGTGCGTGATGAGTTAGTGGAACTACTAAGCTTGGGATAAGAGTAGGATACTGACAATGAGTCTGATCCAGTACACATGTTAGTAATGATATGTGTAATAGTAATGATATGTGTAGCAGTGGTGAATATGACGGTACCTTTCTTGAGGCTGAGCTGGTTCTCCCCGCCTGCCTGGAAGTCGTACAACGCAACGAACAGCTGCGGATCGTCTTCTTCATGGTGTGCTAGAAGATTCTCCTTCGACGTCCATCTGCGGAACAATAAACCTCATTTGCCGTTATCCACAGTGTAGTTGGGGCTCACCAAAATCATAGTTGCACTTTTTACCCGATTGCATATGGTTTGTCTGTACATACATTCGCTCGCTTTGCAGCCTAAGCGGCCTGATGGATTTAAACATGTGAGTTGTAGTTTAGTTTATATTAATTGTGGGAGTTTCATGTTTGTTTTTTATAGGGAGCAGAAAATAAAAATAAAATATTTACGAACGGTACTTATTTTCATATGTGACTCGTTCCAACAATATAATTAGCTGTCAAGGACTAAAACATAAGTTGCGGTACCGTTATGTTATAAATACAGAACATATACAAAACGCAACGATAGCGCGTTTTGAGTCTCGTTCAAATTTAGCGACATAGTTAAACTCGGTAAAGCTATACTGATACATCACTAGCTGATACGACTGACATTGTCACCGTGTTTTTTGTTTAAAGGATAATTTCCGATAAGCATTAAAGTATTTGTTAACAAATTATACCTAATTTACTCAAGAAAAAATACATAATAACAGCAGACTGCATCTACAACATAGCTATTATTTAAATTAAATTGTACATTATGTACCGACAATTAGATGAAGTACTATCTCTCTAATTGCGACAAACAAAATTGCGAGAAATAAACAACCCCTACTAACCCCTTAACACCCCGTCTACCTTGCCTAGCTAAGGACCTTGCTATACAAGACATTATACAATTCTTAAATTGATGTGTTAGCCAGTTCCTCAGTTTATTGAGGATTCCGGGTGAAGCGCCCTTCCACCTTCGTACTTATCATAACATTAAAAATCAGGTGACATGAAGTCCAAACGCTTACCCGACGTAAAATAAAAATAAAAAAAAGACTGATACTGGGTTTTCTACAATCTTATGAAGGGCGGGATATAGATTTTTGTTATTAAGTTCTGTTAGTATTTTGTAATCTGAAAAGTAACAGCAGTCATCGTCGGACACTGCTGTTACTTTTTTTCTGGATAACATCAAACATATCTACATCAACAGCCCTTTTGTGTCCAATGCTGCAAAGCTAGAGGGTTTTTGCCATAATTGCCACGCTTGGCAGATGGATTGGTGATCGCATTAGGGGGTCACCAAGTTATGATTAGGCCGAAGATGGAAGCGTACCTACTTCAACCGGAATCCTCAACAGTCTTAGACTGGCATATTATCTCAAAATGCCGGAACACAGCAATTTTAGAATTGTTATTATGGCAACAGAATTAGTTAAAATGGTGGTAGCCAGGCGAACTTAAACAAAGTCCTACCACTAACCAAACCAAGCACAGAATTGTACTCCCCGGGAATCAAGCCCCGAACCTCTGGATCTGACACCGTCGGGCGAACCACTAGACCACAGGGGCGGTTAACATATTTTCAGACTGTCCGTGGGATCATGGGTTACCTGTTAGCAGAGTCGAGCGGCGCGGGCGCAGGCGCGGGTAAGGGCGCGGGCGCCACAACGGGCGCTGCGCCGGCGCTTGGACCGATCTCGCCATCTGGTAGATCAGGTATATGAGGCAGCGGTCGGCTCTGCAGCAGCGCTTCTGGAATAAATTTTAAACACCTCGTAACCTTACATTCATAAAAAAATGTCTGTCATGTGATTCGACTGGTACATTTATAACTATATTTGTCAATTCGCTTGAGGTTTGATTAAGGCATTTTGGTTATAGGCAAGGATTACAATATGCTCTCTGTCGACGACGGACATACTGTTTGGATTTTTTATCGAAAAATATCGAGAAGCTTGTTACCGAAGTCAACTGAAATCCCATTCAATACTCTCGAAAAAAATAACCCTCCTTCTATGGCTGTTGGGTAAAAAAGGTACCTGAATTTAAGGCATTAACTATTGGGGGTGGGGGGGGAGGTCTGTGTTATGACCGGCGGCGGTCACATGGAGTTGTTGGATAGAGGCGGCTCATTATCAGTGGCGAGGCCTGTTTCTGTTTTTTTTGTATGGTGGGGGGGGGGGGTCTGTGTTATGACCGGCGGCGGTCACATGGAGTTGTTGGATAGAGGCGGCTCATTATCAGTGGCGAGGCCTGTTTCTGTTTTTTTTGTATACATAAGGTCTGCAATGGATCTCGAGGTTTCCTGTTCAATTCTTTGACCAGTAGAAATATCTAGTATCACTGGATGGACATATCCTTCAAAACTCTAAAAATGATGTTATTGTCAAAGTCAAAGTCAAATATTTTGATTCATTAAGATTTTTTAGGATCAATTGGAACGTCAAATCTGCCGACTGTTCGGAATCGCGACCAGCACACAAGGAAAAAGGCAAGAAACTCTTGCTGGTAAATTTTTGATGATCCATTCAAGATTTAGATATACAGAGTTTATAATCATTTAAATTAGGTAACATTAAGAGTACAACGTAAACCTAAATACTTAATAATATCTACTATCTAAAACATGTATTATTACCTTGTGGTATATATATTATACCACATTTGTACATTTATATATAGTAGGTGGTACGGTTACCCCAAAAAATAAAATGGTCCTGCCTTGGCTGTCTCCTAGTATAAACTAGGAGATGATTAAAAAATACTTCCAGAGTATAAAGTTTTACTCCAGTTATTTTTACATCGTCGTAGAGAAAGTACATTTCAATATTTTCAACAGTGGACATGTACGAGCGGGTGTAAATGTAATGTGAGTTAGGTATTTGATAAAGCTAACAGACCAAAGTGTAACATTGATTTTGCAACATCATTTTACATTTTTGTGTGGGGTGCTATAACTGTGTGAAGGCCTGGCTCACTGTATTAGCTCATCATCTTTGTAACGTCACATTACATTTTGCACATTAAATTATTTTCCCATTTGTAGAAAACATTTTCCATAACACAACACTAGTTGCACCAGGCATAATTAGTGATAAACTTTGAAAAACTTTGCGCTAGTGTTAACTTCAATTTAGTTCGAATAAAGCCTGTCTCTGTAGTCAACGAAATTTAAATAGGTACCTACATAATGTTTGACGTTCTGGGACATACGCATTGTGATTATTTCCGTTAATCTGCGGAATCCATTTCTTGAATGTTATATCTAATTGCAAGCCATGGGCATGGTGACGGACGCTATATTGTTAGATGTGCTTCTGACTAGTGACTATGACGACCATCTAAATCATTAATTTCAAAAAATCCTCGATCTATATGGAAAATCTTCAAGACAAGTAGGTTTTTATTCACATTGTCAGAAGATGACCGCCCGAGTGCGACAGACATAAGTACCATGTCTTATAATTTTAGCGGGTGATTACGTGAGTCGGGTCGCGTGATTGTGTGACCGGGGGGAGGGGTTCGAGGTGGGAGATAGCCACCGGGGCTCACCGGCAGCGAACAATGACTCGGATGTGGCGTCGCACTGTATTGTATGGAGATGGCCGCCGCCGCCGCCGCCGCCGCTGTGACTCAGCCGCGCTGCGGGAGTCGCTTAGCTCACGCCATTTCAATTAGCACCGTACTCTGGCAAAATATTTAGGTTTCTATTCCAATAATAAACCAAACTTTGTAATCACGTCGTCACTTCAAGCAATTATTTATGTCGCTATAATCACCACCAAGCTGCTGCTCTTTACCTAGTGAGATCCACAGTCTCAGTTGAAGATGTCGATCACAAGCGACAGCTACGGCTACTTAGTACTATTCTCATTAAAATACATTGTTTTCCATGGACAACGTGCTTCCAGTAAGCAGAAGCTCAGAATTATACCTAGAGCAAATGTAAATGATCATCACATAACGCTCAAGGAGAATTGAAGAAGTTAAGCTACAAACATCTCTGGTCTCAATTTGACTGAACCATCCCAAAGGTGGCTGAAATACTCCATACAAGATCGGACTTGAACTTTTATATAAAGTCAAAAGTTGACCAGGTGTGAAGTATCCCTTGATCAATGTGCACCCTAAGACTCGATGGAGGTGCCGAAGTTGAGATTAGCCTTCAAAGAATTCCATGCAAGAAGGGCAAGGTGGTCGGTTACTTTGACCGATGTACGTGGTCAAATCGACGCCTTTTACCGGGAAAAATACATTCCTGAGCTGTGAAGCATTTAAACATACTATATTAACGTCACCCCATTCGGAAACAAGATTCAGAGTCTGATTCGTCTACTAAAGTATGGCCATTTTCAGAGAACATACCTCCAGATTCGAGGGTCGAGCGCTAGATATATATCTAGCTCTCCACCAGCAACCTAACCAAAACCTCTTGTTTTGATATTACTTCACTTTTGTCACTATCTGTCCGGTGTAGAAAAAACGAGACAAAAGTAATGTAAGATCAAAACGAGAATGCTATAAGATGTCGTGGCCACCCAGGTATATCTTTCTATGACATTGCAGTACTGTCACTAGCATACCCAAAAATGCCTCAATGAGAACAGAACAGACTTTTGAGGAACATGATCACTGATTATTTAACAGAGTCCGGTGTGCGAGCCGTCTAAATAAACTATCTGCGTAGGGCTTCTTTCCTAAATACCATAGACATAAACGTCAAGAATTATAATAGATATGGGGCATATTGTGCTTGGTTTGGTTGGTGGTAAGACTTGGTTTAAGTATGCCTGGCTAGCTACCACCATCTCTCCTAATTCTGCCGCCATAATAACAATTCTTAAAAAAAATGTTGTGTTCCGGCATTTAGAGGTAAGATTCTCAGCCTAGCCATTTTCTCAGTTTGTTGAGAATTCCGGGTTAAGTGCGCCTTCGGCTTTATCTTAACTTGTAACCAGCCAAACGTTTCCCCACCGTACAATAAAAAAATAAAAAGATTTTCAGCTGCTGCTCCCATAAACACGTGTCGAAAAGAGAAGCAATTATTGGATTTGGAACAAATCATTCACAAATCAAAAGCTTATTTTATTTTCTAAGGTGGATGGTCCACAGAAGATAACCATTAACAAGCTTCAAAACAATTAATGTATTCATGAAAATAAATGCGCGTCATATCCTCTTTAAACTAATTAAGTAAGTACTTTGTTTTTGCATTAGAATAAACCATATTTTCATTTCTAGAAGGGTCTACCTTCGACCTGACGAAAATGAATCAACTAAAAAAAGATACACATACGACAACAGGCGTTCAAGAAAAAAAAAGCAATACGACAGTACGCCTGTGGGCGTCCGAAATGTGATGGTTGTTTAAGCTGCATACTGCTTTGATATTGGAATAGCCAAAAAATAAGAACTAATTAAGTGATCATGAATATCTAATATCTTGATCATAGATTAAGGTCGCACGCAAATCGTGTTACTTCATAAATAACATCCACTAATTAACTTCGATCTCATAACTAAACGAGAACTCAAATAAAACATTTTATGTCCATTATTCTCGTCGCAGGCATCAGTAATTGTTTCGAAGACAATGTGGCTCATTAAAGTTGGTCAGAGAATCGTAGGGAACTAAAAATAAATTTGTCGCCCTGCGTGACATACCGGCTGCATTGTATATATACCATACTAGTAATGATATACTATTTCAGCAGGAAGCGTAGAAACCTGTCACGAACAGGAAGCGCACTCTGATTTAATTAAAATGCAATCAACGCCCCAGGCTCCCCCCCACCCTCCCACTGATTCGATCTGCCCCCCCGTTCGCTCTATAAACGCATTGTGTTCCACCTCCTTTCCACCCTATAAGTTAGGCAACAACCGCAGGCGATAGCAACACAGCTCCATACAAATTCTATACATAACATAAGACAATAGATTGTCACTCGTCGATGTTGCCTGCTGATTTTGTCTGTAGTCGGCTATGGACTTGTACCTTTAGCAGCAGTAGATCAAGTTTTCTAGATAATATGATTTCAACTGACCACAGTAAATCGGACTAATTAAACTTTGTTCATGACACTGACGCTGAAATATACAAATATTTTTCTCGTTTTCAAAAGTACCCATTATGACAGCCGGTAAAATGCATTGCCTCATACACTGCCAGCCAAACCTCTTAGTTAAAGCCGTCTAATTCACTAGGAGTTTTTTTTTATTTGACAAAAGGTTCGTTGGTATACATTTTTTTTTTATTCAATTATTAATTGGCTGTTTTGCTTTTGCTATAATGTATGAAAAGAAGAAAGAGACTAATTATAGTATAGCAGCTTGCGTCCAATACATAAATTATGTAAGCAAACAGCCATCGGTAAGCCATAATTCCTATCACGTCACCACACCACCGGCTTTGAGCCCGGTCGGACTAGGTAACCCAATTGTCTCTGATGTAGACGGATCTTACCTTCGAGTTTTAATGCATTGAAATAAAAAAGGTTTTTAATGCTCTTATATGGACTGTATTCCAATTCATAATGGCAGAACATTTCATCTTCCGTTCATTTCGCTCGCCAGATTGAAAAATTCACGATCACAGCCTAGGCTGCCATTCAATTAGTCATTCTCATCCTATTTTTGGACAATCTTGAATCTTATTTTATCATAATCATTTTATCCCGATAAGGTCCTAGACCTAGATTGTAATAAATTGCCCTAAAGCGGTCAGAAACCAATGTTGAGCATACCTCAACATTTCGTGCCAAATTTCAACATTTAGGGAAAGGAAGTCCCATAATCCCGACGCTTGGCAGGCGGATCAGTTGTGTTTCATAAAGCCATCTATAGTCCCCCAAACTAAGAAAAGCTTTCAATATGGGAACTAAACGGAAACTAAAAATACATACTTTTGAGAAAATATTACACACAAACACAGAACAAACATCTATATTCATCACACAAATGATTGTGACAGGTGGGAAGGGAATCGAACCCACAACCTACAGCGCAGAACGCAAAGCTGAGCTATGATGCGAGGCTTGTAATGAGATGCCCATATTCTTATAAGTGGGAAGGGAATATGTAGACTAGTTTATTTTACTAGATGAAAGGAGACGTTCCGTGGGAGTGGGAACGAATGGCGATAGCGACACGGGCGCGGCGGAGGCGGCGTGAGACCTGGGAACCGGTCCGCCGTCTCGCGTGCCTGCGTTTGTGCCGGCGCCGCGCTACCATCTAATCTTGCATACATTTTTACTACACTCATTAAAAAAAGCGCCCAAGTGCGAGACAGACTCGCGCGCCGAGGGTTCCGTACAAAAGTCTAGGAAATCCATAACATTACAATGTAGAAAGCTGGAGGAGCATAAATTTAAGACAAAGGGCCTCTTTATCGTTTCTAATTATAAGAAAATGTATCATGTAATGTAACTAAAAGTTTAAGGTTTTCGGAATTTTTCCTTTGTGTTCTATAAAACTTTGCTTCATGCCAAATTTATAGATTCTAGGTCGACTGGAAGTATCCTTTAGGTTTTGATTCCCTTGCGTACCTAGTAGCGAATTTGAACATATGCGGCTTAAATTTCTGTTTCTTTTGATTGCGTTGACATAGAAGTTTGATTTTGTTACAGCTATTATAGACCCGAGTATTTGATATGAATTACAATATAATACCACTACGCGTTCATGCGGAAAGTTTAAATTAAAAAAAATATTTTCTTAGGTTTGTGATGTAACAAAAAATGTATGCTTTTCGTAATTTTTCCTTTATCTGTGCTATAAGACGTTGCTTCGTATCAAATATCAAGATTCTGAGTTCACGGGAAGTACCCTGTAGGTACTTCCCGTGTGGTGTAGGCTTCGATTCCTTTGCGAGTATCGAAAATTTGCGACATAAACAGCTTTGATTGCGTTGGCTCAGAAGTTTGATTTTTTTCACAGCTTCAAGGGATAGTACCTAACCTAAGTATTTGACATGAATTTCAGTTTGATACCTCCACGCGTTCCTGAGACAAATGGTCTTGACAGACAGACAGGCGGACAACAAAGTAATCCTACAAGGGTTCCGTTTTTCCATTTGAGGTACGAAACCCTTAAAATCATTTTTTTACCACGATTAAAGACCACTCGATGGACCGACGACATTGAGGCGGTCGTGAGAGTCGATACATGGAGAAAGGGTGGGATTGCGATTTGTGTCGACTTCTGAAGGAGGGCTTTATGTCCAATTTAGAAATGATGATGTTCAAAAAATACTTACACCAGGTGTAGGTCTTTTCTGAACTAGTACTAGGGCAAGAGAACTTGTGTACTACGGAACTTTCATCTCATCTGGTGTCACGTTAAGCTAAGCCCGAAGGTGGAAGCGCATTTTACATGGAATCCTCAACAGACTGAGGAACTGGTTATCTGAACTCTATATATGCTGGAACACAATAATGTTGAACCAGGCACACACACCGACAGACTCAGGGAAGAGGGCGGTAGCTTATACTCTAAACTAAGTCTTGCCACCAACCAAACCAAGCACAATTTTTACCCCCATTTTTGCCCTCTGGGTTTGATGCCGGTGGCCGAACCACAAGAACACGGAGGCAGTTTAGATTATCGACGGCGGTGTCTGGAATCGTTCACACGTTTTTTATGACTTTACAAGCACATATCACATATCTCTCTTTACTGTTTTGTGGCTTCATGCATAATACCTACCAAGGGTTTATTTTTACTGGCCGCAAAGCTCAGTTGGTAGGTAGTTGCTCTGCCTTCTTTGCTGTAGTTTGTGGGTTCGTTTGATAAGTATTTTTGATAAGTATTCATATCTGTAATCTAGTTCTCATATTAAAAGCTTTGCTCAGTCGGGGGCAAGAAGACGTTTTTTTTCATTAGGTACATATAAAGATCTAATACAAACAAATGGCATAATAATAACCATGACATTTGTATCTCGATACCAGATTCCAGAGTTCATTTCGATATGACTTTTAAGAAAATACGTATAAATAAAAATCCTTGAGTAATTGTCTTGGGCTTAACCTACCACCTCCATGCAACTATTATTTAGGTCAAGTTTAGTAGCTATAATATTTAAGAAGTTTTCCCGTAGTTACAATATTGGATGTTTCAGAAACGGGCGTTTTTCTAAACTTGGCAACACGCAACACGTTTTTTTTTTAATGGTTCGGCCTCATGACATTGTAACTAACACAGGCAAGCAAGGATGGAGAGAGCCTACCCAGATGGTGCCTATTAACTCGATTCTTGAAGACATTAGGGTCGTAAAGCAGTGGAAAAAACAAACGCTGGAAATAGTGCGCTCAATAAAACATTATCGAAAGCTCTTTGTTATATGTTGTCTTTCTTATATGTTGGATATTTAGTGTTGCAACCGTTTATAGGCGACGGTAACTGCTCACAAGCAGGTGAAGTGCGCCTCCATCTTCGGCCTTATCTCAACTTAAACTTTTAACCGCCTCTGTGGTCTAGTGGTTCAACCCACCGATTTCAGATCCAGAGGTCCCGGGTTCGATCACCAGAGGGAGTACAATATATTGTGCTTGGTTTGGTTGGTGGTAGGACTTTGTCCGTATTCACTCTGACTAGGAATCATCGTATTGTAAACATCGTAACGCGGCCGCGTTAAGACACGATTGGTCACTGTGAATAAGGGGGCAGGTACGAAGTATGCCTGTTTGCCACCTTAGTGGTATAAAAAAATCCATGCTAATTTTTTCATAGCATTTTTAAGTTAAGACTTGGGAATATTGTAGTGATTCTTGCAAATTCATTTCGTTATTATTTTTTTATTGTACTATTGGGCAGCACTTGGCCTTCATCTCAAACTCCTATTTCTAAAACATTATACCGAATGTCATATCACATTATCCAATAACACTATTAGAAATCATAAGGTGTTTTAAACTTAAGCCTTAAAACATTTGTTTTTATTTTTTTGAGATAAAACATCTTTATTCAATAAAATGTACAATTCAACTTACTATAACAGTTTTTATGATTTGGCCGTTTACATGACAGATTCAATAATATATTGACCGTACATTATTGCAAAGGCCGCGAAATAAGCAATTGCAGGTCGAGTATGAGTTTGAAGGCCGAGCTGTAGGCGAGTACTTCACTAATACGAGACAGGCAATTGCCATTTCCGCCGAGGCATATTAGTGCTTTTCTCAAAAGAATGCAGGGAAATAAAACATACACTTTTTATACTATACATTTAATTTACCTTTGTCGTTAAATATAATTATATCATCTGGGGCTTTAATAAAAAAATGTTTTATGATTTCACTAATAAAAATGTTCAATTTTTTGCTTTTGAATCCGGTCGATTAAGAAAATTAGTTAAATTTCCATAGTTTTTCAAGTTAATGCCGTTTTTAACATGAACGGTACATCTTTTGATCTTAAATCTGGTGGAGTATAATCAATACCACTGTCTGAACCGTCAGAACTCATTTTTTTTATATATTAGGTATTTATAATTTTTTTATAAAGATTAAGTATGTAAATAACAAATAAAGACAAATTTTCAGCTTTGCCGCCAATATTATATATATATATCACCTGTGACGAAAGACAAACGCATATTTATGGCACTGTGGCACTTATATCATACGTGAACACAATTTGTAATAAGCAAAGAGACTTACTTTAGTATGGCAAGATTGATGAAAGAGATCCCATCAAAAAGTATTTAATAACTTCAGCACGCCGCCGTTTCATACAACATTGCTGGAGCGTTGTAATGTTCCAAATTAAAAAACGCTCCAGCAATGGCTTTGATTTTCTTTGTCCGTAAATGCGACACTTCGCGTTTCTTTTTTCAAAAATAATGTCAATATTCCCATACATGTTTGAGAAAATTATATTTTAGGACATCATTGATAAGCAAGGTGTAATTTTGAAATTGTATGAAATGTTTACACATTTAACTAGAGCATATTTCTGAAACTATCTTAACCATAGACGAAAACCAAGTACAAATGTGTACCCCTCCTTGGGGATAGAAAGCACTGAGGTATCAGTTTCAGAGTTAAAATAAATCAATATTACAGGATATTAATTTCACGCGCCATCTGGCCCCAAACAAAGCATAGCTTGTAACATGGGAACTAGATTACGGATAGAATAACTGAATACCATTTTTTGTAAGTACATACTTAGCATACCCTCTGCCCTCTTGTCAGAGTCCATGATTCGGCAGCGTTGGTCATCACAATGAACGTCTTTGAAGATTCAAGTTTACCGGCACAGCGGGATTTACGTAAAGACGATCTGACGAAGTTTCGTTATTTTCGTTTTCATCGGTTATCAAGTGAAGTAGTTTTCAGTAGTGAAATGGTAAAATTTGAATGAACACAATGAACACTATTGAATCTGTGTTCAATATGATATTTCTATGAGGTTCGGAATCAGAACCAGTACCTATTTCAATCAAGGTTAGATTCATTTCGAGTCTAAGGGGGAGCTAATGAATTCAATATATGGGACACTTCATTGCACAGCTGTTTTATCATATTGCATCATTATGCAACATGCCTACTGCAAAACAGTACCCAGTTTACTCTTCAATCTGTGACTTTTTCCTTTTAAAAATAGTAGACTAGCCTCTTGTTCTAATCAGTTTTAACATTATTATATGTACAGGAATTTATGATTAGACACAAAATGAGAGGAAAGAGTACATACATTTTGATATTTTTATTTAATGTAAAAAAAATATTGGACAAGAAGGAAAATTAACTAACCAGTAAGAGGAGAAATATTCATTTACCTACATTTAATTTTGTTCATCACCTTGCCTTTATATCCAAGTCAACTATGCCAACATTTATCTTAAAATGGGGAACTACTCAACTCTAACGAAGCAACTACATTCTTAGGTTTAAATATTGATGCAAAGTTGTAAGATTGAATCATTGGCTATATATATATTAAAGAGCTAAGCTCGGCTGCATACACAGTACATACATTATCGGATGCGATCTAAGTGATGATAGCCACAGCAAGGTTAATTGTTTGAGTGAGCAAAGCGAACAAGATCTCGTGTTAAGTTGGGAAATCCAACACTGTATGTATTCATGAAATTTAAACTGTAAAGTGATATAACGTAAATAGAAATTGGGAGATTTTTGATAAGTGGGGTAGGTAGTTTCTGAGATATTGGGGTAAAAAGAAATATAATTTTTCACCCATATATTTGAATGGCTAATACAATCAATTCAAAATTTTGTATATGCAGAGATTATATGAATACTCACCAATAATTGTAAAGATTTCTTTGACACTAGGGTAGTTTTTGAGAAAAAGGGGGTATTCAGTGAGACAAGAAGGTTTTTGGCTTGTGGGGTGTCATTCGAAAGGGTATTGGCTGCACATTCATAAAATATATATTTAACTAACTAGTAGGGGTGGTTTTTGTAACAAAGGGGTGCGTTGTTGTCTTGTAGGATATACTATTAAAGGGTGTTGTCTTCACACTTAACTTGGGTTTTAAATGCTGGAACCAGCCCTGTTAATAATAAGGGTTGTAAAAGGGGTGAATAAGATTTAAGTCTTGAAAATGTGTGAAAACTTAAAATATCATTAGAAATGGGGGTTGAGACTGCATATATCAAAAATAGTTTACTTTTGCCCTCAATAGGGGTGATTTTTAAAGATGTAAGGGGCAAAGGATGATCATCAGATCTGTAAGATAAGAGAGGGTATTCAAAGTCTCATGAGAACTGGTCTATTATTTTTTTGTAATTGACTCAATAGGGTTGCTAAACCAAGGGTGTCAATAAAATCCAAGAGTTCATTTTAGGATGTCATGCAAGGGATTTGACTGCACATATCTCACAGCACCGTATTGTTCACCACAATGTGGAAAAAACTTCCTCTTAAACTATAAGGTTTGGCTATAATCCTTACACTTGGCAGACCAATTGGTGCGCACAGTTAAAGCTTTGTTTACACTTAGAAAAAAGCTGCTGCCTTCGTGTTGAAGTCCCTTGGTTGACTTTAGTACATCCGTGGGATGGAGTGGTAGATAGTTATTTTGTCACGACTACTAAGGTAATGGCTTTGAGAGCACTTTAAAACCAATAGCCTATGTTTCATGTTAATAAGGGGTGATGTATTCACGAACTGTGTTTTGTATGGTGTTGGTGGTTTGGTGCTCTCATTCTGGCTTGGCATACAATAAGAGTTTGCAATAATAGAGAGCCTCAACCACTCAGGTGAATAAAGAGAGATTGAGAAAAAGTGTGCTGAAGTAAGATAAGTAAGGTGTAATGAAAGCACACTTTAATCAATTGCTATATGTCTATTTTATTTGAGAAATAATGTCTGTGGTTATATAGGTATATATTATATAAGAGATCTCGTGAGATCTTGGTTCCGGATAAACTACTATATTATTATTGTTACTTTCAAAGTGTATTTTTACTGTATAATACAGCAAATATTGGAAGTATTCTATCGGGTAATGCAGCAAATATTAAAAGTATTTTTATTCTGTACAAGAGAGCTAGCTGTACTTACGGGTAATTTATAAAATGAGCAGTTTAAGCAAATCTGCTTAATTGTAAGCCAAAGTATTACTTTCCATTATTTATCGTGGATGTGTTCCAGAACATATCCAATAGCTGCTAAATCTTAATTCTTCCACAGCAGGCTTATAGCAGAAATCCCATTCCGGCTTTAAAAAAATAAGCAAAGTGGATTTAGATGGTGCTAATATTGTCTGCATTTTTTTTCTCAAATATTCCCTCTTTCCATTTGTGTGAGCTATCTAACAACAAAATAATGAAAGAATGTCATCAAGTTCAGATATGTGATCTCTACAAAGATCTAGAACAATGGACTACACTAGAACTCAATAAAAAAAAAAGAGTTTCAGATGTGCATTTATTGTCAGTCAGTTTAGTAATTCACAGCTACAATATACCTACATATTCCAATTCTGGGATTAATGTTGCAAATAATATGATATTTATTTCTTGAACCTTGCTGTAATGATATACAAAACTTAATGAAGAAAGCAATATCGATAGCCTAAACATAAAAGGACTTATATACTTTAAAATTTCAGAATATCTTTGACCGAGTACCTACACAATATATTTATGTAGATTGTGTACCTTGTTCAAGACCTAGGTATTTAGTTTCTTTGTCAAAAAGCTGATCAAATTCATGAAGATATGTAGTTTTAAAGAGTAATTCAGAGCTCCAGACCGGACCATACCTACAAAATTCAATTTTTTATTACTTACACTTTTTTACTGGTCTATTATAGTCACAAGCACAAAAACATAGGTGCTGGTTATCTCCTCTTCTTCCGTGCATGTTTGAGGCAGGTGGTCTCTAGTGATAGTGATTATGTTGGCAACTTACCGCTGTGTTCCGTGAAGATGTTGGATGGCAGCGCGCGTGGGTCCTTTGAGCGCGGCTTACGCGAGGCTCGCATGGACGCTCCGCCGCCGCCGCCACGCTCCTTCGCCTGCTGCGCGCCCATGATGGACGGCTAGCGGCGCCCCGACCGCAAGTCGCAACCACCCCACACGCAGACTACAATTTGACGACGCGACACGCTCAACACCCTTACATTACGATTCAGAGCACTAGCGTCACCTTGCCCGATTTTTGTAATATTATATTTGCATCTATCACTGGTATGCTCGCCATGCAAGCATCACGAGCATTATAATCTATCTATTTCTTCAACGACAACCATCCATCCTCTCGCAGTACCCGACTCGCACCGCCACCGCCATTATTGTTTGATTGTTTGTTTGTTTGAGTCAAAGAGTATAACAGTAAAATGGCAAAGAGAGCCCTCTCTTACTATTCTATGCCAATACGTTTTAAATGCGCCATCTATTATTTGTTTCCAAAACTATATAAATATCTACATATTAATAGATCACTAATGTTAATTTCATATAAGCAACATCAATTGTAGTTCACCCCGAATTGAGTACTGGAGATGTCTGGTTTGTGAAATAAAGTTAAATGTCTTGATGCAAACTCTCATTCTCTGCAATTGCACTTTTTGAAAAGTGCAGTTGATATTCAAATGAAATGACCGCACAAGACAAAAATCTTATTGCCTTGTGAGTTTTTTTAGAAATAAAGCAGATACAAATATCAGGCCTATTTCTAAAAAACTAACCTTGTGTCAAAAAATCCTTACGCCGATTGATGAGTATTAGTTATATATCTGCATATTTCAAATTTTGAATTAATTGGATCAACCAGACAAATGATATGAGTGAAAATGTTTGTTTCTTTTTGCCACAATATCTCAAACCCTCAAAGTACAATATAAAAAAACAACTTCGTTGATAAATTTGTGTTTATCAACGCAGTGGTTTTTTCTGTTATCTATATCTATATCTTTATTGCATAGATTTCATTGAAATCGAATAACGTGTTCAAAGGCTATACCGTCATTTCCACATAAATACAGTGCCGGATCGCCGGAATGATTATTACTGATAAATGAAAACAAAGAGCAGGGTAGAACAATGTTTTAAGAAGGAAGTACAAGTACTAACCATAGCTGTGTAATATATATTATATTTATATAGCGTATCAAAACAAAAATAATTAAATAATAATATAACATTAAAGATTTATAAATAAAAAGAATACATACACATAAATTAGTTTTAGCATTAAAAACTTTTATCACGAATACCATCAAACATAATTCACTACCAAAAAATATTTATGTATGAATATGTATTGTTATCCTCACTCGTCACACGTTTTCTAGATTCCTAATTTAATACATATAAAAAAAAAACAAAAAATACCTCATTACTGTCATACTCTTTGAACTACCTTGAATAAATTTGTCAGTTCTCACGAAAACATGCGAGACAGTTATCAACCAACTTCATAGTGTTGCTTTTAGGTGTTAACGTGCATCGTAAAATAATTACTCATAATTTCCATAGCGCAACCAACTTCATGGTATCGCTTTTAGGTGTCAAGTGCGCGCGCATCGTAAAAAAATAACGCGCATAATATCACACCAAAACGTCTCAAAAGAAATTGAACTTCAAAAACTTCAGGAATCGAAGTCCAGAGATATTATTTGACAAAGTCGCCGCTTCAAAGTACTGTCTGCCCTCTGGTTTGTCGAACATTAAGTTTGCGCTAGATTATTTCTCTATTGATTCAAATTGCTATGCTTGCTAAAATGCTTGTTCGGCGTGTCTATGGTTTGAATACGAATACTGCGGTATCTACAAGTTGGACAAGTCAAGCCTGTTAAAATGCTTTGCGTTTAGAACATCGAGTTTAGTAACACGCACGATTGATAGAGCTTGGTTTTATAAAAGCCAGCATCACTGAGCATTTAAGGTAGTGCATTATTGTATAAGTGCATGTTGCCTTATTTTTCAAACCTGTAAAAAAAACTTAAGAAATACAGGACACTAAATATAAATATTATAGGACATTTTTAATGAGGTAGATACTACATTATGATAACGTCTATTCTGGAGGTGCGAAATAGCGTCTACATATATACCTACATAACTAGTACTTATCTACTTATAAGACTAATCATAAACATACTACCGACTTGTACGTCTGTACTAACATAATCTTGCAGATAGACGCCAGTACGTAGAAATTAAAAAGATAGATGACTTTTCGGTTATCACTACATACAAATCCAAACAGCAGATTAATAACTATGGAGTACCACAAGGCAGTATTATGGGAACCTCTTCTATTCTTGCTATACATAAATGACTTACTATACCTTATAACTAAACATCAATGTGTTCTGTTTGCGGACGATATTTCTATTGTCTTACCATGCAGTAATAAAAATGTAAACTATGAATATGAATCAATATTAAATAATCAAATAGCACATCTTATTGAATGGCTTAAAATCAATAATTTGCACGCAAACCTGTCTAAGACTAAATTTATTCGTTTTCGAAATTATAATAATAAGTTTAACCTACAACTTAATTCAACATACCATATTGAAGCAATTGAGCAGTTGGTCGAAATCAAATTTTTAGGCGTGATCTTAGATAAGCACTGTAACTGGAAGTCTCACATTAATTACTCTTGCAAAAAACGAAATCGCTTCACATATGCAATAAAGAAACTACGTCGCATTTCAGGCCAAAAAGCGGCAATCACTGCATATCATGGTTATGTTGCTTCGGTTTTGAGATATGGGCTGCTTTTTTGGGGAAACTCTACTGATACAAACAGAGTTTTAGTTGTCCAAAAAAAATATGTCAGAGCATTGTTTGGTGTGGGTCCTCTGGTGTCTTGTAAGCCTCTTTTTAGAAAATTAGACTTATTAACCCTGACATGGTCTTTATAATTTTCAGATAGGTTGTTTTGCAAATGAACATAAAAAGTTTTTTGATACATATGCAGACCAAATTAACTCAAGGTATAAAAACAGAGATCCAACAAGGCTACTTTTGCCCTCTCACAAGACTGCTTTGTCACATAAGAATAGCAAATGTTTTTATAATTGAAATAGTTTAATTTAAGAAGAATTACATGTGTATAATGTATTAATTTTATGTGTGCAAATTTAATTAGTATTATTATTATTACAATGAAAAAAAAAAAATTACTTAATATTGTGTTATACTTATAAGCTATTTGTTTAGGTTCTAATAAAATGATGTGTATTGTCATGTATCTTAGTATCTGTTTGGTTTTTCATCACGATGTGTTAATTTAATTCTAAAGGGTATTTATTATCTACCTACTGTAATTATCTATTTTATGCATGTATTTTAGGTTTTTTTTTTGCATGTAGGTCTACGTACCACGAAGTGTGTGATCTAGTTTATTTAGCTAAGAACCATGTACTACTATACTTCAAGCAAAATAAATGATTTCTATTTCTTAACATGGTGCTAACGGTTGAGCCCACACCGGGTATGTATGTGTGTATGGGCTCGTACTCATTGCAGCATTATCAGAATACTAGCCAGTGCTGCTCCATGTCATTCGGATTAGATGCCAAGGTATTCCCATGCATCGAGGCCTTGTTTGGGAGTCGAATGTATGACCACGCCGACTACTGCCGCCACACTCACCTCAATTCAATTCTCCCGCTCCACTGCACACGCGACCACCGGACCGGACTATTATGGAACCTGGCGACGAGGCACACCTGACTCTCCTTAAAATTGCAATCACAAAAGAACCGCCTCAATGAAGTCTCTTAAATCCTACGGATGGACCACATACACATAAAGGCACCACTGCAAGCAACGCACCGCGACCTCGTGGTTGTAGCCACAAGAATTGATGCTATGGTAAATGACGCCTGCTAGCGGCCCTTACCCGCAGCTAGATAGAGAAAAGCTGCAGACGACCCTATAGATTTGATCTAGGGTAGGACATGCCGGTTTACTTACACTTGGTAACGTTTTTGCTTTGTTTTAGCTACGATGTTGTTATTTAGTAGATTACGGCTAACATCAGAAAAAGAGAGGCACATGGTAATAATAAAGTGTCTACAGAGATCACAGTATTGGCACACATGCCACTGATTTATATCAATTTAAGTAGTATATTTTCGTTAGCAGGCCACTCCAACAACCGAATGTATTGTCCTATTTAATTTTTGTCTGCATTACTGATAGAAAATCACCTACAAGGACGAAATAAAATAGGGCAATATTGTTCTTGTTTAGTGGGAAAGCGAACTCTTGGTTGCTGTGCCCATGTCATGTGTATAGTGGTTTAAGGGATGGGCGCGACATCAAGGGGTACAACCTCTTTCTCCAATTGCCTTCCTAGATATTTATTTTTTGATAATATAGTGATGATGAGGACAATTTGTGATTTATTAAACACACATGGGAATCATAACATGTTGTTATTCTTTAGACTCCATATCTACCCGTATTTTTAAACAAACATGGGAATCATTTTGAAAGTAGATTATGCATAGATAACTTTGAGAGCTTTGTTTGCTAAGATAATTTTGAACACTCTGACTGCTCATTTAGTTATGAAACAATGAGTAGGAATATATTTTGAACAACTTGGGTGCTTAATACAATATGACAATTTGAACTACGTTTGTAAAACAAATTGCTTTTATGTTTTTCAGATCATTTTGACTAGCTAAGTTCTCTAGACGCTCATATATTAAAAATATCGTAAAGAGCTACCTATTAGTGGGGTGCCTCCGTTGTTTAAAATGTATAACCTTCAGTAAAGCTATTTGTGCCCTCTCCAATAGTGCCAAGTAAGTTTTGGCTGCAACACCCCAAATACGGATGTAATAAGCAAAGACTGTGCAAGAGCACAGTACCTACTTCTGAATTAACAATTTGAGATTTAAAGCCTTAAAGCCAGTTTTTTAAATACAAAAATCAGCTTACTTAAATCAGCGAGTGCGACTGGATAAGTTTTTTATTCAATCATGCTGTACAACCAGGGCACTGGGCAATCATTTGCAAAAAATGAAACAGCTCTCCTTAATGGCATCGAATGCTGACATCAGCACGGCATCAACAAGTACACATGCATTCGTTAGAAGAGTGGCGCACACTAAGTGAGTACGCTCTACGTTTCACAGAACGAGTAGACTCACGCGCACAGCGCATCACTATTGAAATCATGATGATACACTTACTACCAGCCAGACCACGCGTCACGGAGCGAGCGCAACACAAACTTATCGCGGAGTCACTGTCTGTTTACTACCCTCGCCATTGCCACACAGGAAGATTTTATAAAATCAACCTAGCAAACAAAACACACTCTCGCTAACGATCGGTTTGTTCTGATCTGACGCATAGTCTAAGTAAGCTAAGTAGGTTATCAGCCCTCGTACTATAATTATGTAGTACCTACAAGAAGTCTTAACTGTTAATTTTATCTTAATTTCTTGCAATATAGGTAGTTACCTACCAAGGCTACTTAGACAATTTCTCATCTCATCCAAACAATTTCTTATAGTTTATCGTATGTAATTGCTGTAAAAATAAAAAAAACAATAACCTACCTTTCTGCGACAGCAAAATCGCAGACGCGACACGAGAGGGTTCTACATATAAAATATAAAGTCATAAATCTCATTTGTCCAATCATTTATAATCCTCTACCTACTAGGTGCATATTCAATTTTTACGGTACCGGTATCTTACAATATAGGTAGGCACAGACTTACATCATTAAAACAGGTAGGTTAGGTATAGTACCTAGGTACGCAGACGCACCTACAGGATTTTGTTCATGGGTAGGTAAAGTAGCTAGCTACTAGCTGCAGGTACCTAGGTACCTGCTTAAAAAAATTGAATCTCGATTTATTTATTCTTATAATTGTTTGTTTTTTTTTATAAATGTTTGCTTCAAAATAGGTCCTACATCGTGGATCATCATCACCACCGTGTCACCTTACCTTATTTGCTACCTATACCCAATCTACCTACTTAGCCCGAGGATTCCCAATTAGTAGGTAAGGTAGGTACCTACAATATTTATAATTATTTTATTTTATGTAGGTAGGTACCTAAAACCTTAAATCTCACCTACTTACCTAATTCTTAAATCATAAAAACATTATTTACAAATTTCGTGTTCTTAGGGAAAAAATAAATTATTAGACTTATGAAGGTACCTACCAAAGTGTAGGTAGGTACCTGAAATAATTAATACAAAAATGTTTATTAGCTAAGTAAATACCTACTTATACTCGTAGTAACGTAGCTTTGCTACCTGCCTACTGAGCTAGACAAATACTTTTTGTAGTAGGAAGGTACAACCACGCAAACGTGGCACTTGCTGTATGGCCTCACCCTGTTGTTCCATAATATATCTGAAAAAAATATAAGTAGCAGAGTTATCTTTGAGTCTAAGTAAATATACCTATCAGAATCTGCCTGAGAGGTTTTACTCGCGTTTATGTTATTTGTGACCGCTGAGTACCATAGAGTATCAAAGAGGTTGTCAATTCTTAGGTTTTTTTTTGTGTATTTCTCCGATTACTCGATCGAAAATGTCTATTTTGTAAAATTATTTTTTGTTTTCGTTTGAAAGCGTATAGGTACTTCACATATCGTTCCATCGTCATCAGGATCTGATGATGGGATCCTGGAGAAATCGAGGGAACTTTTCAAATATTATAGGCACACTTGAAGCGATTTGGGTATTTTTAGGGTGTTAGTATTACCTCAAAAGTAAGGATAAAACGGACCCCTCATGGGATCACGCGTCTGTCTGTCTGTCTGTGTTTCCGTCCATCTGTCATCAAAATAATTGGAAAACATATGTACGACATCCAGGTAAACGAAATTGTATCAGATTCTTCATCGAAGTCGGTTCTCTTTCGCAAGACTAAATATACTACTATTTTTTTCAGTGGATAGTTAAGCGTGCGATAGCGTCCTTTGTTTATTTTATTTACACCATAATAATGGTCGGTACGGGAAAAGAGGACCCGCCCTACCCCACTCAGTATTTATAATATGGCCACAGAACAGCAGATAAAGCTTCGTAATAGCATTAACAATGCCACCTGTAAAAAATGAGCGGAATTACTAAGTAAGGTTCGTATTTCCAAAGCATTATATCATACTATTTAGTTTAGATGTTAAAGCCTAGATGGCGTTAAAAAACAGCACAATCAGATACGTTTACAATCAAGTCGCGTCACTCGTGACATTTCACACAGCGCCATTTAGAAAACATTAGCAAAGCTATAGTGTAGGAATTATAATTAGTTTTGTCTATCATAAGTAGCTACTACTTCAAATAAATTACAAAAAATATACATTTTTTATTTAAGTGTTTTTTTATATAGGGCTGATCCAGACGTAAGTGCCTACATAAAAAAAACAGACCATGGAAGTATTATCAGCTGCCTCTATAGAGCCACCGCTGCCGAGAGTCCTATCCTACGCCGTTTTTTCCTATCCTACAACCTCAGATCAAGTCAATACGGTAAAAAAAACCTTTTTGACTTGATCTGACCTTACAACGATTCCGTTGCCCAGGATGGAGTAGACCTCTAGTAGGTATCCCACCTACCTCACCGGTTAATATTCGTATATACGAGGCAGGTAGGTAAGGTACCGTTAGCTTTATGATATAATGAATGTTAGGTAGGTACTAGTTACTAGCTTTAGTCATAGTTTTCGTCTGATGTGTTTGGCACTCGACCAGCACATTATCAAGTTCACTGCCAGCTATGTAGATAATAATCTACCACCCACGTAGGTACGTACACAGCGCCATGAATTGCTTACTCCCCTGAACAGTGCCTTGCAGCTACCTACCTTTAGCATGTGCATTTTAAGAGTAGTAGAGCTCCTTATGAAAGTAGCTATCATACCTATTCCGGCTACCAAGCAGCGTTGCTGGGTTTCTGGTGAAATTACGGGCTCCCGAGGATTAACATCATTATGCCTGAAGCTAAAGGGCAAAGTCGAGAAGGTCATGTTCTGTAAGGATATGACCTACGCAGTAAGGCTTTATTATAGGCAAAATGGGCTGCTTTATTGTTCCTTCTACCTACAAGTTACATAAAAATAACCAAACCAATAAGCTAGTCTTCTACTTCTTACGCCAATATTCAATAGCATCTGGATCTGTAAAGTTGGATTTCAGATTCAGATTTCATTTATTGTATTGGCCACATTTTAACAAGTATTGTCACACAAGGTAAGTCAGATATTCTTGCATAGTAGATATTCGAACTAATAATACCGATAACAAATAAATTGCTTTGTTTGAAGAAAGTGGGATTAACAGGTTAGGAATCTATCCAAAGTAATATCCAGGGCACATATAATAAAACTCCCAGGGTAAGCGGGATAGTGGCAGTGCTGAATGCTGATGCCTGCCAGACCCTGTTAGCTATTCCGCAGATAAAAAATACACGCTTTGTTTTTCAACGGATTGGAACGAAGAGTGTTGTCAGCATAGTAGCTCCCAAGTTTAGCCAATCCCGCTGACAGTACCTACTTCCGTCTCATCGAAAGAATTATTCCCCTGCGTCGCTGTGCCGCTACGTCGCGTCGCGTCGCAAATTAAAAACTATCGATAGGTATGCTAATTTAATGTTATGCTAATTATTCCCTTAGCGTCGCTATAGCTAACAGCAAAAGTACAGTCATCGCTCAAAATAAAGTAGGTAGGTACTTATTCGTTCTTTTGATAATCTTTGTGTTTAATCCTAATTATGTACTCGTAAATTAGTAAAAATTAAACGTCTGTCTGTTATTTCGAAATAAGATATTTTTACTAAATGCATATAAATATATGTATATTCATATAATATATGGTAGGTATCATAATGGTACCTTATATAACATATGGACAAATTTTGATTTTTTTGTTTGTTTCTTTTTAATTACGGTTATTATTATTTTGGTATAATGATTAAGGTTCTAAGCGAAACCTTGAAATCGAATATAAATAAACATGTAAGTGGGAAAACTTAGCACTGTTATTATTGTAAGCCGACCGTACTTGCAGTGGCCGAGTATTTTTTTTCTGTATGTATACAACTTGCACAAGAAACAAGCAAGCAGCATTTGTAATGGGTGAGCTTTTTACAAGTTCATTTAAGAAAATCCGCTGGTAGGGCGTTCTTCTGGCGGAGACTGTTATTCCAAATATCTAAAAAATAAAAACGGCTATCTACACATAGGAGATTATTCTAATCGTACCAAAAAATTAAAGAGCCGGCCAGTAAAAAAAAATATCTCTTGCGTGATGGGAAAAAAAAGCATTGAACTAGCGACACCTTACCAACACCACTTTTGACACATTTTACTTTAAACACATTGTTACGATCCTTGTAAATACAGTTTTTTTTAAAGTTTAAATGATTTTTAATCATTTTAAAAACTAATTAATTACTATGTATTCGCCAATTAGTTTGAAATACTAAACTAAATACAAATACACACAAATCAAGGTCTATTCGTAGTATTATTTTTAAATAAGGGCATCCAGCGGGTTTCGAGATATGAAAATCTGCGAAACGTTACCACAACAAAATCTTGAATTCCTCTGAAACCTTCTGGCACACAAATTTCAAAATTACGGGCGCGATTGACCCGCGTAAAGACCTAGCTATCTATTGATGTATTTGGTTCCCGTATCGGACACAATATTTTGCTGGAGTAATGTTTCAGACATACCCCATACCCCGCAAAATCTATTTGTTGTAAAATATCTCTGAAAGTATAAGACGCACAAATCCTATTTTTGGCACATAATTACAACTCAGAACACTCTAATTTTATATCGTTATCACAGAGCACAACATTTTGCTGGGGCACACTAAAAGTTGATCGTACAAGTTTGCCACCATAGTATAAAATTTACTCGACGTGGTTTGCCTCAAGAAACATGTGTTTCTTTGCTGGCCGGCACCTTTTTCTGTGGGATTTTTTTTTCGATACGTGAATAATCTCATTTAAAAGTATCACATCTACACGGTATCATAATCTGATTATTCTAGAAAGTCAAATCATGAAATTCGACACTTTTTCGCCAGGACAACGAATTTTTTGAGGTAACTGTAACTGAACAAATTTTATTTTAACAAAAACAGTGGCTGATACCAAAAAAGTGGCACTCTGGGAGTGCCGACAAAAGTGAAAACTTTTTTTTTTTGTTGGTACTTGAATCCCAATGTGTTTAAAGTCAGAAGTGGTATCAGTAAGCGTAACAGTGTCGCGCATAATAATTTAATAGCTCGACGATACAATTCACAAGAGCGTGCGGTGACGATGACGCGAGCTACTCGCTTTTTGCTCGTGCTCAACCCGCCTGACGAAGTTTTCTATAGATTAATAGAATTTTGAAAAAAAAACTGAGTTCTTTTTAAAAGAATAAATGATACCACACTAAAAAAACGCTTTTAATTCAAATGCTCGAAATTGTCAGCGGCAACACCATTTTTTTATTTATGAATAAAATAACTTGACTAGTGTTTTAGTCGAATGATCGGCTAGTTTTTTAATTTCACGTTTACATTTTGAATAATTAAATAAAACTCTAACAAAAATTATACCCTGGACCTAAATGCCATTTCATTATCAACGAAACCATGCAATTTTCGACTTTATGTTATGCCGTTTGGATACAAAATAGATCATGGCTTCTTGGTCAGTTGTCGGGCAGCGCTCGACGTGGAAGGTTGTTTCCGGCCGCTTTGTTTCGTAATCCAGCGCGTAACGAATTATGTTTTGAATATCTACTAGTACTTATGTATTTTTTATTAATTTGGTAGCTACCTATGCATAATAAAATTAATTGAAGCCGGATTTCTAATACAATATTTTCAAATCAACGCAAAGAGTTGATAATGGTAGCACCCTATTCTCATATACATTGAGTCTAAATTTGATGGGCTAGCGTTCAAACCCGGCCGGGCCGCGCGTTTGCCGCTGCACTGATCATTTCTACGTAATCTTGACAGTATAGGCAACATTTTCAGACAAATCATTGTATCCTCATAGCCTCATAGCTCAGTTGGTAGTAACTCTGCATTCTGCGCTGTAGGCTGTGGGTTCGATTCCCACCCAGGACAAACATTTGTGTGATTATTCATCAAATGGTTGTTCTGTGTTAGGATGTTTGTATTGTATGATAGGTATGTATTTACAAAAAAAAGTATTTAAGTATTCTATCCGCAATCTAGTTCCCATATTACAAGCTATGCTTAGTTTGGGGCTAGATGGCGCTGTGTGAAATTAATGTCCTGTAATATTTATTTGTAATATTTTGTAATATTTATACTTGTATATTCGGCATACTTGTACTACCTACATAAATGAATGTTGATTATTACAATTAGTAATTATGTAGTCAAATCCAGTACTTATGTAGAAAACTTCTTCCGGCGGGTTGAGCACGAACAAAAATTATGGAACTCGCGTCATCGTCACCGAACGCTTTCCATGAGCTATATGTATACTGTGTATATACATATATGTACTTTTTGGGTGAACAAAAAGCGAGTAACTCGCGTCATTGTCACCGCACGCTCTTGTGAATTGTATCGTAGAGATTTCAGATTATTATGCGCGACACTGTTACGCTTACCAACACCACTTTTGACTTTAAACATTTCAAGTACCAACAATCTCTGCTGTTTTCTTAGGCAATGATTAACAAACTTCAAGTTTTCTCTTCTGTCGGCACTCACACTAGTGCCACTGTTTTTGTTATTAGCCACTGTTTTTGTTATAACAAAATTTGTTCAGTTACAGTTACCTCAAAAAATTCTTTGTCCTGGCGAAAAAGTGTCGAATTTCATGATTTGACTTTCTAGAATAATTAGATAATGATACCGTGTAGATGTGATACTTTTCAATGAGATTATTTACGTATCGAAAAAAAATTACCCACAGATAAAAGTGCCGGCCAGCAAAAAAACACATGTTTCTTGCGGCAAACCACGTCTAGTACATTTTTTACTACTTGTAGTTTACAAACTTGTAGGACAAAAAAAACACCAAAAATTTGAGTATGACACTGTGTAAATGTTTGTTATAAAATTAAATTCGTGTATGGTTCTGGAGATATTGCAATTGTTAACAAAATGTAACTACCTTACTACCTACCGACTACTAACCTTCTTGGGTTATGTAGGTATAGGTAGTAGGTACATACTTCAAGTACCTATTCTGACTATCCACTGACGGCTGTCGTATAAATCTTCATTCCAAATTACATTAAAATCCGTTCGCAGTAATATTTTTCTAATGAATAATCGTGAACCCAATCGTAAAGTGATAGTACCTATATGATTTATCTAAGTGTAACGCATTTACTGTGCTCAACGTCACAACCTCGAGCGATCGTGGCGAGCTGTGGTAGCTTTATGCTGCATAGAGCGGGCGGTGCAAGACGTGCGGGTGAAATACGTTTTATTCCCGGCATTGGGCGCGCTCTTAAACTGAGTGCCTAGTGGGAGTTGCAATCTTCGCGTTTGCTCACCGTGAATGGTGATAAGGTATTATTTTTCATACAAATCGTGGTAAACGCAAGACAAGAGATAGCAAAGGATTTGAGAAAGGTTCTACATAATCTAGTTTGCAGTAAACAATATTGATTGGTGTGATATTCCAGAGCTGAGAATGCTCGAAGCGTTCACAGAGAGAGTTCTCAGCTCAGGGGGCGTTATTACGACAATCCAGAAAAGTCTGGAAACATCACGGGCCCTCGCATAGTAAAAAAAACCTGGCTAACAAACAAAAATTACGAGTTGTTTACGACCGCTGGATACAATAAACTCCCATATTACGCAATAGTAAGGACCGAGATTAGTTCCGCACTCATGGGAAAAATCCATAGAGTTGGATACTAAATTTTCCGCGCTACCCGGAAGCGGTACAGTCCTACAGTATCCAATTAACGATTATTAATTACCTACTAGCTGACCCTGCGCGGTTACACTTGCGTCAAGGTTCTCAGTTCATCACTATCGTTTCGGGCCATATAAGCCCACTGCCGATCAAAGCATTTTTTCACCTCGAGGCTTGCCTGGGCAAGAATGAGTTCATTATGACAAGCCAAATTTAGCGAGCTAACATCAAGTAATATTCGAATGCGGTAACAGTATCTATAGTGATTCGAAGGTAGGTTTGGTGCTGAATTAACGTGTCTTATTTTCAATAATCAGCTAATTTGGTAGGTATTACGATTTCTAATCCATCACATCACGATAAGTCATATTGAACGATTCCATATCGATAAACTGATCGGTAGGTAGATACAATTTAATTACTCGATAAGCCCCTTACCTATCTGTAGCCAGCTCTCCGACGTCGATGATTACCTACACTACGACTGTGACTATTTATTTGGCACGATTAGGTATTTATACCTACCTACCTATACCTACTACCCACTTGGCTACAATCGCCGCCGCCCCCGCCTCAGCTGTTCCCGGGCCGCCGCCGCCCCGCCGCGTTCAGGTCTGTAGTCCGTGTTGTGTTGTTGTGATGACGTAACCATTGCTCATCGAATGAGCTTGAACTTGAGTCTGTTGATGAACCTAATCTTCTATGTCATTGCCCATTCAACTGTTTCTGGCTAGGCCATCTTCATATAGGAACGTACCTAACCTACAGCACACATACAGTAAGTCAGGTTAGGTTGGTAGAAACTACCTATCTACCGCTAATGACTTGCCTCACAGTCACAGATCAGTTGGTATTGGTATTTGCTATGCATTTTGTGCTGTAGGTTGCGGGTTTGATGTCCACCGGGAACAAGAAATTGTGTGATGTATTTAGATGTTTGATCTGTATTTGGGTGTTATGTTTCATGTATGTATTAACAACAAATATAACATCCGTAGTCCAGTAACATTAACGCTTAGTTTGGTTTAAGGCCAGATAAAGTGTTTTGTACCTAATATAAAAAAAAAACCACAGAGTACGCGACTCTAAGACGAAGCCGAGCCGTTGACCTGAGATGAAGGCGAGGCCTTAGTGTGGAATTATGATAAGGCCGAAGGTGGAAGCGCTCTCTACTCGGTATCCTCAACAGACTATGAACAGGCTATCTTACTTGTACCTCTTATTGCCGGAACGCAACAATTAGCATTGTTGAAAGGTGTCATACTTAGGTAAGGTGGTGGTACCTAGCCCGACGGACTTGATACAAGCCCAGCACTTAGTAAACCAAGCATAAATTTGCACCTGTAGAGCTCTACACCTTGAGATATTTAAATAATTGATGTACCTACACGTTTTTTAAGTACCTACCTAACTAAAAGTTTGCGTATGATTACCGAACCGACACGAGCGATACCGTGATTAGGTAACATATGGCGTTAAGTCCCCCTAGGGGATAGAACCCGGGGCGTCTGGTTCTGATACCATATATAGGTATTTTATACGACATGGCGACGGAACAAGCGAGCGGCCCACCAGATCATTGAGTGCACTGAACATATTGTACGTACGTGAACCCATCTTGCAACGTACCACACACGTACAATACGTGTGTGGTACGTTGCAAGATGGGCCACGAGCACGCAACAAGTTAAGTGCAATTAGTGGCTAGATGGCGCTGTTTGATATTAATGTCCGGTAATATTTATTATTATTTTATTAAATTTACTCTTGCCAACAAAGCCTTACTGCGTATGTCATATCCATGAAGAATATTACACTGCACTGCATTGAGGCATTGAGGCAAGGTAAAGCCCCGTTATCACCGGCAACCACACTCTTCAAAGCGAAACACAGCAATGCTAAAATAGATAACTAATTCAATTATACTTCATTGTATACCCAATAGAGATAATAATTCAAGATATCACAAAAAAAAAATACCTCGTCACTGAATCTTATGTTAGCTTACACGGTACACTGTATATACCTATACTGCAAAGAGGTTAAAGAAACAACTGGGGGTTTTCCCAGATTCATATTATACATTTTAAGTATTACATATAATTTTATTACCGCCTCTGTGGTCAAATGGTTCAACCCACCCATTTCAGATCCAGAGGTCCCGGGTTCGATCCCTAGGGGGAGTACAAAATTGTGCTTGGTTAGGTTGGTTGTAGGAATTTGTTTAAGTCCGCCTGGCTAGCTACCATCATCTTACTTAATTATGTCGCCATGACAACAATTCTAAAAAAATGTTGTATTCTGACATTTAGAGGTAAGATAGTTCCTCAATTAGTTGAGGATTGGTGAAGTGCACCTCCACCTTCGGCCTTATCTCAATATGTAACCAGGTGAGATGAAGGCCAAGTGCTTCCCCGTTGTACAAAAAAAAAACAACAAAAGTATTTGAGAAATTTTGGAAGTATTTTGTAATTGAATTTAGTTGAATATAACTATGGAAAGAGCATCCAGGTAAGACCTCTTACGTGTAGTAAACTCTTTGTACAGAGAGCTCTTGGTCCTTGGTCCGCAGACCAAGAGTACCAAGGTACCAAGAGCTCTTTTTCGCGGTCACAGTTAGTGGGTAGATGCGGCTTGTGTTTATTTACGTGGGTCCAGCCCTGGAGGTTTGCCTGGGCAAGAATGAGGTCTACAATGGAGTGAGCTATCCGAGAGAATGGGTTGTTCAGCAGTGGGCTTATAGTAATGGCCCGAAACGATAGTGATGAACATAGAACCTTGGCGCAAGTGTAACTGCGCAGGTTCAGCTATTACTATATATACTGGTCTATAACGTTCTGTAGTGGGTATGCATGTCTTGTACGTATACGTAAGTGTAGTCACATAGTACATACAAGTTACCTACAACTTACTTTATAAAGGTACTGTGAGCGCGGCGCGTACAAGTGCGTCTCGATCAGGGCAGTGGCGCTTCTTCGTAGAAGTCCGGCTCATCGTCCTGGTCAATGTCTTTCTGTGCTCCGTCCAACTGGAAAATATTCAACAAAAGAACTGTATACTGTCCCGCTCAATAATCGAACGGCTTGCTTACCGACAGGCATACAGACAAACAAAAATATGTGTCTTGTAATTTCATGGGAGACCGAATTGAAAAACTTTAATGCTTGCAGCAACTTGCGGCAGAGATAGATGTTATAGATTATGTTCCTTGTTACAAGCGGGATCTACCTCGGATACTCTGTAGCAATGCTATCAGTATACCAGAATCCTTCTTCTTCGTCTCTTATTTCATTATTTTAAGGTGTTGGACTGGGATTCAAGGATTGTACTGGTTATGCACAAATACATCTTAGTGCGGAACGTGAGCGCAGAACAGCTCCAACTTTGGAATCAAGTTAAAATTAGATATGTTCGAATCTACTACTAAATTAAAACTAGGAGGGAGAAACGTGGTAACATACCGCTCTGAGCTGCAGAGGTGTGAACAGCTTAACGAGCGACATCCGCAGCGGCACGCACAACACCAGAAAGAAAGGCAGCGCCAGTGAAAAGCGCGAGGATTTGACCGCGTAGAGCACGCCTAGCGCCGCCACCTGGATCAGCGTGTAAAGATGCATGCGGAATGATGGCACGCGCCGCACATACGGCACAGGAGGATGGTGCTTCACAGGCTTCAGCAGCAGGATCACACGGTCCCAGAACTGGATGCCGCCCAGCGCGGATATGCCCATGTAGAGGAACACGCCAAAGAGAACAGCCATAGGGACCAGTTTCAGCCAGGACGCTGCCAGCACGGACAGCCCAACTAGCACAGCTACCACTAGCCCCGTGAGACGCTGCTCTGTAAAACGACAGCAGTTCTAAGTGTAGCATAGCCCGCATATTTCGCTCTTTATGTAATGGTCTAATACTATGTGAGGGACTAAGCAGTAACCCCAAACGCCCAATTGGTCTTTTTACATTGACTAGGAATGAGAATCGCATTACAGGGTACTCGAATTAACCTGTGCAATCTCCAAACTACCAACCAACAGTGGAGATAGTACCACCTATACGACGCTATGGCCAACTATGGTATTTAATTCGTTTTTAAGCAATAAATAACTTTCAGTACTAAATTGTTTTGCTCTGCCAGCAGACAACACACTCCCAGCTTGCTGTATGAAGTCAAGGGTCCTTATTAGTTATCTTTGTTTTTGAATTATCGCACACAATGAAGACGAAATGGGTCTTATTCCCCGACTTCAACTGTGGATTTCAACTGTCTTACAACGGCCGTCGGGGAAGCGCTTGCCCTTCATCTCATCTAGTTACAAGTTAATATAAGGCCAAAGGTAGAGGCGCACTTCAGCCGGAATCCTCAAAAGAATGAGGAAATTTCTTACTTCTAAATACTAGAACACAACAATTAAGAATTGTTGTAATGGTAACAGACTTTGCTAAGATGGGAAACTAGGTAACTACTAGGAAGGCAGACCTGCACTAAGTCCTACCAACAACAAAACCGAGCACGATATTGTGTAACACCCCCTGGGGATTGAATCTGGAACCTCTGGATATCACACAGGTGGGCGAACCACTCGACCACAAAGGTGGTTATCTATCTATCAACACAGAGCCCTCCAGCTAATCCTCAACCTCGCCTTCCTTTAGTTCGTATTGCAGATGAGGTGAATTGTGGCAGCGCGACGTTGGGAGGACATCACAGGCTAGATGCTATAATTATCGTGCCTCTACATCGCGAACCTACCTTTGACCTCCACGATGTGGGGCTTGTCTCCGGGCGCGTGCGTGGTGGACATGACGGTGAGTGCGGCGACGTGTGATACCGATCGTACGGTGGCCACGCACTGCCAAGGCGCGCCGAAAAGTCCACACACCGCATTGATGAAGGTCATCACTAGGATGTCCATGTGGAACCCGCTGCCCTTCTGCAGATTACGCTCCGGCTTATCCACGATCAACCTGACGACACGTCACTTTGTCATAGCTTTATTCTTTTTTTACAACGGAGAGGTGCTTGACCTACATGTCACCTGATTTTTCAAGTTATGATAAGACCGAAGGTGGAAGCGCACTTCACCCGGAATTCTCAACAAACTGAGGAACTGGCTATATTACCTCTACATTCCGAAACACAACAATTTTCACAAAATCACATAACATGTTACTAAATTGAAGCAGTATTGACGGTAAAATTAATTGAATATGGCACATTTCGCATCATTGCACATATTTTTAACGCTAAGATTTTTTGTGTTCTACGTTTAAACATAAAAAGTCGCGTAAAAAGAGTATGTGCGGTCATGTTCGTATAGAAAATAATTGAACTCATGTCTCGAGTACCTATTCAAGTTATGATAGATGTAAACGATGATTTATCAAAGTTTTTTCTTTGAACAATTTGCAACAAAAAATATATTACGTCATCGGAATCCTTGGGACTGAGTAGGTATACTACTCAGTCCCAAGGATTCCGATGACGTCATAAGATGAGAGCAAAGCAGCATTTAATCTAATTGTGAAACTTATTCTTGAAGTCAAACCTATCCTTGGATGGAAAGTTCTCGAATTACCTCCCTTTCATGATTTTGTATCGTTCAAGCCAAAGCCTAGTAAATAGGTAAGTTTAGACCTTCCTTTTTACTAGGCACGCCTATCCGATTAAGATGATTTTAATTATCGGATAATAGTTTAATAGTATAAGTAGCTAAGCCACATCTCTGAAACTACTCGTCCTAGACTTCCCGTTTTCACCTCACATCGTAGCTACGGACCTGATCTACATTTCAGATGTAATCTTGGCAGGCTTTTATTTGAACTAAAACGGAGAATCCATGGCCAATAGTTTGCTGTTATTGAAAATGTGGTTCCAAACTTTTTGTTTAGTTTAAGTCCAGCAAGAGTAGTTTGGGCTTAGGTTTGCTGTCACGTCTGACAGCTGCCGTAATTTTTGACATCTGTCAAACGTTAAATGCCCATATCTCAGAAGCTTCTCATGCTTTTCTTCTAGCTCCAAAATAATAAGTATGATCAATAATTGCATTTTGATGACAGCTGTCAAAATGACAAAATGACATCTGTCATCTGAAATTAAGGTCTCTTAAAAATATCTGCATACATACACCCCACATAACATAAAACGTAAACATTACCCTCCTTCTTCGCATGTGGGTAAAAATGCAAAATATTACTGAGACTAGGCCAAAACAATCACAAACAAAAGTTTTTCGCCAACACCGAACAACCGATACAAGAAACGGTCAGCAGTCTGGTTGACGTGTCCAACCGGACTGCTGATACAAAAATGTCTCGTAGTTCGGTCAACCGGACAAATGGCTGAACTACTGATACTGGATCCCCACGGTTTGCAAGTTGCTGGCATTTAATACGTGACAGGTTGCAAGCTCATCACCGCTTAGCGGGATACTAGCCAGTGACACATGCCATTCGTATTTTATATCCTAGGGGCATGCCGGTTTCCTCACGATGTGACCTTCACCGTGTGCATGTGCCTGTGTCAAATGCGCACACAAACTTCTGACAAACCGAAAAGTTTACTTGTGCACGACTGGATTTGAACCCACAACCTCCAATCGGTAGGCGGGTCCATATTATTATAATTAAAGCGAATGAGGGCCATGGGGAGGTTGCGTAACTTACTCAGCGATATGCGTCTCCATAAACACGATGATGTAGACCATGAGAGCGGGCAGTGCCATGGCGAAGGCGGCCCACACGGGCACGGTGGCCAGTTGTCCCGCCAACGGCACCAGCCAGGGCCGCGGCGCCGTGGGGCTCAGTCCCTCGGGCACTTTCAGGGTCTCCGTCCACACGGGCGCTAGGCATGATGCGCCCACCATTATCACGATTGCAATTGGGACTCCGAAGTCTCCCAGTGCGCGGCGAGCCTGCAACCACAACTCTCCATGAAACGCATTTTACAGACCCTTTTCCACATAAGGAATTCATGGTGCATCAATCATAGGGTTCCGTACTCAAAAAGTGCCAGCAGACCCCATTACTAAGCCTCCGCTCTCCGTCCATCCATCATTACATACGAATGCATTCGTATGTCCATCAGCAGGCTGTCTTATGAACCGATTTGATGCATTAATAAAATGACCTTATTTATAACCTATAATAATGGGTACGGCTAAAATCCATCGATTTAATGCATTGACAAGATGATGGATTCAAATTTAAGGCTCAATCCCACCGATTTGATAGGTAGATGAATACAATACGTACAGAAATCGAATCGGCCCTTGCCAAATATTCTCAGATAATAATAACATGCTACGGTTGGTGACGTAACGCTAATAGTGGGCGTTGCTTCTTACAAATCTATACAAATATATTTTCCATGTGCGATACGTTCGCGAGATAAGTAGGTATATTTTAATAAATAACTATGATCTACTTGACATTTTATGCAACGCCATCCAGCTTCAAACTAAGCATATACAATATTATGGAGAATATAAAAACGTACAAACTTTTTTTTGTAAATACATACGCATAATACAATGACACCGATAGCAGGACTAACATTTATATTAATCACATAAATATTTATTCCGGGTGGGAATCGAATATTTTGATGATGATGCGATGGTAAGAGAACCCCACGAAAGACGACATTGTGGCGGGCGCGAGGGTTCAATAAATGGAGGTGGTTCAGGATCGCTATTTATAGCATTGATTGGAGGAGGCCGATGTTCAGCAAAGGACGTACACGGGCAGACATTATGATTATATGATATAACATTTGTGTGATGAATATAAATGTTTGTTCTGTGTTTGGGTGTGGTATCATATAGTACGTATGTATTTAGTACAAAAGTATTTAAGTATTCTATCCGTAATCTAGTTCCCATATTACAAGCTATGCTTAGTTTGGGGCTAGATGGCGCTGTGTGAAATTATCGTCCTGTAATATTTATTTATTTTTATTTATTATTAAGATGATATGATGCTATGGCGCAGTGAGTTCGTACAACATGATACTTGAATGATCGTTTCAATGTCCATTGAATTAAATGAACATTGAAATGAGTGGCTGCCTTAGGGCAAGAGACTTGCTTCAAAGTCTCTTGCCCTGAGGCAGCCACTCATTTCAACACAGTCGCGTTAGAAAACGCGTATGGTTGGTTTTCTCAGGTTGGTACTTACGCTGCGTCCGAGGAACTTGCCGTTGCGAAAGATACGCAGGTAGTACGCGATGATGAAGGTGACCAGAGTCAGTATGGTGCACCATAGGGCTGTGTTCGGCTGAGGAGGCATCAAGGGCGCATGTGCCACTGGAACACAACAACGAAAAATGTTGCTTCATCTTTTTCAGCTACCTTGAAACTTGAGCATGGAAGAATTAGGCGCGAGGCTACCCAGAAGGTGCCTATGTATTCTCTTCTTGAAGAAATTACTGACAAGGATCATTCGTGTTTGGATCAGGGATGTTGCAATCCCCAACGCAAGATATTAATGAGATAAGTTTTGGGGAATTGTCACGGGATGACAGGGATAAGGTCCTGGAACCGGAAACACGTCACATTTAAAATATTATGAACTAAGTTAATATAATTAATAATGATCGAATGTTGCGTTGCATGCAGCTGCGGCGTTGGAGTTCGCTAGGCATTATTACGGCAGTTCATTTGTTGTTCGACGTTCAATTTATTATCAATCAAGCATTGAATTTATTGAAACAAATCTTCATAGATAAATTGTATGAATGGTCTCCAACAAGGCAAGTGATTCAAATTGATCTATCCTCGTACTTTGACATGACACTGTCGTTACATAAATATTTTAATAAAAGTGCACTGCCACTTTATTTTTGTAAAAACACACCAAAAACGTAAGTTACGATGAAATAATAACTGCTTAAAAATAATTAAGGCAAACGAGCTTGTTTCTCACCGGGAGTGGGTACCGTGGCATTAGATGGTAACGAAGTGTTGGAAGGAGGCAGAGTGGAGACGATGGTTGCACTGTAGTTGGCGCTTAGGGGGTGCGCGCGGTATACCGCCAGCGTCGCAGTGATCGGCTCCCCAATGAATATTAGGGAGATCAGGAAAGCGAAGATATCTTCCGTAAACCTGCGGGCAAAGCGCGGCGCGCATGCGTTAGCGGGCGGAGCTGGGTAAGGTGAAAAGGTGAAGGGTCAGTTTAGGCACGCTCACCTGGTGATCTTCTTGACGGCGACGCTGCCTTCGACGGAAGCGACGGCGAGCGCGATGACGATCATCCAGAGGCCAGCGTACATGCGCGCTGCGAGGTAGTCGAACCCTGCGGAGCGGCAGAAAGACGCCAGTGACTCGTCCAGCAGCAACAGTGGGCCCGTCGCTCCCGTAATCATCATGGGCTGCCCCGCCACCAGCGCGAATATAACGCCGCCCAGTGACGTGAACACCTGCGCACTCACACAATTGTCATGCCAGTTAAGCCATATCACCGCAAAAATCTTTAATTTATTTGAACACATTTAACTACCAAACATATATAAAGATATATATAAAGATATGGTCATGAAGACCGGATAATATGGATGTGACAGTAAGAGATTATGGAAAAATCTTATGGTAAAGATATAGTCACTTATATAATAAATAGTTAATTGAGACTCACGAGGGTTTCAGAGATGCCTATCTGTCCATAAGTTTTTTCAGCAAGGAGGCCGCCGAACGTGATAGCCGAGGAGAGCGCCGCGAAGTACATGAAAATGGCGGCGGCCGCACACTGCCCGTTCAGCGCATCCTTGAAGTCGCTCAAGTAGTACGGATAGCGCCGCTTCATGTCACGCACCACACCTGTAAATACACATCCCTTTTAACCGCCTCTGTGGTCTAGTGATTCGCCTACTGGTGTCAGATACAGAGGTTTTGATCCCCAGGGGGAGTACAAAATTGTGCTTGATTTAGTTAGGTTTCAGTCCGCCTAGCCAGGCAGACATGGAATTAGGTAAGATACCACCATCGTAACAAATTCTGTCGCCATAACAAAAAAACTTAAATTGTTGTGTTCCGTCATTTGAGGATTGCGGGTGAAGTGCGCTTCTACCTTCGGCATTATCATAACATGAAAATCAGGTAAGAAAGGCCAAGCAATCCACGTCGTACAATAAAGAAAGCCTATATACCTAGACAGATACAACTCCACAAATGGCACACCAGAGTGAGGGAGAAGGGGCAACTTACCGCCAAAGAGACGGCCGGTGCGGGAAAGCGGATCGTCGGGCTCCTTAGATGGCAGTGCGGCAAGCTCAGCCGCCAACAGTGCCTGCTTCTCATCGGCTGGTGAGACAGCTCCAAAAGCAGCCGTAATGGTAGGTGCCACAGTGCTAGCCTTGCGGCGTTCTAGCGCGTCGCGCTTGCGGCGGCGGATCATCTCGCTTTTAGCGCGCAGCTCATCCAGCGGCAGCAGAGCCCGTCGCTCCCAGTCACCGGGTGGCAACACGATCGAGTCATCGAGGAACTCATTGATCGCTGATAGTAGGTCTCGCCGGTCTTCCGCGCGGTACGCAATGCCATGGAATGCGGGGTTTGACATTAGAGTCGAGATAGAGCGCCCAACCTCATGGTAGTCAAGCTCAGCCTGCGGCGGCGGCGGGCCAAGCAGCACAAACATAAAACGTACGGGCACCGGCACCTCGGTCACTGAGGGCATCGGCACCGCCTCTGCAAGACGCACGAACGCAATCGTCGGCCGCTCCAGGAAGGAAACTGCGCCCACTAGAACCGTGGTTGCCTCCGCGTCACCGGGAATGCGTCTCATCAGAGCGTCGTTGTGTCGCAGCTCATCCTGGCTGCCCTCCGCGCCGGGGCCACCCTCTTCTAGCACCGCCGCCGAAGACTTCTTGCGGGCCTCTGCCGTCGTCGGCAGTGCGTGCGAGCTTCGCCGCCGCTGCCGATCCGCCAAACTCTGCATAAACAAAGTATGTTATACTAGTCGCAACTGTGCAAGTAAATGCTAACACACGACACACCCGCGAGCGATCAACGTCGCGTGATCTAAGTATGACATCTCATGGTCAGAAGTCAGGCATAATGCACATACATCAGAGGTAGTAAATATAAAGCTAGACTTGAGTGATAAAAAAGAAACTGTCTGCGAGTGTCTGAAACCAGGTGATAAATGCAGCTAGAGCACCTTACGAGCCTTATGAAAACAATGATGAATTACATTTCCACGGTTTTATGGCATGTCACATGCAATTATGGCATGTCAAGTGCAAAAGGAAATAAACCTAACAAGATCGAATGAACCAGGTCTAGACCGCCGCCGCCGTGCTGTTCATGCTTCAACTAGTTATAAAAGCATAGACCTATGTGCGGCTGGCGAAACTAAATCTCTCTTGCGCGATTGATTCAAGCAAAACGGTCGCAGGTTGGTTGGTGCGAGATGAAGGCATGCACGGTAGGCCACGCACGCAGTACCCTTAGTAGCAGATTGACGCGAGGTAGAGCGCTGTGTCTCCGTGGGCCGGGCGCAGGGGCGGAGGGCGACGCCGCCGCCACCACCGCGCCCAGAGATCCGCGCGCACGCATCATGCCGCCGTCGACTCCATTGCAGCCGTCGACGCCGTCCTCCATGCACAGCGACTGCGCGACACATCACATCACGCACGCCACTGTTCAAAAACAACCTCCAACGGCAACCACTCAACTAGGTACTTACCGGTCGATAAAATTACATCACAGTATCAAAAACTAGCAAATCGAAGCTGTCCACTGTGTGTAATGTACACTCACACTATTGCAATGTTGTGAATTTCGACTTAGCTTAGGGATGTATTAGGGTAGAGAACGGCAAAGAGACTATGACATAATATAATACTATATAGGGTGAGTTTTTTCCAGGGTCACTGAGGAAAAGTCAGAAAAGTCATGTTAGGAGTTACGTGCTCGATTTAAAAATAAGTTCTGCATTAAAGAAAATCAATATTCTTTTATGGGTTTTCTGAAGTGAGATTTTGAAAAAAAAATATTTTGCATTTCTGAGTACTTTGTTTGGTAATAAAAAAAAAATGTATGATGACTATGTGCCCAAAGTTGTTGAAACCTGCAACTGTACGGTAGGTACGACAATATTCAAAATGTTCAGCCATTAGGGTGTCCGTGCCTTGCCATCAGCTGCGTTACCACAAAAAGCGAACGTTTTTTAATCCGATGACGATTCGATTTAAGCTCATCACGAACAAAAAATACAGCAAAAGGATTTAATAGCTTAGCTTACGCATAGTCTGAACCTACAACCTTTACTAAATGCATAAAGTTGAATATCTACATTTTTAATTTTGAAAGCGTTCCAACAACATTGGGCATGTGCCCAAAAAATAAAAAAAAATCTTAATGCATTTATTGTACATTATTTTTTTGTACTTAATATATATTTTTTAAAATTTGCTTATCCAGAAAAACTATATAAAAATTAGATGTTATTTAATGCAGAACTTGTTTTTTTTTTAATCGAGCACCTATGACTTTCGATAACTCTCACGGTTTCAGACTTGGCCTCAGTGGCCCTGGAAAAAAACTCACCTGTATATTGATCCCTAATTAATATAGGGAGACAGTAGGTATGGTCGCTCTACAAATTATCGATGATGTATAAAAATCATGGATAAAATCAGGACCTACCTATGCTCTAACACGTGCAATACGAGTAGGTATATAAGAAGCACGTTCGTTTAAGGCCAAGATTGGCGGTATTCGTCATCTTAAAGTTCACTTATGCAATCCCTGGCATGGATGATTATGAATCAATAACTTATTAATCCAAATTTATATCGCGTCAATATTTTTTGCCCTCGATGAGCGGCCAGGGATAAATAGATACGTTCAGAGAAAGCTTGCCTTACAACTTTTCTCTCATCATAAAAGTTTAGCTAGAACACAATACCAATGATATTTCTTGAGAGCTTCTTTTAATTTTTTTTTCATTTTAATTTTAATCAAAGGTGAAATATGAAAAAAATGAAAATTGCTACAATTGTCCTAATCAGTTTTTGCTTCTGGATTTACAGGTTGTGGTTTCATGATAGGTTTTCATTATGGACTCAAAGGTGGTTACTTTTTGCTAAATAGTTAGATTACGTTTATGATACAATTCATATATCAGAAGAAACTCTTTTGAAAATAAAATAGTATTTTATCATCATTGTCACTGCCGATTTTTTTAACATTGTGTGGTATCGTCCGGAACCCGTTGAACAAAATTTAGTCTCAAAGTTTTTTTTTGCGACGGGTAAGCGCTTGGCCTTTCATCTCACCTGGTAACAAGTTGAGATGGTGCGCCTCCACCTTCCATCCTCAACAAACCGAGGAACTGGCTATCTTACCTCTTACCTTAAAATAATCAAAAATATACGATATTCCCATACACCCCATTGTTAGTTAGGGTCAATAGAAACCCTATGAAGGTGAAGAGAAAAAAATACTAAGCTTGTCCCATTATTTATACTAACTTAAGTTAAAAAGGTTTAACACAAAAGTTTAACCGTCTATATAGAACTGGGTATTTATTTTTCACAGTTTATATTGTAATAAGTTACGGATACCAAAATTTTACCGCTCGTCGACTGTCTGTCTTCCGAGTTAGTTATGCCAATGAAAAACCAAACTCCAAAAACTAATCAAACCAAAAAAAAAAACTAAAAAACGAACAAAACAAGTAAGTATTACATCTACGATATTACGATACGTATTATGTACGATATACATAATACATAGGTAGCTTTACGATAATGAAGAAAAACCGTAAATTAAAAAAATAGATAAATGATAATAATATCTTACAATAGTAAAACAATGACTCATTTTTTTTTTCAGTAATGTCCTTAAAATAATTTTGGCTAGCTGTAAAAATATCATCTGTCATTGAGTAATGTAACTTAAACAGGCTGAAATCAAAGTTCTGTCGATAAGTAATCGAACACCGTTCAGAATAAAGTTTAAGAAAGTTACGGCGTGTCACGCGTCGATACACTGAGTATGATTTTAATTTGGAACTTTAGGTGTAACAATGTAGTTAATAGTCTGCAAATCAAACAGACCTTAAGCTATTGAACCGCTATTGAACCCTTTTTGAACCGTGATCTCCAGACTAGAAGATTGGACATCGGTATGTGGTATATGATACATAAGTATAGTATTATATATTTATAGAATAATTATTAAATAAAAAAAATAATTAATTAAAAATAAATAAAATAAAACTAACTATGTACAAAGGAATCAGTCAGATTAAATAAGGACCGTTACAAACTGCCTATAGGTAACTCAATTGTTCCAGACCAGTCCCAGACGAAAGCGTGCCCAAGACACTGGCTGCATTGTCACGCTAAATAGTTATGCTAATTCACTGACCTAAATAAGAGCCAGCCCTTGGGTCACGTGTATTGTGGTATATGTGGCTTTAGTTAGGCTCAAGTACCTTCTAGCTCGACGAGAGCTTACAGGGATAGGTGAGATTCAAACCTATTATCATTACTCAAGTACTAGGTACAAGTTATGTAACAAAGTATTGTGTGCAGCATAATCACAAGCCCTGCCTATCGGCCAACCTTGAACATTTTTCACAAACATGCTATCTGATACCGATATTCGATAGGTACTCGCCAAATTTATGTAATTTATCAAAGGCGATATTCGATATCTCGCCGTGCGTCTACCTGGTACCTTTATTATCTGACAGAAAGATTAGTTTTTTCCTGTATCACGTTAGACTGACTGTGCTAGCTTTAGGTACCTACTTATGAAGTGTGGGCTATTTTTCACGAAGAAAGTAATCGTAGCAAAAGTCCATGTCTAATACACCCTTTGGGAAACACACCCCCAGACCAGATAAAAGAGGAAGGTATATCTACGGGCTGACTATTTGTCATGTTAAAAATAAAACCGGTTTAAGTTGAGTCCAGAAAGCTCGCTGAGGCCAAGCAGACTCACGAAGGATTGTAGTGACGAAATAATTAATCTAACTTGAGAAAAAGGACGCTGAATCTACTGTAAATAACAACGCGTGACGTCATTGAGATACTTAAATAAAAAGAAAGGGGATTTCTTGATTGACTCAGGTGGACATCAAGCGGCTCGTTCTAGTATGAATGATGTGGTCACAGTTACTTACCTGCAGACTAGTGTAGGAGGAGTGTTTGCGCGCGCTCAGTGAGAAACGGAAGCGGTCATCATGCACGTGATGATGGCGCAGCAGCAGCGCGTTGAGTACTGCCGGCGCATCGTCTTCCTCGATGAGGCCTTCCTCGGCCATGGCACGCGCCACGCGCCAAGCCGCCGACGGCAGGTCACGCTCCGCTAGGTCCAGCAGTACCACTCCCGTCTCCAGGCAGCGCCGCAGGTTCAGCAGTGAGTGGAAGGATAGCGAGGCGACGTGTGGCCGGCCCCATCGCGCCGAACCCTCCTCCACATCTTCCTCGTACTTGATCCAGCGCGCCGTCTCGCGCCACTCGCCGCTCGCGCCGCCTTCGCTGCCTTCTTCCGGCACTAGCTCGTCAAGTTGCACGAACACCGAATGCGGGCTGTGGTCGACGGCAGGCGCGTGTGCTGCCTCTGCTGCTAACATCCCTCGCAGCTTGTCGTCACCGTTTTTACGCGCCACGTGCACAGTTGACCCCTGCAATACACCACGCCGTCAGACTCTACTACAAAAGCAAACGCAATCTGATGCTGAAGGCAGTCAGCACTCACCCGCGGCTGCCCGAGATGGCCCAGCCCTTCTTCAGCCGTGTCTTCTCCATCAGGCCCGCGCCCTTCGCCGCCAGGCCTGTCGCCTGGGGTGCTGTCGGGCTGCTCCTGCGTACACCACAATAGTTAGCTCAGCAACTCGTTCCCATCAAATAAGATATTATCACGAGTTTTAACATCACTGCCATAAAGCTGTAAAGATTGTAGATAAAAATCTGTTTGTTTTTTATGTTGAAAAGAAATTAACATTACATTGCAGAAGGTAAGCCAAACAGATACACTTAACGCAAATAAAGGAGCTGACATCTAATTGTACAAGGGACTTCATCAATAAGTGGATGATCACGATAATTATAGCATCTAACCTGTGATGTGCTCCCACCGTCGCCACTCTTCACGTCATCTGCAATGTATATACAAACGAAAGGTAGGTGAGGTTGAGGAACGGCTGTAGGGCTCTCAGTGGTATATAGATAGATAACTCTTTGTTGTTCACCACTAACAACAAAAAAACAAATCTAAGCGACGACTAATATAAATGAGCTGCCTTGTCGTCAAAAGTGATCTATTGTAGATAGTGGTGGTGTGGATCAACACTCACCGGCGTAGGGTGTCTGCGAGGCGGGGGCGGAAGCGGGCGCGGGGGCGGCGGCGGGCAGGGGCCGTCCACTTGCGCCCTCGCTCCACACCACGCGCTCCATTTCCTCGTCCAGCCGCACCTCGTCGTCGCCAGCCGCCTTCGCACAAAAAAAAACATATTAATAAAAATTTGCCTACGTAAGCAAGTGTACAAGCGTACTAGGCAAGTCACAATTCCTTACACATAACGCTCTACTAGCTGCGCTCACCCAATGCAACCATAAAGGGCAAGTCGCAGTTCTTAACAATCAACGCTCTACTTCCTGCGCTCACCCAATGCACCCCCACACAGCGCAGGTCGTGGCTCCTAACACACAACGCTCTACTCGCTGCGCTCATCCAATGCACCCACATAGCACAGGTCGCGGCCCCTAACAAACAACGTTCTAAACGCTGCGCTCACCCAATGCACCCACATAGCGCAGGTCGCGGCTCCTAACACACAACGCTCTACTCGCTGCGCTCATTGCGTGAATCATGCAAGCGCGGAAGATGCATGGCTTCACTTTACTGCACATTTTCTATCATCTCTCTATCTGATATTCATTGTAACAATAACAAAGTTACAAAATGATAGTAGGTATTTTGACAGACTTCATGCCTACTTTTGTATACTACATTGTTATATGTCCGTGACATTCATCATAACAGTCAAGTGTCAGTAAAACTAACCCCGAGGGTTCCGTCAATAGACCTTCGGTATTAAATTATACTATTATATGAATTAAGTTAATCATATTTATAGGTATACATTTTTCACAGTATTGCCAATCTCTAATTAAGTCTATTTATCGACGTAGTTGTTAATGATTAGATAAATAAAACAGAAACTTATAATACATAACATTCAATATTTTTTTAGGGCCAGAATATGTAATTCTTTGAAGTTAGGTACACTTCTTTTGGTGCGTATGGAAAAAACGATGCGAGTGAATTTTTATGATTCGTGCACCGACACCTAAAAAAAACACCATAAAGTTGTGAGAACTGATTACAATGTTCAAGGTAGTTTAATGAGTTATAAGGCAGTTTTTCAAATATATGTGATGAATATCAACATAAATAATACTCGTTTACTATCAGTGGACATAATAATTATTTATTAATACATAAGTATACATGTGTATTTGTGTGTGATTTTAAATGATATATATTGGTGAATGATTATTTATTGGAGTATTCGTGGTTATAAGTGGTTTTTTATACTTTAAATTTATTTTGTGGGTTTATAGATTTGATGTTAACTGTCCGTATGTATTCTGTTTATTTGTTTACTTTATAAATTATTATTTAGGTTATTTTGTTTTGTTACTCTAAAGGAGTATAACTTCATACGTGCGTACACACACGATTTTTTTCAGATATAGGGGGTTAATTTTTTAACGATTTGGTTCAATAAGTTACCATTGAACCAAATAGTTAAAAAAATAACCCTTATTCGAAGAGACGAGTATTTTATTTATTTTAGCTATGTATTTGATTGCAAAAGGAGTATATTTAAATCTTTATGAAGAATTCGTATCATGCACAATTTTAACATAATGTTCAAGCATTATACAACTGGATGCATTTGATGTTTCACAGTGGTACTTATTATTATTTTCGGAATCTGAAGCGTACGGTGTCGGTTTATAATTAAAATCCGACAATGACTGTGATTTTAGTAACTGATAACCTGTTCGAATATTATAGAATACCCACGAAAGTACCTTGTTCATCAAATGAAGTCTCGATGCCATTGAGAAAAACGCAAAACCAATGTTCCACATTGTAAAAAATGTGAAACGATTGTAAAAAATGTTTGAATACCATACCATTAACATCGTCACGCAGCGCTTTTCCAAGCGGACAAGGTATTGCTATTTTAAGGGTTCCTTCTTAACGTCATCGCACTCAGGAGCCCTAAAATTTTTATAAAATGTCAATAATTGTAACAAATGTGACATCGACAAACAAACGTAATGGTAGGTTGTGGTAGTATTTTATTAGCTGTATAATTGTTTCAAATAATTTCAAGATTCTGGTTATAGTTATTGATCTGTGATTGTACTGATGCTGAAACCAAAGACCATAGACTACCTTATACTTACTAAATAACGCCAAAACTGATGCGGAGTTACAGGCAAGAGCACAGACTACTATAATGTACCAGGGAGAGTTTCATTCCTTAACCAATACTAATGAGAGGTGAATTTAAGTGTTTGGCATAATGGGAACATCCACAAGGCGTACCTTGCCGGTTACAAGGCCGCGTTGTCCGAAGAAAGCAAGTCCGGTGATGAAAAGATGAAGCAGGAATTTGTTAAAAGATATCATGCGCACACTAGAATTACCGCAAAATTGAGGGCAAGTGAGATCTTACTTCTTACGAGGAAGGCGAAGGAAGTAGACGGAATCAGTGAATTCTGTAAGCGGTTCTGGCACCAGTGTCATATTCATACATCACCAGGAATAGAGAATGATCCTCAAAAGACCACTTAGTGGTCAGAGGTGTATTCTTTGAAGAAGACCGCCTCCGTGGTCTAGTGGTTCAACCCACCGATTTCAGATCCTGAGGTCCCGGGTTCGATCCCCAGTGTAAGCAATATTTTTCATGGTTTGGTTGGTGGTAGGATTTTGTTTAAGTCCGCCTGGTTAGCTACCACCATCTTACCTAATTCTGTCGCCATAATAACAATTCTTAATACAAATGAGATGAAGGCCAAGCGTTTCCCCGTCGCACGATAAAAAAAAAGAAGAAAAACCACCACCGCGATCGCCACCACGGGTGGCAATCAGGAATGTTTTTCCTCTCTCCTGCTGAAGTCTGGCGCCAAACAGTTTACCGTATTCAAAGATAACAACATATATCTGTCCTATATATAAATGGAATAGTCCTGAGTGACTGACCGATTCAACTAGATACAACGAACAGCTTAAACCGCTGATCGTACAGAATTAAGATATGAAGGGTATGTTTGTCTTGGTGATGACGCCGCTAAGAAAGGAATTTTGGAAATTCGCACCCCAAGTTCTTCATATTGGGGTTCAAAGTTTGGAATGGAATGTTGCATACCTCCGAAACCGTAGGTATATGATAGACGTTTGAAAATTCGTATGTATATGCCGATATGAAATAAACAGTGACATTTAAGGGTATTTATTTTCTATGTTAACGAGGTTCAATATTTAAGGAAACAACCCTTTACAAAGCTATTATTACTACACTATTACTAACTGATACCGACCTTTGTTTCCTGGCTTGACTTTTCTCATGGATGGGAAAGAAAGCAGTGACGTATTCTACTAGCTCTATCCGCATCGTATAAATGATACGTTGTTGATCATGAGTACAGGGTTAATGGTCGAGCATGCACTCATCCCTTCTTCAACCGGGATGATGCCAATTTTGTGTATGTCAAGTTCAATGCAATGCAAACAAGTCCGAGGCGTGTATTTTTTGTGAAGGGAAGACGGCCATTATCACACTTTGATGTGATGCTATGCAGTATCGCAAACCAACTTCTTAAGAAACTGTTTATTAACTGTGTTTTATATCGTGAGCCCCTGTTTTCCAGCATGGAGTAGGCGATCCTCAAAAGACCACGTAGTAATCTTTATCTCATATCACCCTTTGAATGATTGTATAAAAATGTTGCTGTGTTACAAAATGATTACCTGTAGTAAATTTATATCCGTAACGCACTAGAAATCGGGACTGACTTCCAAGGTACTGGGACAGCGCAAAAATCGAAACTGAGCATTTGTGTGCTATATAACATAACAGAGATGATAGCAAGTTGTGCTATGCGAATAGGTGGCTGGTGGCTGGTGCCTGGTGGCGCATGGAGCGCGGTCGCGGCAGACGCCGAGGTCGCTGTCGCGGTCAAGGCTACGGGCAACTTCGCGGTCGATATCCCGCTGATCTCGTAATACCTATTTGCTTACAACGTTACGGTACGGCGTTTACAAACAAATGCCGCAAGAGCGACAAGTGGTTTAGGCACCGTATGATTAGCAGTTTGAGCATTTCTAGGGTTCCGTTCTCAAAAGTTGCAAGCGGGAGCCTAATACGTTTGTCCAGCTGTCTGTCAGCGTAATAGGTAGACAGTTGAATTTTTTACAAAGTATGTTTTTCTATTGCCTTTGTAACAAATATTACTAAAAGCCTATATTACAACATAATGTATTTTTTGCTTCGCAATGTTTGTTAGAACCCTTAGTGTGCGTGTCCACACTTCGCCCAAAGTTATTGGAACACTTTCAACATTGAAAATTTATAAATTTAACTTTGTGCATAAAGTTTATACTTTCAGACTATGCGTGGCTTGTTAAGCTATTAAAACACTTTTGCTGTATTTTATGTTCATGATGAGCTTAAATTTAATCATAATTGGATTAAAAATCGTTCATTTTTCGTTAATCACAAGGCGCGGACACCCTAATGGCTGAACATTTTAAATGTAGTAATATGGGAACTAGATTACGAAGACATATACATTTCACTGATATATATGTACCTATACTAAGGGCATTTATCACTAGAAACTTTTATGTAGACAAAAAACTTTTAAATCTCAGACCTCTTCAATAAAAAGTTGGCCAGCACCAAATACGGAAATATTTACATATTTAGATACCATATAACGTCGTCGTGAGGATCGGTCGTGGCGTGTGTCAATTAGACAGCCGATTAGTGGAGGCACTGGCATGTGAAGTGCTAGACCTCGCTAATAAGATCGTCAACAGAACCAGCTGCTTCTAGATCACGTCCATCGCATTACAAGTTTTTTTATTGATGATCCAAGCGTTTGACCACCAGTTTACTTGAAAAACAAGAAAAGATGTGGCCTATGATGAAGCATGCTATCTGGCCTAAGATGGAGCACGCTAAGTGTCAGCGTGCCTCGATAAATGCGATTGCCGGATTGGATAATCTCAAACATACAATCTGTGTAGTGATTCTCAAACATACGGGAAGTTTTCGGAACGGAAACATCACGTTTTGTCGGAATTCGATAGATTTCAACGTTATCCGCAAACCAAATCTGAAAATCTACTGTGGAAGTATCGAATTCTAATGTCAACATTTTATTTTTTTTTAATTTAATAAACGCTTTCAGAATGTAAGAGAGTAGCTATTCTGATCTATAGATCGAATAAATAAAGAAAACCGATATACACATTATTAGTTTTTTTATTTAAATTTGGAATTGATTCCATTCAATGGCATATAATATATTCTTGTATTGTTTTGCAATCAAAATTGCGAAAAGAAAATCTATTTTGTTATTGTATTCATACCGGCGGGGCCTGTTCAACAAAAAAAAAACGCGATGTACACGTGGATTCTATGATAAACTGGTGTATTTTGAGTGTTCTTTATGCAATGGATGAATGTCAAAACTTGGTAGTTTTGACATTCATCCATTGCATAAAGGTCTGATGATGGAGTGGAATCAATATAAAGGGTTTTTTTTTCAGTAAATAACAGTAATACATATTAAGAGCGTTGCGAATTTAAAATGATTGTATATGTGATACTCACAATAACAAATGCTTTTTTTATTTAACCGGCCGTAGCAGTCGTGGCTTAAGAATCAACCCCCTCCAACTCAGCCCGCGGATGTCGTAAAAGCAGATTTAAGGGATCTCCCCAGAGGAAGCGGTAGCTTCCTGTTGTATGTTACATAACACCTTTACTGTGATCGCCAACCCGCCTGCCAAGTGTGGTGATTATGGCAAAACCCTCCCGTTTTTGGAGGAGGCTCTGTCCAATATCCAATTAACCTAAATGTGCAGTTGACTTGACTGTATTTACGACCTGCATTTTTTTGCCTGGGAATGTAAACTGGAACCCTGGGTGTGCGTGTCTGCACACCATGTAGGAGCTAATCGGTCAAATTTATCCAGATATCCAACAGAAAAATATATTTATATTATAATACTTGCACCTATTTCAATAAACCAATACGCGGACGAAGTCGCGAGTAAAAGCTAGTTTTAGTATAAGATTACTGTCGTGTTGTCTGCGCAGGTCCAGGCTATCATAGCACGTATTCATTGAATGAACAAGCTGGAAATGCCTTTACTAATAAATAAATAAAAACAAATACAGCAGGACATTAATTTTACACAGCGTCATCTAATCGAAAACTAAGTAAAGCTATATGGGAACTAGATTACGGATATATATATATAATACTTACCTTTTTTGTAAATACATACTAATCATACAATACAACATCCAAACACAGAACAAAAATCAATATTCATCACACAAATATTTGTCCTGGGTGATAATCGAACCTACGACCTACAGCGCAGAAGCAGAGCTACTACCAACTGAGCTGTTAGGCTTGTTATAGTGTTATAGCGTAGAAATCAAAGGCTGCGATGATGAATAAGCTTGAAGGCAGATAGCGTAGTTAATCTTAGCTCGGGGCTATCATAATGTGGCCAGCAGTGCAGTAATTTCTGGCCAACGGATCTTTAGTCCTTTATGATTAAACCAGCTTATAATAGTAAGAATTCACTTGAAACAACGACTGTTGAAAGAACAGTTACTAAAGTTCTGCTGTGTTAGGCACATTCAAATAGACGATTCAATGAATACGAAGAGTACATTTTTACAATTACATTTTGAACTAGCTGCTTCGGCGCAGTTACGTTTGCGCAAAGTTTTTACAAGATGAGTACCTTTTTAAATATTTCATATCATACCACGGAGATGTGCTAGGTAATATGGTGGTAGCTAGCCAGGCGGAGTTAAACAAAATCCTACCACCAACCAAATCAAGCACGATATTACCCCCCTGGGGATCGAACCCGGTACCTCTAGATCTGACACCGGTGGGCAAACCACTGGACCACAGAGGTGGTTAATTTTTTTTGGTTAAATTAACGTATAGACGTTTTACTTGACGACTTGCTGACACAGATCATTCGCTTTTAGTTTCAGACAATATTGTTTGCCGTGCCCACTTTGCAATTTCATCTATCTTCGCGTGACCCATAGCCTCCTCTTTTCAACGATGAACAAGATTATATTCTCGATTGGCACATGCTGCGGGTGTCATATTATAATGATTAATTTTAATATTAACAGACAAACATTATCCAATCCATAAATGTATATTTTTAAAGTTAAAATTCTTATGGCGGTTTGGAAAAAATATGCGAGTAGTTTTTTTTTACAATGTGCGCGCACACTGACACCTAAAAGCGACACAATGAAGTTGGTCTCTCAAGTTTTCGAGGGAATTGATAGCTATGTTCATGGTAGTTCAAAGAGTATAACCGTAATAGAGAGAGTTATTCAAATATATGAATTTACAATACGTGTTATTTATAAACGTATATAAATACGTTTGGAAATAAAATAAATTCATATTATTATGGACAATGTCTGAAATACATATATTGAATATACATGTGTGTGATTTTAAATTACATATGGTGGAGAATTATATTTTACTGTGAGTAGGTACTCGTGGTAAGAGTGGTTTTTGATATTATAAACTTTTTTAAGTGAGTTTATAGATTTGAGGTTAATTCTCGGTATCTATTATATTTATTTGCTTACATTGCAAATTGCTATTGTTTGATCAGTTATTTATGTTTTGATATGCTAAAGAAGTATAACTTCTCACGTACGTAAGTTTTTTAACTATAAAACAAAACATACGAATCACCGCTCTCTGAAACCTTTGTTGTGAGCTACATTCGGTGGAAAGCTGCAAGAGAGCCTGTTTTGGCCAATAAAGGTGGTTCCCACTCCTTTCTTACCTAATAACCCGCGACGCCAACTCAAAGAGCAGACTATGAGAAATAATGACACCGCCAATAATACGAGTACCTAATTGGTTCAAATCAGATAACGGATATCTAGCATACAGGTTGAACAGAATCCAAGATACGTACTCCTTAACGTAGGGTAAGTACCTATAATAAAAAAGTGATAACCCCCAATACAATTTATATGATACTTCTTTCTACTTTAACAGTTTTGTAAATTTAACATTTCACGAGTAAAAGTATTTTCTCAGTAAACTTTGTATGAATGTACAACGCAATGTTTTTAAAACTATAAATACCAACGAAATCCATGAAATTCCGATTGTCTTTGCGACAGCCAGCACCCAACCAATTATACAAAAATAGCTGCTTTACCAGTAGGTTATTATAATTTAACGCATTGCCAAAAATATTAATACTGTCTTCCGCTTACCAAAACCAAAGAGCTCATGCTCTGGCTACTAGTCAAGAACTACTACATAATCTTAGTAAAATGTTTATTTATTTATTTATTTATTAAACACAATACACTTTACAACCAATTGAAAATACAACTAAAAAAATAAAACTAAGGTACAAATCTAGATTGTAAGGTAAAAAACATGTGCTTACAACTAAGTTAATACATTTGGTAACGAACGGAGACTAAAAAAAAAAATGTGAACAAAAACATGACAACAATTAACATAACAGAGTTCTACGGGTTGACAAATTAGGAATTGGTATATAAAATAGATTTTAATTGTTTACTGAATTGGCTTAAGTTGCGAACAAAGATGTCAATTTGACTAAATTCTTTCAGTAAATCATTGTACTGGCGTAACATTCTAGTTAAAGGATTATAAAAAGAGATATTATTTTTATAAACTTGAAGTATAAATATATTGATTTTAATGTTTGATTTTAATGTTTGCAAAAATGTTAACGGGATATAACATAACAGTGATATTGTTTAGCATTGTGTGGTAGGGACGATTACGATGCCAGTACTATGCGACACTTACGTACACAAACGTACCCAAAGTGCGACTTGGCCTTAATTCGACTGGCTGGAAATCTGACTCCCACTACAAAGGAGGGTGCTATAAGTCTGAGGCCCTATTGTATCTATGTATCTGTCTGTTTATTGCGTCTCAGCTTATTTAGTATTAGCACTACAAGTAAATTTTGAGCGTGTTCTTGCAAGCTGATTGATCTAAGATAGTTCAGTTGTATGTAATTGCATGTTTGACCATGTTTGGCAGAAATCGGTTTAGCGGTTTTCCTGTTTCTCTCCCGTTCCGCAATGGATTGCTTTTCGCGTGCTTTCGGAGTTAGCTTCCATATTCGATCCATTCATTCGATTTGTCTGTCTGACCCCCCATGGGCCCATTTACAATTGTATGTATGTGATAAAGGTAACATGGAAAGTAGTACCACTCTCTCATACAAACGTAGCTTGTCGTTTATTTTAATATGCCTTGTCCGATCCAAATGATAGTGGTAATGAATAAATGAACACTCTACTGTTGGTACGTAGAAAAATTGCATCAAGCAATACTAGTATTAAGTGACACAAGTGTATAAGTAATGGGCCTCCTTATTACTGAGATTCATTCCAGGCAACCTAGGCAAACTAAATCTAAGTTTGCAGCAAGATATACTTTTTCTCAAAATTCAATTGTTATCATAATACATTTACTTTACAAACACTTGGCTCGCAATATTCTAAATTATGGGTTCAAATTATGTTCTTGGATTGCCCCGCCTTAAAGTTGTAAGTATTATCTTTAAATTATATTTTTAAAATTGATTATGCTTTGGTTGGGCTGAACTGGCTGAGCGACGAAAAGAGTCTGATCAAAAATAAACTGTATGGGTTCTCAGGAACTTGTAATCATCATTAATCAGTCTTAAAATCACTATTTCTAGGTGCCATGCCATCCGGGTTTTCAAAAATCTTGCTGAGATTTTGATTAGGTTGACACGTGACTAATGGGCTGGCTCTTATATTTATTTAAGCGAATTAACATAGCTATTAAGCGTGCCACTGCACCTAGTGTCTTGTGCACGCTTCCAGCTGGTACTGTTCTGGAACAGTTGAAAGACCGTTTTTAACGGTCCTTGGATAACCAGACTGCATCCCTTGTAAATAGTTAGTGTTTCTAGATGAGTTAGGAGCATTAATCTAGTATAGACTCATAAACTCTTCGTCTTTACTTTTTCGTAGGTATTTACCAGGTAAGTACTTCAGGAGTTCAGGGTGACCTAGATAGCCCCGTACCATGAAATGGTGATGATGGCGCAATATTGGTACCTGATAGCCTACAAAGGTACCTTGTGCTAGTGCTGGTGTCTACGAGATGTGGCTCTTTAGCCAAGCGGAGAAGATTGTCTTGATTATAGAGGTACCTACCTATTTAGTCACCTTCAAAGCCAAAGGTGACGTTCAGCGATGGGTAATTTTTGGCACGACTACATTGGTGAGCACGACTGACAGATTTTTATGCAGTTTATATGTTATGTAGGTATGTATTATCACAGACTGTCGTACCTAACTACTTACAGCTATAATTAGAATTGACTGTTCTTGTCTTGTCTGTAAACTCATAAATAGGGAATGTAATGGTGATTTTGTTTTTCTCGGTTCATTTCACTTTCGTAACCGCTAGTAATGAAAGTGGAATCTTCTGTCTAGTTAGGTACTTAGAAATGTATATAACATTGCATAAATATATTTTGTGATTACGTGTATTTCGTTTGTTTAGCAGCTATGTACCATATCTATTTCAGCTGCTAAGCAGTATTGCTGTGTTCTGGTTTGAAGGGTATGTCTGCTGGTATAATTACGGGCACACGAGGCTTTATACTTCAAGATGGTGGGCGCAATGCAGTGCCGCGTAGGTCATGTTCTTTGTGGATGTGACCTACGTAGTAGTCCTTATGTTTTTTTTTAAACAACTAGGAGACGGAACAAGCAAGTAGCCAACCTAATGTTACAACTATTGCTTTTCACAATGCCTTACTGTGTAGATCACATCCACAAAGAACATAGCCTACACGGCACTACATTGCGCTAGTCAACTTGAGGCATAAAGGCCAATTTCCTGCTCAACACCAGAGTCATCTAAGCTGGTGATGGGCTCAACGTGTTGCTCGTCAGCGGTTGGTATTGTCACTTATTTTCAGACCAATGCAATGTAAGTCTCAATTGAAAAATATATTAACTAGTCATAAGTTGATGTGTGTTCTCAACTTGTGTTGTTCATGTGTTTCTTTTGCAGCTTTGTTAAATAATAGACATACACACAATACACTCTAATTACAAAAACAATACACATTGATTAACATAATGGACAGTTATCGGCGCAGATGCATTTAGTTTCTTGAAATTATGTGTAAAAAAGACGCCAAAAATTTTAATACACGTGCTACCTAACCTTTAACACAAGTGCTAGACTAGAAAAATTTGCCGGCGGCACAATATCGTGCATTTTTAGATATTAGGGACAAACCCAAAATATACTATCGGGACTTCTTTAATATATTTACCTATTATACTTCTGTACGGGTGTTTGTCACTTAACTCCGAGTTTTATGAAATTTGCAAACATGCTTGGTCCAAATAAATTTGGCCAATATATATAATAGGGTTTGATTACCACGTTATAATACACAGGATCCAAGATAGGTATTTGATAGAGCTGTAGTGAAATGTGAGTTATATTTTTTTATTTTATTGTACTGCAGGGAAGCGCTTGGCCTTCATTTCACCTGGTTACAAGTTAATATACAGCCGAAGATGGAGGCACACTGCATCCGGAATCCTCAACAATCTGATAGGAACTGGCTATTTTACCTCTAAATGCCGGAACACAAAACATTTTTTTTGTTTGTTGTTATTGCGACAGACTTATGTAAGATGGTAGTACCTTGAACTTAAATAAAATCCTACCACCAGCCATCCCAAACACAATATTGTACCCCCTGGGGATCTAGCCCGGGACCTCTGGATCTGATATTGGTAGGCTAACTACACGTTACCTCAGAGGCGATTAAAATAGATATAATATACAGGCGTTTTTAATCTATAGGAAGGACGAATAAGACCCTCTCTTCTATTCATCATCCTCTAGCTCATTATTCTCAACTCAGTCGGCACAACATTACATTTACTTTACATTTTTACATTACATTTTTAAAACAGATAACGTTATTACGGCGGATACCAATAAGTTAATTAAATATTATTTTCTTCCTACAGCATCGTGTATTTTAAGACTACGAACATTCACCAATATAATTGCAACATATTTATTGTTTTGAAACTTAGTACTGAATACTGGCCGTAAGCGTGAGTCAGAACTCAGAACTGATTTTTTTGCGTTGTTATACCACCATATGCAATGCACATATATGACCTATATCACTTACCCACAAATCAATGGCTGGAACACTTGGTGTACCTGTTGACCTCGATCTTGACGGTTTATGTCACCTGTCACACACTAATAAAACTACAAGCGAAGTACATTTATTCAATAAAAAGTACAATTAAACTAACTATGTACAAAGGAATCAGTCAGATTACCTTATTTACCAAGCGAAATAATATTCTTCAAATGAAAACCAACCAGACGCTGCGAACAATGCAAAAGATATGTGTGAAATAACATAGCATCATATTGAATGCATTCAATTGAATGAACGATGCTCCATTTATTAGGGCTTTGAAAAACCTTTTAGTATACGCACTGCAAAAACTTTATCTTTCGACTGTCTTACGACCTTAAGACGAAAATTAATAAGTATGCCTTTTGGGTAGGCCCGCTCCATAGTCGACCTCATTTATGTCTATGCATGTATCAAGTTCAATAGCTTAAGAATCTATGGTATGTGAAATGGCTTAGCTTCAGCGATCATATCTTCCACAAAGCTGTAGCATTTACTTTGAAAATAATATATGTTATAGTTCAGGATAGATGCTAGAATGTTTGTGTTTTGAAAACACGATGACATAAAATTTCTCTGTAGAAAAAAAAAACAAAGTTGACTCTAATTAGTACCAAAAATGTTCGCCCTTCAATAAATACGCCCAATTAGGGCTTGAAACTTTGTTCAGTAAATAAACACAGTATACAGCAGACGGTCTGTGTTTTCGATTTTCAAAATTCATATTTGTTTTACCGTAAAAAATTAAAACGTAGAAATACGCGCATATTTCTGTCATCTTGTGGTCATAAGCGCCGTGGTTGAGCGCACAGCAATGTCACCTTTATTATTACTGTATCTTAGTTCAAAACTAGAATAAAGTTGCGTTGAGTTGCTAATCTGAGGTACTATAGCCAGTTAACCAATAATTACGTTTTAAAAACTAAAAAGAAAACCGACTTCAATGAAGAATATGATACAATTTTTTTTTACCTGGATGACGGGACGGGGGAGACAGACAGACAGATGCGTGATCTTATATGGGGTCCGTTTATTCCTTACTTTTCAGGTAATAACACCCAAATCGCTTCAAGTGTCCCATTAATATTTAAAGAGTTCCCTCGATTTTTCCAGGATCCCATCATCAGATCCAGACCTGATGACGATGGGAGCACCTGGAAAGTATACCGACCCTAAAAATACCCAAATCACTTCAAATGTGCCTATAATTTTTGAAGAGTTCCCTTGATTTCTCCAGGATCCCATGATCAGATCCTGACCTGATGTCAATGGGACCACCTATGAGTACCCTTTAAAGCAAAAAAATAATTTTCCATACCGGTCTAGGCGTCCTCGAGTAATTGGGGAACATGAAACAAAAACCGACGAATTGAGAACCTCCTCTTTTTTTTGAAAGTCGGTTGATAAATGCCTAAGCTGGTTAAGATTATGTTGACATTTGACGATGATATTTTAAATTCAGACCAAGTAATATTCAGTTTCAGCGTCTATTTATCAACATTGCGGATTTGCGGACTGGGATTATCTAGCACCCGATAGTGTATCTTTTGATTGATTTCCCACAGGGTATTCGATATTATCTACTATGTAGCTTCTGTCAAACATTCCGGAGGTGCGCTCTTTTATCTCGCTCGACGACGAGAGTTTTACTGTTTTCTTTTGCACGCACAACATAAAATAAACGACTAAATACGGTGACAAACAATCAATTGTTACAAAAAATCGGACAAATCAAACTAATTCACTCGAATTTTGAATGCAGGAAGGTTCATCCTTATAAGTAAAAACTACGTAATAATTATTGTGAAAAAATCAACGGTTTCCAGTCGGGTGTAGGTCCCATTGTCAGAAATCTTCAAATGACTCGCCAAATAATTAATGTTTGCAGATATGACAACTGGGTTTTTGTTTGCTAAGGATTACCTACTTACCCGTGTCTTTTTATGATTTTAGATTTAGATAAATGTTTGATCAACGATTGGACTGACATGTCTAGTTTGAGCCTTGCGATAAGATTATGTTTGGAAGGTACTTGCAAGTAATCTGCACCCGGAAGGAGTGCGGGTAGTTTCCACAAGTGAATTCCTTGCCGTAATCTACAGTTGTAAAACTAAGGTTTGGTGATTGTAGATTGAAGACTCCGAAGACTTTATTGTAAACAATGAAGCTATTTAAAATGAATCAAGAACAACTGTAACTGCAACTGTAACATCAGGTGCCAGGTGCAAACAAGCACACGCATACTAAGGTTTCCGATCCACATTTCTAGGCAAACAATCATGTGTTTTTGAATTGTTGATACTGTTATAACGGCAACAGATATACCTACTCACTTTATGAAAATGTCAGCTGTCTACTTTTCACGGTTCATGATATACAGATCGCTGTCAGACTGACGGATGAACAGAGTAGAACTAATAATAGGGTCCCATTCCCACCCATTAGGTAAAATGGGTGGGAATAACCAATAAGCCCTAATAACCAAAAGATTGTAACCATTACGACACAGAGGTCCTCTATCTACCTCCTGGCTCCATCATTTGCTCAATGGTACAAATTTTTATATTGTATTATATAAATCCAAATATCATTCACTTTCAAATTGATGTTACAAAATCATTGTAGATCAAGGTTTAATACGTTTAAATGTTTCTACCACAAGAAACACGTTTTTGCATTTCAATTTAACCATCGTTTAATTGAACGAAATATTCCCAGGATATGTTCTGGGAATATTTTGTAAACTTTTTTGAGAACGAAACACGTGACCGATTTGACTTTTTAGTTTGACTTTGTGTGTTTCTTTTAGGTCTGTCAAGTCCGTTTTAAAATTTCCAACCCATTCTACCTCCCCCTATAGTGAATCGTTCAACATGAAAACGGTTAGATTGTGGAACTCCTTTCCCAACACCATTGAAGCCAGTCCTTACAATTTTAAAACGTAGTTTATTAAAAAAAAAATCTCACAACCTCCGGATCAGAAGGCATGCTCACACATACTTGGCCACACATATCATAATGTATTCATATATATATATATATATATAGGCAGGCGGTAGTAACTGGCAATACCAATTTAGTCGTTTTAGAGTACCTATAAGCGAAACACATAACTCTGCTACATTATGGTAATATGTACTTCTACTTATCATTGTCACGTTTCCCCATACGGACGGAGTACTAACTTAGTTATCTGATTCGCTCTAACCAATATGTAATACTCATACCTGGTTAAGGAAACCTTTACTCACCAGGCTGGGGAGTAAAGGTGCTTGCTTGACAAATGTGATTAAAGGCGAAACAAAGTTCTCTACTCGATGGGTCGACGACACTGTGGCGGTCTCAGGGTGTCGATGAAAGGGCGACTTTGGATTGCTTTTTGTACCTTTGTAAATTGGAAGACGCTTATATTCAGCATTGGATATATGTGGGCTGAAATAGCGATGTTGCATCCATGACTGCTACGTACATTAGTAGAATCTCAGTACCCAGTAGGTACTGAGATGTTTTTACCACTTTTGTGGTCAGATACAGCGGCCCCGGGTTTGATCCCCATGGTGAGTACAATGTTGTGCTTAGTTCGGTTGTTGGTATCTACCACCATCTTACCTAAGTCTGTCGCCCTATCAACAATTCATAAAAATTGTTGTGTTCTGCATTTAGAGATAAGATAGCCAGTTCCTCAGTTGGTTGAGGATTCCGGGTGAAGTGTGCTTCCACCTTCGGCCTTACCATAACTTGAAAATCAGGTGAAATGAAGATTAAGTACCTCACCGTCGTACAAAAAAAAACTACTAATACTACCTACAAAGTAGTACTACTACTTAAGACATAGTAATAGTAGTTTTTTACCTACTAAGTATTGTGCAAGCAACTTGCCGGGACTCTCTTGCCTATAAGGCATTGTTGTCATCCTTCATGGGCATGGGTTATTTTATCGTTTTTTGGGTTCCGTACCTCAAAACGAAAACACGGAACCCTTATATTATCACCTTGTTGTCCGCCTGTCTGTCTGCCAAGACCCTTTTACTCAGGAACGCGTCGATATATATCAAGCTTTAATTCATATCAAAAACTCAAGTTTACTGTCCCTTAGAACTGTAAAAAAATCAAACTTCTAAACCAACGCAATCAAAACAAACGCAAGGGAATCCAAACCTATAGGGTACTTCCCGTAAAAACAGTATCTCAAAATTTGGTACGAAGTAACGTTTTATAGCACACATAATATGTGTTATAGGTACGTGTTTATATCAGTAAAGATAACACATATATATTCAATAAATAAAATTACATGTGGTGTGATTTAAAATTATATAAATGTTGGTGAATGATAATTTGTTGTGTGATAAAAGTTAGTTAGTAGACTTGAGGTTAACTGTCGGTATATATTCTTGTTACTTGTTTACATTGTGACTAAAATGCTAAAGAAGTATAACTTTTTACGTGCGTACACACACATGTATTGTTATAAGGAACGAGCTCATCCCAGTCGTACTGAAAAAAACAATGATGGGTGTGCTCTTGCCTCTAGGTATGTCGGGCCAGAGCAAGGATAAGCGCCCCATCGAAGCTTTCCCAGGAAACATTGACCCTCCCACGCATTGACGGAACGCGGAATACCGTTTCGAGACCGCTCGGTGGATGTGCAAGAAAAGGTTTTTGAATAGTAACAAGGTGTTGCTCGTAGTAGCTTCGCTTCGTAGAAAAGATATGAAGGCGCCACTATCTTTTTTTTTTGTTTTTGTGCGACGAGGAAGCGCTTGGTGTATCTCAATTGGTTACAAGTAAGGCCGAAATTGGAGGCACTTCACCCGGAATCCTTAACAAATGAGGAACTCGCTATTTTACCTCTAAATGCTGGAACACAACAATTTTAGATTTTTTGTTATGGCGACAGAATTAGGTAAGATGGTGGTAGCTAGCTAGGCGGACAAAATAAAGTCCTGCCACCAACAAACCAAGCACAATATTGTACTCCCCCTTGGGATCGAACCCGGGACCTCTGGATCTGAAATCGTTGGGTTGAACCACTAGACCACATATGTGGTTAGCTCTTTTACATAGTATCATTACTGGTGATACCAACTTAGTGATTACATTTGTATTGTTACATAATAAATGCCTGATGATTTTTGCCATACCATTGATGTCAGATGAACTCCATTAGCCTAGTGGTGTGGTAAGACCAAGGAATTTGTATTTGTACGTAAAACATACTTCCATGGGTAAGACGCAACATTGGCGTTGTCAGTGGCTCAAACCTCGCAGTATATCAGATAATTAGAAAAAAGATGTTAAGTTTGTTCTATGTTTGGGTTTATGATAAGAATACTGATACAATTAAATTTTCCTCTGTTTTCTAGTTCCAATATTTCAAGCTGTGCTTAGTTTGGGGCTAGATGGCGTTGTGTAAAATTCATCATTCATTATATTAATTTCATTAAATCAATCAAAATATTTAAAACAGCGACACAAGATACTTAATTTGTGGTAAAGATCGAATATTAGAGGTTCATGATTATGCCTACTTGCAGATAATACAGGACAGGGCAGGACATTAATTCACATAACGCCATCTAGCCCCAAACTAAGCATAGCTTGTAATATGGGAACTGGATTACGGATAGATTAATAATTATAATAATAATAATCATTTATTTGCGAACATGGGTTTAACATATATAGATGACAAATTGTAATAAGGTGGTACAGCCATGATCAACTTAACAGCATGCAAATATTAAAAAATGACAAAGTTTAAAAATTGTTAAATCGAAATTGAAATTGAATTCAATTATATATATATATATATATAATTATTACGCATAACATATTAATTAAGAAATAGTATAGAATATAAATTAAAATGCACAGTCATATTAATAAATTCTAAAACTACTGTATTATGTTACTGGTTTATAATTTGTCGTTCAAATAGTCTTTTACACTATAGTCGGCTTTTTGCGTAAGAAACCTTTTTAATATAATTTTAATTAATAACATAATGGATTTTTTATTAATTAAATGCTTTTATTTTGTAATTACACTTATCATACAATACAACACCCAGACAGAACAAACATCTCATATACATCACACAAATGTTTGTTCTGGGTGGGAATCGAACGTACAACCAAACATAAGCAAGCGCAGAAGGCAGAGCTACTACCAACTGAGCTATGAGGCTTGTAATAACATATTACCTATGTTACCTATTTATAATAGTTTTGATATTATGACAGTATTAAAATAGCATAACATTTTTGTGTAGCTGGCAATCGATGCACGGCTTTAAATTACTGTATATGTTCCAGGCACTAAGAAAGGATTTTCGAAAATTCCAAGGTTCGCTAGTTGATAAATAAGCAAAAAAACCCGTGTTACTTCGTATAGTAAGACTGGTAATAACACGGATAACGAAGGGTGGTTATGATACTGGGAATCTGTACCTAACAATGTGAATAGGAATAGGAAATACACATTGTTTAGATACCAAATCATTATTTGAATTTTTGATACCAATGGCCCTATAACCATCGATCGCATTTCTATGGTTTATGACCATAATAAACCCCAGCAGGGTTTCTGGGGTTCTTCATTTTCAGTTTTTTTTACTGAAATTGTTATGTGTGTCAATGCCGCCTTGCCAACCAAAAAATGATTATTGTCAGTCAAGCTTAAAAATAATATCTTTAAACATTTTTCAACTTTTAAATTATTATGACGTCGATATTTACGTAAATCAGAGAATCATGATATTAATGAAAGATACAATTTACACGCATATAAGATTTGAAAAAAAGAAATAAATGCTGAATCTGACAACAAATTTAGAATAGTAGCTAAACTGGCTGAGCTATCAGTTAATGAAAATTTTAGATCCTCGATGAGGAATACATACTTTTTGCCGGACTACATCACACTACATATCATCATCATCATCATCATCCGCAGCCTGATTTCACCCACTGCTGGGTATAGGCCTCCCTATGCATATGCCACGCCCAACGGTCTTGTGCCAGTCTCATCCAGGTGAGGTTTGCGATGCTGGTAATATCGTCGGCCTTATCTTACTGCTGGACGACCGACATTCCGATATCCGGTTCTTGGGAGCCATATATCTATCATTATTTTCTCAACGAAAACAATGGTGAAGATTACCTTTTTGTTGTACTATACGGCCACACAAATTTCTGATAAAACTGCACATAGCCACACTCACCAAGCCAAGGCTCGGTTTTTAAATTCACACTCGTGTTTCTATTACCCGTATTTTCATCAGTTTCATAAACTACTATTATTTTTCGCAAGAAATAGTTTCCTAGGTCAGATATGATGGTAATGCGTATACGGTAATATGTCTATGTGTATGTCTACTCTGGTTGATAGGGACAATTCATAATTACAACACACGCAATAAAGAAAAGCTAGATATTCCTAGAACAAGATTAGTAAAAACATATGAGCAAGGACGATGCATAAAGTTAGCTATGTACAATTAATTATCTCCTGATATAACGCAGCTACCTTTGAATTACCAATTTAGGCATCAACTAAAATTGTTTTTTCAGTGCAACCTTTTCTACAGGGTTAATGAATTCATGAGCTGCTTATTTAGTGAATAAATAAAATGTCAAATGGGATGTTCATTTTCATATCTTCTAGGGATTTATTTGGATACTAATTTACTATAAGTTAATTTATTTAGGTGTAATATATTTGTAATTTTTTGACTTACCTATGTTATGCAATGTAACGAAAAGGCGAATAAATAACTTTGAACTTTGAACAAAAGTAAAATATAATTTTGTTATTTTAAATGACGGAATTTCTTTTTCATTACTGTGTTTTTACTTTTTTTGGCTACACATTCTTCTCTGTAAGTGAGTTTTATGAGCTACCAGTCAATAAAAGTAAAAATAAAAATTGTATATATTCAAATTGTATCATAATTAATTTTAATGACAAATATTATCTGTAATTTACGTTGAATATATTATTATAATTTAGAATAATACCTAGCTAGGAAGTGTACAATTAAACTAACTATGTACAAAGGAATCACTCAGATTAGGTAGGTACCTACTATTATTCGACTTGTAACTTGGCGGTATGAATAAATATATTGTATTGTATTATTTGCATTATATGTGTAGCTCACACACTAGCTCTACCACAGATTTGTGCAAACTTCGGTCACTAGCAAGGACCGTAGGGGAAATGTATTTAAACTTTCGCTTCTATCGTATAGACTAGGTACTAAATATGCAGAACAAAATACAAAGTGCCACCTACATAGTAAAGTAAAGCAAATTAAACCATCGAACGTCACGTATAGTTAAGTGCCGTGATATTGTGGTAGGCACACTACTATACAGACATATACAAAGCGTACAGACAGATCACAAAAAATACACGTTTTCAAAAATACCATTTCACTGACTTTTTAATTTACTTTAACTATTTATTCAAAATAATTTGAAATAGGGGAAATGGTATTTCATTGCATAATTTAACGTTGAAGTAAACTCCAGTAAACTGTTAATTCATTGTATTTTGTACATAACGGGTTCTCTATAAAAAGAAACAAAATATTCAGCCCACCTCCTTTAAATTATCCAAAACAATAATGTTATAGAAATATCAAAATAATATTAAAACAAATCGCGCTAGTATTTCACTATTCGGCTACTCCGTCATATTTAGTTATGGTGCTTAAATAAAACTTTTACCCTTATCCCAGACTGACCTGTTGCGGCGCAAATCCCAGAAAGGACAGTTTTCTCTTGCCGGTGCTCATCGTGCGTTTGCGCAGCGCGTGTGTGGCGAGCGGCGCGCGCGTTCGTTCCGCGTCGCGTTTGCAGCGCGACTGGTGACTGGCCAGTGACTGCGGCGGCTAGCTTCAACCTGACCTCGACTGTCAAGCAAGTCTTTTTCTCCCTTTAGTAGCAGTAACCCGGTTGGCTCGTTAGTCAGCTGACCCCGCTCTCAACCTATCCCTCGGGATGAGTTGATTAAATAATTTATTTTGATAATTTTGCTATGTCAATTATTGATCCCGCACAAAAAGATATCAGAAATTTATTATTATTATTGACCGAACTTGTGAAACTTTTCAGAAGTAGTAGTTCGGTTGAAATATAGCATTAAACTCTCTAACTTTGGCTTTTCCACTTGTGTATGGTTTTTACCCGACCATGGCAAAACAGAAAAGACAGGTTGTGTTTTTGATTGTTATGTACAAACTACATATGTGTGTTTATCTGTTCCCTCATAACTTCTACACTACATAATAATCATAATTTGACAAATGAGGTATCGTTGGAAGCGTCTTGATTGAATGTTTAATGTCTATGTGATGTCACATTAAATTGAACATAGCGCTCGTGGGAAGCATTGATACCAACTTCGAGTGTACGGGTAAATTGGCCGTGGATACATCGAGTCAAGTGCTGCACGGCAGGCCGTATGGTGGAATGGCCCTTTTATGGAGGAAAACTTTGTTTACCTGTGTGTCAATGGTAGCGTGCAATAGTGCGCGCCTTGCTGCGATCAATATTGTACTCAAAGACAGCTCTTTACTAGTTTTCTCCGTTTATATGCCAACCGACGACAAAGAAAAAGATAAGCGGTCACCACTGCGTTTGTGACCGGGGCTGCAAGACCTACAGTTAAGAATATAAACATTTTGTATGACATTTACTGGGGGGACCATTATCCTGTACAATTAGAATGTGCCATTAATTTAATTCAATCTAAAATATTATTTTCTGACATATCTAGTGATAGTAATAGTAATAAAATCAGTGGGGAGAGAGGGACGAATCACAAATAGATAAATATTTTAATTATTGCCATTCTCATTTTAAATTACATTGATTTCCCACGTGATTTTATTAACAGTGCTGACAGTACTTGGTCTGAAGGTGAGCACAAGTTAATGATAAATAAATTATATGATGACATAGTGTAAATATTGACCGATGCTGCAATTAGCAGTTATAAAAAGAGGCGCAAAAAGTGTGAAAGAGTAGCCGGGTGGAATAAACATGTCAGGGCTACGCATGGGAGGGCTCGTCTTTGTTTTTAGGAATGGCAGCATTGTGGCAAGCCAAATGTGGGGCCGGCATATAATGATATGGTCGAGTCCAGCAGAGTTATTAAATCTAAGCTGAAATGGTGCCAAAATAACCAGCAGCAACTTTAAATTGATAAGGTTTCGCAACACCATTCAAGCAAGGACTTTAAACTATTTTGGAAAACCACAAATAGACTGAATCTCAAGCCGAGCCTTCCCGTAAGTGTTGATGGTTTGCATGATTCTGCTGAAATAGCTAGAGTCTTCCAGGGTCACTTCAGAGTAGACTCGCCCCTCGGCCCCTCGTCTGTGGTATTTGATGATGAAAGTCGGACCGATAACCTGAGCTTTCGATTTACCGCAAAAAATGTTGCAAGCGTAATTAAAAACATGGTTCGAGGTAAATCCCCAGGGTACGACATCCTCAGCATCGAACATCTACAGTACGCAGGTGTACATCTACTGAGGGTACTATCTCTGTTTTTCAATCTTTGTGTGAGTCACTCGTATCTGCCCGAGAAACTCATGCGAACTACGGTAGTGCCGATGATAAAAAACAAGACGGGTGATGCTTCAGACTTGTCAAACTATAGGCCAATCTCTCTAGCTACTATTATGGCCAAGGTACTGGACAGTTTGCTTGAACGACATCTAAGTAAGCACATTATACTGAATGGCCAGGGCCATCTATTGAAAGTGCTATGTTGTGTCACAAGCAAACTGTTCAGTATTATACAAACAGAAAAACGCCTGTCTATGCATGCTACCTAGACCTGTCAAAGGCATTTGACCTGGTGTCATATGACTTGTTGTGGAAAAAACTAAAGCAGGAGTCACATTTACGATATGGTGCTACTGAGTCCATCGATAGGTGGCCTACGTAAGCTAATACGTTTGTGTAAGTCGTATGCGGTGGCTCATGGGCTCAGATGTAACGTGACTAAAAGTGAGTATATGGTATTCAAATCTGGGACACAAAGCTACTCTATTGTTCCATCTAAATGGCACTCAGCTCAAGCGTGTTCCAAAGTCAAAGCCACTGGGTCACCGAGGATCTGGATGACGCTGTTGATGGAGAGGGAGCGTGGGTTAAGTACACAAAAAAGAAGTACAACGTACAGCGCGTCTGTACGCGTATAACAACGTGTTTAGGGTGATGTAGTGCGTCGGGAATGTTTAGCGACGCACGTACCGGCTTCCACGCTGGTGGATGGTGGTAGCTAGCCACCAAAAGTTTAGTGGCAGGTAAAGCGTTGATTGTAAATTTGGGATATCAAAAAAAATGTGATCGGAAGCATAATTCAACTATTCACAGCGATAACGCTGATAATTTCGTTGCATTCTTATAGTAAGCAAAAGCTTACTTATATATGTTAAATAGTTAGTGAGGGTCTCTAACCTTAGAAGGTCTAACTCAACAAGGAGCATAGGCAAATTAGATGCTATGCATCTATAGATAATACAATGCTGCTATCAACAGCTGTTGTCGAGGTAGCCGGCTCCCAAGGCCACCAGCGCGCTGTTCAGTGGTAGCTAGTAATGTCTTATTTTTCTGGTCGGAGTTAGGCTGGCTACACTAGCCGGACATTCCTCACGCACAATGGACCACTTAGGAGTCTAAGTGCGGAAACGGGAGTCTTTTTACATTTACAATGTCTTATTTCCAAATCGTTTTGTCAATTAATAAACTCGCAAATGATACAGTCCACTCACGAAATCCGACGCGTAGATAATACTTACGGTGTTACTAAACATGTAATATCGAAAATCTCGGGTCGATAATATGTATATCACGCGCATTAAATTTTTCGTATTATCGGAAATAACATCATCGATGCCGGTCTTATGTCACGCGCTCACGCGCAGATCCGTATACCAGACAACTGCTGGATTTGCTAGTTTTAGGTTCTCAAACCATTTATTCGTGTTTGCACTACCAAAATGCGTCGCACGGCGCTAGCTAGTCGCCATTTTCACTTTTTAAATCCCTTTCTACACAACAGGGCTAATAAAATACTAAATTGATATCCTACGATATAAATGTCAAGAAAAATGTCTCAGCTGGCTCGTTACCTTGTCTTATGAAGAAACCGAAAGCTTTCTAACTCCCTAATAATCTTACCTTATTGAAGCTAAGCCAATAAGTTCATCATAACTCACCACATACCCCCAACTTTACTCACTTCACGTAAACAACTTCACACCATACACAAACTAACTCTATTCACATATATTCGCAATATGCACGCGCGCGCACACACACACACACACACACACACACACACACACACACACACACATGCACACATACATATCATCACACACAATCTTCCGTTACTCAGATTCTTTTGAAACTGGTGTTCTCGGGAGATCAACTCACCACTACAGCTCACACTCTACACACACATACAGTGTGCCTTAGTTTAAGTTCTATTTTGTATGTATTTTAGTTTTAAGGTATATATTAATATAGGTCTATGAATTAGTATTTAAACACCCTGTACAATTCTTACGTTACCTGAAATAAACTTATATTATTATTATTATATTATACAGACTCCACACTAAATTCTCAACATTTTAAACACTTCCATATACTAGGTTTTTATTTTAACTTTAATTATTAACTAACATATTGTTTTACTATACATATTATAGATACAGTTTCTACGGAGGAGGGCGTTAATGGTTTCGCGACACAGTTTTTGTAAAACTCTTGCGAGCATTATCGTTGCATCAGTTTTTGTACATTGTTTTAAATCCAAATAAACAATTTTGAATTTAGATTTTTTTTTTAATTCATTAAAAGGCGCAGAAAAGTTTTGGGACCATAGGTGAAATTAAGGCGTTTTAGTGGCCCAAAATATCAATCTAGGGTGGATAATTTCTAATTCAATAAATAATAAACGTAACTTAAGTAATACGTAAGATAGGTACGCAACTACGTATGTTTTGGGAAGTTGTGAACATCCTGAGTCGAAAGTTTTTTTTTATACGACGGTCAAGCGCTTGGTCTTCATCTCACACAACAATTTTAGAATTTTTATTATGGCGATATAATCAGATAAGATGGTGGTAGACTTAAACAAAGTCCTACCACCAACCAAACCGAGCACAATATTGTATCCCTGGGGATCAAAGTCAAAGTTAAAGTCAAAATATATTTATTCAGTAAGATTTCTTAGGATCACTTTGAAACGTCAAATTTACCGCCTGTTCGGAATCGCGACACGGAGAAAGGCAAGAACCTCGGGCTAGTTTTTTTTTATTATGATCCATTAGAGTAGCTATTACTTATCTTTTAAGTGAGTAGTTGGTCAAACGCTTGGCTTTCATCAATAAAAAAGGTCTTGGCCTTCATCTCACCTGATTTTCAGGTAATGGTTAGGCCGAAACGGACGTGTATCGCTCTTGCGCAGTCTTGAATTTAAATTCGTGTAACGCGCGGCTCACGCCGCTGCCCGCTACCGCGATGACTTCTAAACCGCTCATCGTTAATGAACTACTGGCGTTCATCCTACACGCCATCGACACCATGGACGAAGTTAGCATTTTGGAGATCTGCAAATCCAATTTTAAGATCGTGCTCGTCTCTTAGCTGTTTCAAAATGGGAATCAGGTCTTTGGCTGCAAGCACATCCATCCTACAATACCGGTACACTTATGGATCCTGTAACTTTCCGTATTGCCACTTGTCTTCGGTTGGGTGCAAGATGCTGCGCCTCTCACCAGTGCCGGTGCGGTGCGGCCGTAGATAAATTTGGTTTTCACGGACTTTCGTGCGCAAGGTCTGCCGGCAGGATTTCGCGCCACGCTAGTCTTAATGACATTATCCGTCGAGCGTTTACCAGTGTCAATGCGCCAGCCGTTCTTGAACCGAATGGTCTGTTACGTGATGATGGTAAGCGGCCCGACGGTATGACTCTTGTCCCTTGGGAAATGGGTAGGCCTTTGGTGTGGGACGCTACCTGCGTCGACACCCTAGCGCCATCTCATCTGCCTGGGACATCAGTTAGGGCTGGTGCGGCGGCTGATTCGGCCGAGGATCACAAAAGGCGCAAATATAGTGGTCTCGACAGAGCTTACCTATTTGAGCCTTTTGGGGTGGAGACCTTGGGTCCGTGGGGAGCCGGTGCCCTCCGGGTTTTCAAAAATATTGCGGGGCTTTTGATTGAGGTGACACGTGACCCAAGGGCTGGCTCTTATTTAGGCCAGCGAATTAGCATAGCTATTCAGCGTGGCAATGCAGCTAGTGTCTTGGGCACGCTTCCGTCTGGTACTGGTCTGGAACAGTTGAGTTACCTATAGGCCGTTTGTAACGGTCCTTAGGTAATCTGACTGATTCCTTTGTACTTAGTTAGTTTAATTTATTGAATAAATGTACTAACTATAAAAAAAAAAAAAAATTAAGGAAGAGGATGTTTGCAGTGGCAAGGCGCTGCTTTTCCAGTCGCTCCGCAAGACTGCCCAGATGCCCTCCCGGCGTAGGGATGGAGGTGAGAAGAGTCTCCAGGACATTATCACCTTGTTCAAGGGGACAGATCCAGACGACGTGCCGGACTTTGTCGCGAGGGACCTGCACAAACTGCCCCCAGTGACATTCGACCACGTCGACGTGACCAGACTGCTGAAAGATATAACATCTCTTAAGGCAGGTCTGGTTGAAGTGAATTTGAAGTTGGAGAAGGCTCAAGTCACCATCGGTGAACTTCGTTCCGAAGTTACGGCACTGCGTGTCGTCGCGCCTAATGTCAACATGCGTCGAGGAGCGCACAATGTGTCGGTGTCGTCTTTCGAATCAGCGACATTCGATACGTCGCCGGTTACTGCACCGCGCTCCACCGGCCCGCCCCCCGCTACCCCGCACGGGGGGTCAACATGTGAGCGCGCGCCTTTCCCGTCATTGCGCGCGTACGCCAACGTTGCAGCCGTGAGCTGCCCTGCACCTGCTGCCCGCCCACAGGCTCCAGTCAGCATTAAGAAGAGGAAAAAGAAGCTGTCCTGCGAGTTTGTTCGTAGTGCTGCACCTGAGCCGGCTCCGAGGAAGGAGCATTGCGATGCGGAGGGCTTCACGGAGGTGGTGCGTAAGCGCCGGAAGCCCACCGGACGGAACCAGTGCGGCACGGGACTAAATTCGTGCAGTTTCCAAGCGGAGATACAAACAACTCAGCTCTATGTGTTCAGTTTAGCTTGAAGACTGTGGAGGTGGTAGAGTATCCCCGCAAGAAAACTGGGCTAACTCCTTAGAGTTAGCCCGGTTTTCTTGCGAGAAGTTGGATTCTCGCCATAATATAAGTTTTAACTCATTTATGGTGAGAGTTCCAACTGAACATCTATCGACCTACAATTTTGGCCGAAAGGTGTCAAATTTTCTCGAATCACGGGGCGCCTGCTGCAACGTGAACCAACGCTACGAGACACCTCGATTGCGTCACACGTCGTCGACACCGCGTCTAAACGTGTATCTAGTAATTAAGTTTTATTTTATATGTATGCTAGTTTTAAGGTATTTATCGCTATGGGCCGTAGATTAAGTTAAATTAAGATCTGTAACTTGTCTTTAGTAGCCTGAAATAAAAAATATATTATTATTATTATTAGAAGCACACTTCACGCGGAATCCGCAACAGTCTGAGGAACTGGCTATTTTATCTGTAAGAGCCGAAACACAACAATTCGAAAATGGTTGTTAAAGCGATGCTTTAGGTAAGATAGATATACATAGACATGCGGGCTTAAACAAAACCCTACAAGCAGTCCAAATCAAGCAAAATATTTTACTGCCCCTGGGAATAGAAACCGGGACATCTGGATCTGACACCGATAGGGAAACCACAAGACCTCAGAAGCGATTAAAGACTATAATCTGAAAATGGCCGTAATAACTTTATGGTTTCAAAATCATTGATCATCTGAAATTAAGGAATATGCCACTAGTTTCTGAAGTACTATTCTCTACTTTCAACGGTCTGTTTGAGTCAGGAGTAAAATCTTGTTAATAGCATTTACGACGTTTTTTTTATTGTTAGGCAGGGAAGCGCTTGGCTTTCATCTCACTTGGTGACAAGTTAAGATTAGGCTAAAGGTGGAGGCGCACTTCATCCGGAATCCTCTGCTAAATTCAGAAAACTGAAAAACTGGCTAACCTATAGATGCCGAAACACAACAATTTTAGAATTGGTATTATGGCGACAGAATTAGGTAAGATGGTGGTAGCTAGTCAGGCAGACTTAAACAAAGTCCAACCACCAACCAAACCAAGCACAATATTATTTCCCCCCCTGGGGATCAAACCGGGGAGCTCTGGATCAGAAATCGGTAGGTTGAACCACTAGACCCCAGAGGCGATTTTTGGTTGAAAAACCGCAAACGTTTGAAGAGCTTAGCACAGCGTTATCACAAACATAAGCTCTTTCTCCTAATCCAGACAATCTTTGTCGCATTCGTCTTAAGTTGACCAAACAAGAAGTGAGCTGGAGTCTCCTGCGACTCCAGCTTACTCCTTGTTTGGTCGACCGCTGGCTGTACGTGCCCGTGATGACATCTCATAAACTCCCGCACAACAACTGAAATTGATACAAATACTCCAGTAATTTGGAGCCGCTGGGCTAACGACAGCCATATACGGTAGACTTGATCAAAGACAACTTTCTACAACTTACAAGCTGAAGCATGTCCAAATAATTGCAACTTACCCGAGCATCCCAAGAGTAGCAGACATAGAAACAATTTCAGGCGTGATTAGATGGACCTACTTCAGATCGAAGATGTTCCTCGTCGAGCTGTATACTTTTTATAAATCTAAGAACTCACGAATTTCGTTTGTCAAACTAACCCTTTTAAAAAAATACCCTTTTTCATTATTTCGTAACCCAAAGTAATCCCAGTAAATAGGCACCCAGTCATACACGGTGGTATAAAAACCATATCGTGAACATATATGTACGAGTTTTTATTTTGTACGACGGGGAAGCGCTTGGCCTTCATCTCACCTGGTAACAAGTTGAGATAAGGCCAATGGTTGAGGTGCACTTCACCCGGAATCCTCAACTAACTGAGGAACTGGCTATCTTACCTGTGAATGCCGGAACACAATATTTTTTAAGAATTGTTATTATGGCGACATAATTACGTTAGATGGTGGTAGCTAGCCAAGCGGACTTAAATAAAATCCTACCACCAACCAAACCAAGCACAATATTGCTCCCCTGGGGTTTGAACCCGGAACGAGTCTCTTAAATATTCAGCTATTATATAAGTATAATATGTAATAATTATTATAAGATCCTTCAGTACTTATTATTATTACAGTTCAAAAAATTTGTGCATATTGAAAAGTAGAGGGCTTTTCAATATGCTCTACACTTCGTAGACCGTTGCCAGCTACGTGTTAGTACGCGTAGCTGCGTAGCAGATCTACGAAGCTACGAACGATTTCAACGCGCTCTGTACTTTTTTTGGTCTGTCGTAAATAATTGCTAAGTAAGGTAAAGTAGGACGATAATATAAATATACATTCAGTAGGTACATTTAAAAAAAATATCTTAACCTAGTGGGAACTAGATTACGGATACACTATTAAAACAGATCTTTTTTCTCTTGCAAAACTATACAAAGGATATCGCACCATCCGCCCGAATATGTCTCACTTAAAACTGACCAAAAACGCAACGGAGCAGCATATTTCTTTATTCAGAGTTGCTATTTGTGTTGTAAAATATTACAAATGAATTATTGATTACAGATAAAAGTTTAATATATATTACTATCACAAAACAATTATTCAAAACACTGCTTAGTAATATGCAAGAGCAGTGTTTTGACTTCCTAGCCGAGCCCGCCTATGCAATTTGCTCCAACTTAACAACTTTTGGTTTGGCGCCATTGTCCCTGACGTTGATTGCAAAGGCGAGGTCATCAGTTGAGTTTCGATCTTAGTCTGAGAAATATGTCTTAAAATAGATTGTGCAAGTGTACTGTGAAAAATATATCCTCATATCGAAATGTAAGTACTACTTTGTTTCAATTTATCCTACAGTTGCTGACCCCATCCTCATTTGATGCGTTCAAAAGGTAGAAATACCTAACTCAGCTAACATTTGTTAGAAAAACAGTAAATATATGTTGCTATTTTTTAAAAGCATTGCAATCCATGCCACAATTTATGCAGAGCAGGAAGGCGTTTCGCAGTGCAATGAAAGGCGTACGATATAATTTGATTTTTGATCGCAAGCCACTAGTGTTCATTGCTGGAAAAAAATTCCATAATCACCACGCTTGGCAGGTGGATTGCTGATCACAGTAAAGGTAAAGATAGATAATGTTAAGATAATTTACTCCTAAAATTACAGGATCATCTTACTCTACAACCAAACTACAACAATAAATGTGTTTCTATGTATTAGTTTATATAGGTATTGTTACAGATTTGTTAAAAAAACCTTACCCCACGTGCTAGTTTTCACTGTGTTACGGCAGGGTTTATGGTAACGTTAAATGTGAAGATAATTCACAGAAATAAGCTGCTGCCCTTTTTCCGGTGAGATCAGATCCCATAGTCGGCTTTTACGAGACGGAGGGATCGATTCTTATGCCGCGACGGCCAAGGCTATAGCAAGCCTAATCGCAAGTAAATTTTTATTCTGAAAGGGCATTAAGACCAGGTTGTCTAAAAACAATCTATGCTAGCTCCGCCCATGCTCCCGCAATACTACTGTGGCGAATACGACGCGTTGACGTTCCTAGAAAATAGATAGCATGGAGAGTTATTTTTTTGTATACACAAAAATAATTTGATTTATATTTTATTAGTAACTTACCAAAAAAATCATTTATTCAATAAAAAGTACCATGAAACTCACTATGTACAAAGGAATCAGTCAGACTACCTAAGGACCTTTACAAACGGCCTATAGGTAACTCAACTGTTATAGACCAGTACCAGACAGAAGCGTGCCTAAGACACTGGCTGCATTGCTACGCTGAATAACTATGCTAATTCGCTGGCCTAAATAAGAGCCAGCCCTTAGGTCACGTGTCGCCACAATGAAAAACCCCGCAAGACTTTTGAAAACCCGGAGGGCACCGGCTCCCCACGGACCCAAGGTCTCCACCCCAAAAGGCTCAAATAGCTAAGCTCTGTCATATTTGCGCACATTTGTGATCCTCGGCCGAATCAGTCGCCGCACCAGCCCTAACTGATGTCCCAGGCAGATGAGATGGCGCTAGGGTGTCGACGCAGGTAGCGTCCTACACCAAAGGCCTACCCATTTCCCAAGGAACAAGAATCATACCGTCGGGCCGCTTACCATCATCACGTAACAGACCATCGGCGACCAACGACTGGAACATTGACACTGGTAAAAGCTCGATGGAATTATGTCATTAAGACTTGCGTGGCGTACAATCCTGCCGGCAGACCTTGTGCATGAAAGTCGGTGAAAACCAAATTAATCTACGGCCGCACCGCACCGGCACTGGTGAGAGGCGCAGCATCTTGCACCCAACCGAAGACAAGTGGCAATACGCAAAATTACAGGATTCATAAGTGTACCGGTATTGTAAGATGGATGTGCTTTCAGCCAAAGACCTGATTCCCATTTTGAAACAGCAAAGAGACGAGCACGATCTGTGGAGGTTGAGCACGTATGTAATAGATAATTCCGTGCTCGCACAGAGGCCCGTCCCACTGCCGTTGTGCCGAAAAGTGTTTTGGGGGATCGGTATTAGGACAAGCACTATGCCAAGCATTCCGAGCCTAGTCAAGATAAGAAATTTGGAGTATATTGCCAGGAACAGCCGCAATTGATGGTGTTAGAATTTTCTCAACCAAAGAATGTGTACTATAGACGGAAGACTGTGTACTAAAGACGGAAGACTTAACTTAACTTAACGTATCTTACCTACTTTTTGTTATTGTTATTGAGATGAGAAAACTAAACTTGCATATATTTTTGAGTATGTATCGCTCCTTGGATAAATAGTATATTCGGAGTCTGCTTTATATTATTGTGATAAATAAAGCAGTTTTTTTATCGTACTACGGGGATGTGCTTGGCCTTCACCTCATCTGCTTTTCAAGTTATGATAAAGGCCGAAGGTAAAAGGCACTTAACCCGGAATCCTTAATACACTGAGGAACTTGCTATCTTACCTCCAAATTCCGGAACTCAACAATTTCAGAATAGTTATTATGGCGACAGAATTAGATAAGATGGTGGTAAGTGATGGAGGTCGATGGTGGTAGCCAGGCGGACTTAAACAAAGTCCTACCACCAACCAAACCAAGCACAATTTTGTACTAACCTTGGGGATCGAACCCGCGACCTCGGGATCTGACACCGGTAGGCAAACCACTAGACCACAGAGGCGGTCCAAGTAAGTATGTTTTATATTTGTTTGTTACACAAGCGTACAACATTAGTTTTATTTTTTGTTCGCCTTCAATTTTTCTAATCAACCTTCTAATTTTTATTCATCTACATATACAAAATTGACTGACTGACTAACATACTTATTTAACTTTTACTTTATTTTGTAACGGTATCTAACGCGTATTTTACCTGATTTCTCCCGACGTTTCTGCAGGTTTGCACCAGCAAATTCAAATTCAAATTCAAATTTCTTTATTTGTATAAGGTCTCATGATTAAAAAAAAAAACAATCAACCATTTACAACACGTCTCTTAAAAAACTAAGTCATGGGGAGAAGTCATGGATACAATAATAACATATATGTAGATTTGAAAAGGAGCAATTAAAATCATGTCCATGGGTGTTTATCGTTTAGATAAGACGATGTATTATAATAAGCCTTGCCACACAATTTATGTTTTATAATGTTTTTGAATTTATTAATTGACATGTCACGTATATCTTTGGGAAGCTTATTATAATAGAGCACACATGTGCTACAGAACGACCTGCTTATTTTCCGGAGCCTACTACTAAAGCTAATTACTAACTTAATTAATTTAAATGTTAGTACCTATATTGCTCTGAGTGGTACTTATTCTTTGTATTTTTGTTGCAGATAAGTCATTCCAATGAAAGCAGCTAACTCATGAGCTTGAAAAACTGAGGGAAAAAAAGGACAGTATTATTTTGATTTTTAAATGTAGGTAACTACCTATATTGCTCTGAGTGGTACTTAATCTTTTTATTGACCTTACTACGGATCAGCTTAACAAGCTCGAGCGTCTCCAAAATTTTTGTATTAGGTTTATTTTCGGCCTTCGTAAATATGATCATGTGTCACCTTTCCGTGCCAGGCTTAAATGGCAGCGCCGGAATTTGCATATTCTTTCTCTTTTTAATTCAATAATTTTCAATCCCTTTTCACCTTCCTATCTTAAGGACAGATTCGAGTTTCTGTATTCTTCCCACAACTTTTCTTTTAGGTCATCAGACATTCTGTTGATAAAAACCCCGACGCAGAGAAACTTCTTTTTATAGTGGTTCGTATACAGCTGAGTCTGTTAGGCTGTGGAACGCATTACCTGATAATATAAAAAGACAACATCGCAACACACTTTTAAATTGAAAGTTTATTAGTATTATCTATCAGTTTATTCTTAAATTATAATTTTTATCCTTCATTATTATTATTATCATGATTATTATTGATGTAATTTTATGTATTATAATCAAATTCTAGAAATTAGTCATCAGAGATATGACCTCTCGACTTGTTCTTCAAGGATATTAGAAAAATAGCGACCTCTATACCGATTTGGGCGTAGTAACACTAAAAGTAGCCTTATTATCACAAACTGTAACAAAATAGCGAGTAGTTCACTCTTTTACGGCTGGCTCGGTACTGGGACGCTACCGCCGACGGCGAAGCCGATCTCCATTGATGGCTTTAAATTAGCTCCATGAGAACTAGAAACGATTTTTACCGATTTAGGTATGTGTCATATCCGAAATGGCGTTTCCCATCTCAAAAGTGTACACATGTTATGAAACCTATCCGTTCAGTACATTTGACGGTAAAAATCGTTTCTAGTTCTCATGAAGCTAATTTAAAGCCATCAATGGAGATCGGCTTCGCCGTCGGCGGTAGCGTCCCTGCTTTGCGGCGAGAGCGCGCACTGTTTTTATTGGCCGAGTGACGTCACGCAAGTTGTTTACTCGTTTTCGGGTGGCAACTCGATTTAAACGTAACAGTATGTATATTTTGTTTTATATTCGTTATTCGTATAGTCCGCCATCCTTGAAAGTCGTTATCTTATCTGTCCGTCCAGCGGTTTCCTGGAAGAGATCGCTTTCAGCGATAAGTCCGCCCATTGTTTTACCAGTGACGCTTAGATTAAGTTTTCACTATCTGTATTTTGTTATGTTATTTGTAAATGGTGAACAATAAAGAGTTATCTATCTATCTATCTATCTATTTACATCGTAAATATTTATGTGATGGCCATGTAAGTACATTTTCTGGTCTCAGCTCAGTTGGTTGTAGTTGGTAGGTCTGCCTTCTGTTATGTAGGTTGTGGGTTCAATTCCTACACGAGATTAGCATTTGTGTTATGAATTTTCCTAAATAACACAAAACATCTAAACACAGAATGTTTGGTTGTATTTTCAACATAAAAGTATATCGTATATTCTATCCGTTGAGAAACTCAATGCTAGTTTTCAGTGCTGGTTTCCATGTAGCACCTGTTGAGGCGGGTAAAAGTATCAGTTTTGCATCGCATCGCACACTAATTGCATAATTTTATTTGACTTTGCTACGGATACCCGTAAAAAAAAAGTATGAAACAAAAAGAAACATGCATCGACCGGGAATCGAACCCGGGCCGCCCGCGTGGCAGGCGAGCATTCTACCACTGAACCATCGATGCTTGCGAATAGAAGCGAAAACCTAAGACACCTCGCGCATTTACATTTGCTCCAAGGTTCTAAGTAAATCACTGTTATTTCAGCCCATAATAATAAAGCCCACAGCTGAACAAAGCATTTCTTGAAAATACTCGCTCCATTGTAGACCTAATTCTTACCCTGGCAAGCTTCAAAATGCAGGGCTGCTGACTCTACGTTTTTTAAATAACAGGTCCCACCATCAGCCGCCTCTATCCATCAACTCTACGAGACCGCCGGTCACGACACTGCCCCAGGTGAGGTCGCAGAAAATTCGTATGCTAAGTGTGAATTTTATGGCCTGTTATATCTTGTTAATGAGTTCAACCATTTCATAATAAAACAATTATGTTTTCATACCTCGGCCTATGAATCAAAGGTATACTGACAAACATTTTGAATAAACCGCTGGGGGTTTTCTCTTATTCATGTTATTTCAAGTCAGCCCTTTAGTACCTACTGATTTGTAATTGAATTAAATTGAATGTATCAAAAAGAGCAAGAAGATCTAAGTAAGACCCTTTGCGCGTAGTAATCTCTTTGCACATATGGTTCATTTGTGGGTTGGTTCCTTAAAAAGCCATTTAAAGCGTAGTGGTCTCTTTGTACATAATGGTTTATTTGTAGGTTGTTTCCTTTAACGGGCTATAGTAACTCAGATTAGCAACTCGACGCAACTTTATTCTAGTTTCGAACTAAGACTTAGTAATAATAAAGGTAACATTGCTGTGCGCTCAACCACGACGCTTATGACCACCAGATGACAGAAATATGCGCGTATGTCTACGTTTTGTTTTTTTAGGGTAAAATAAATATGAATTTTGAAAATCGAAAACGCAGACCGTCTGCTGTTTACTGTGTTTATTTACTGTACAAAGTTTCAAACCCTAATTGGGCGTATTTATTAAATGGCGAACATTTTTGGTACAAATTAGAGTCAACTTTGTTTTTTTTTCTAAAGAGAAAATTTTATGTAATCGTGTTTTCAAAACACAAGCGTTCTAGCATGTATTCTGAACTATAACATATATTAATTTCAAAGTAAATGCTATAGTAATGTGGAAGATATGATCGCTGAAGCTAAGCCATTTCACATACCATAGACGCTTGTAAATTTTAGAAGTAAAAGCCATTTAAACGACGATCTCGTAAAACAATTCACTTTGCTTAGTTTCCATAGAAAGTATCAAATTATTCGGGCTTAAGCTTATTTGTTTAGCTCAAAGTATCGATTAATGGAACGGGTTTTAATGCTTAAAAATATATATATGTATAATATAAAATGAATTATTCAACATTGTTCATGATCAACTCGGTAATAAATTGTATTTATGTTAATTTTTTTTTCAGCCTTACTGCGTAGGTCACATCCACATAAAATATGACCTACGTGGCACTGCATTGCGCCCTTGATGCAAACAAACTGCTACGCGCTACATACTGCGTGATCTTGTTTACCTCGTTGCTCTGAAACATGAAAAATGCGATTTTTATTGTGAGACAGTTGATTTGTGCGGGATGATTCTTAGCTATGTTTCATGGAAATTGGGGTAGCCCTTTCTACGCTCTGATGATATTCACCAGTTCTAAATGCGTTGTAAAGGATAAATGATGTTTGAAGTAATTGGAATGACTCAAGTCCTTGGTTTGATAAACGGGACTGCGTACTAATTAGGAGGAGCTAATTACCATTATAAAAATAGGATGCGATTATTTACTTCTAGATCGACTCAACATCTCAGCCATAAAAGAAGAATAATACATTAGGTAGGAATATTACATTATTTCATTTCTTTTTTGTATATATTTTTTTTAATATTATAGAACATTAATTTCACACATCGTCATCTAGTCCCAAACTAAACATAGCTTGTAATATGGGAACTAGATTACGGATAGAATACTTAAATACTTATTTTTGTAAATACATACTGATCATACAATACAACACCCAAACGCAGAACAAACATCTGTATTCATCACACAAATGTTTGTCCTGGGTGGGAATCGAACCCACAGCCTACAGCGCAGAAGGCAGGGCTACTACCAACTGAGCTATGATTCTTGTTAATTTCAACCGAAACTTCTTCTGTATATGGTAAAGGACAATCTTGTCATGGTTTCGCTGAACGATGCCATTTTTTGTTCTTATACAGTGACACGACACATTCCTTCACTGGGTCCAAGGTCCATCACGATACGTACAAGCTTACACTTCTGCGATCGAAGGCCATCTTTCTTCAACAGGACCATATAGTATCAGTCTTCAGAGAGAACTTTGATGAACAGTTTTTGGCAAATTGCAGGATTCACTTCCATGGAATACTTTTTTACTTTTGTTTGTAATTAAAAAAAAATAAATTGAATGATGAATTACTAGTAGTTTGCCCCGAACTGAGATCTCTTGATGGACCGCAACCGTGTCTGGTTTGTGACGGAGATAATTTTTCAAATATAACGCAATTAACAAACGATAAAAGTGTGCTTGCATTTCACCTTTCTCACTTTACTTAAGCCCTTTTTTCTCGTTTATTCATCTGAGTTTTCGAGGCTCTCACTTGTTGCTAACGTAATGTAATATCCTTACTTACACGGATCTCGAATTTTATCGACACCTATTACCTATTGAGTGAATAACTATAGATAAATAGACAAGTTTTAATGAAATTTCGAATAACCTCTTTCCGCAAGTATAGTCTTGCAGCGCAGAGCTCGGAGCGACAACACGTCTACAGAGGGCTAGTCAGTTAGCAGCAAGACTATTTTTCCTGAGGATGCCTCGTGTAGAGGCGAAACACGTGTCGATTTGATTTTTTCAGAGAGATTTGGCGGATTTATTACTTAATATTTTTTCTTTTTTCAGATTTTATTTTGAAATTTTGATCTCCGCAAAATAACGCCTGAATCAATTAGCTAGACAGATTGGTGCTCACAGTTAAAGTTTTGTTAACACACAGAAAGAAGCTGCTGTCTTTTTGGTTGGATTTACGACATCCGTAGGCTGTCGTCCGGAGCTAGATTTTAAACCACGACTAAGGCAACGGTTCTGAGAGCACTTTTCGAAATGTCATCAACGTTTATTTCATGTTATTATAGGTTATTTATAGGTTAGGATATTATAGGTTAGCAACAACAACAGCTATAATATGATAAGTCACAATATTATGCGCAAGATGGACCTTATATTACATTGATAAAAGACTTTAAAAAGTTAGAGTTGTCAATGTCATGTTAACTTAAAAGTCAATACCTATGCAAAACAAACAAATATTTTCTTTGTGTACTATTTCAACTCTTTTCGCTCGGGAATTCAGATATATCTAAAGAACCATAGCTTAAGTGACCACCCATGAGTTGGCGCTTGGTGACGTCCACAGGAGCAAGGGCCCCAATTTCTCAAGGTAGCTTTGGGCATTATGACTAATTCCATAATGAATTAGTCATAATGGTATCAGAGTGCCAAGGTTGCTTTTTACGTATATTGTTGCAGGGTATCGCGATATCATACAAAAAACGATGTATGAAACAATGCAGAATTTTAAAGGCGAATATTGTTATCTTACTCACTTTCTAGGTAGCCTCGGTTTTTTTGTATGGGGTCCCGTCTTTTCTTACGTAGTATTTGGTATTATCTTTGTATATCGTATTGTCATAGCACGGACAAATATATTAAGTTTAATAATATGTTTAGACAAAAGGCTATTATGCTAATATTATGTATCAGCAACGTCGGCTTTGCCAGCTCTGACACCGTCGACATCTTCGGGCTGTTTCACAAAGCATACTGGACCATTTCGAGATCTCCACGAGACGAAAGGAGATCTAGTCAAGGATCAATCAGTATATCCCAAGAGAACGCCGCCGTGATGGGATTTCGGTGATACAAAGGCAGGTAAGTAATGAAACATTCTCTGTTCTCGAGTTTGCTAAGTTGTTATAGCTACAATTTATTGAGCAATATACTGCACTACCTAACACAAACATTAAAGCTCCAATAAAGAATTACAATTTCTACAGATTGAATAAGAATAGAGAGCCAATGCTAAGCACTAGATAGTAGTCTTATATAGTAGAATAGGGCCCGGTTTAGTATTTTCATTCATAAGAACCTTTGTCAAACTTTTTCTATAGAAAACCCCATCATAATTCCCGATCATATTTGTCCGATACTTCTGCCAGTATCTCATCTCATTTCGTTATTTCAGCATCACGTTTACCTTATAGGTGGTGCTACGCATTCTGTGGGCAAAGGCATGTAAATATGTTTTTACTAGACCACGCACTTACCTTTCTCTGATCAGAACAATAATCATTGCTACTACGATACGTAAACGTAGGTACCTACTAGAGATGGTATGAGAAATTTGTTTTCTGGTGTCGTTTTTAGGAATTCGTGTCATAATCATATCTCAAAAAAAAATACCACTGCATGACATAGGCCACGCTTCGCAAGCGATTCGGTAGTTGAAGTGTTGGTTTCAATAGTTCGTGATCTTTATAAGATCCACTCTCTGAGTAGTGATTAGAGGTGAATCCGCGAAGGAGAAAAGTGAGTCTGTTTATTGGTATTTAATTTAATTTACTCCATAAGGAAATATTGCTGCTTTACGAGACACCCAGCCAGAGTAATGAGTGATTTGGTATTGCAACTACGCTTGGCAGGTGAGTCGGAGATCACAGTGTCAGTGTTAGGTAGGTAGGTTCTAATATAGATAAAAGCTGCTGCCCATCTCCTGGTGAAATTCCTTGGGTCGAATCTAATGTCATCTAAGAGCGGTTAGCAGAGGGAACCATATTAACTAGAAACCTTTTATTTATAAGATTAAAAATCTGACCAAAGCTTGCGTTTGTAATTAACTAAATTAACGATGTCAGTAGTGTAAAATCAAAATACGTAGGTACGTCTTTTTGAAGGGCAAGCAGGGTTGATCAAAGCTTATATCTTGGCGTTTTGTATTTTTTGTGCCAGTGATACTGAACAGCTATTTTCTGGGCTACATGTGCCCTAAAGCATCTTATACTTTTGATTCCTTGCATGTGAACGTGTCCACCTTCGGCCTTATCTCAACTTGTTACCAGGTGATGATGAAGGCCAAGTGCTTACCCGTCATACAATAAAAAAAAAATAGTGTAGGACGTTGCCATTGCGCGTATACGTACTAATTTTGATTAAGATATATATGAGTATACTAACTAATTGCAAAATCAATTTGATTGATGAACATCAACAAAAATTACAGTACTTCTAATAAATTAGTGATACACACAAAAGGCGTGTGTGTATTATTATCAGTTTTCTGTTTTTAAAATATTTATATAGATTGACCAGGATCACCAACCTTAGTCAAAAAAAGGACTTGATAATTGGCAGAAACAAATCTCAGAGGAATGCTGTATTTCATAAAACCAATTCGTAAATAAGCAATTATTTCTCGTAAAAAGTAAAATATATGGTAACTGTAGGTTATCCCTAAGAGATAGACGTACTCGTACTATTCCTGACATTTTTGTTGACCTTTTTAAGGTGTACGATACTGTGGTACATTATTTTAACTATCTCATAAGGTTCAGCCAGCGTTTGCAACGTAAGCGCAAAAAATGTGCTTTACGACATCACATTAGAAACCTCAAAAATGATCAGTGATTCTCTTCTATGTTATGCATGTATTATACATATAAACCGCATCAAAATTCCTTGCGTAGTTTAAAATATCTAAGCATACATATAGACAGACAGACAGCGGGAAGCGACTTTTTTATACTATGTAGATGATGCTAGTTACCTATTATAAATTGCATTTGATTTGCCTTGTTTAATTTTTAAGTTTGATTTGTGTGGTAAGGTAATAAAAAAATCCCTGCGGCCTAGGAGCACGAATTTTGCACAAGAGTGCCATACACAACTAGGTACTTAGAAAAGGTGTTAAACAAGAATTTTTGAATATAATAACTCGCTTCTACACTAATTTACATGCTGATGGGCTAGTAACACAGAAAAATAAACGATAGTCCGACACCTTTGTCCATTTTGAACTGCTGGAGGACGGCATATCTACACGGCTTGAAGGTCAGGAAGAAGTGGAATAACTCTTCTACAACTACCTAGGCACTGTCGTGGTAGTGACATACTATAACGAAGGTACCGCCTCTATCCTGGCTTTTTAAACTAGAGGTACATAATAATAATACAGGCTTAATTTGATGGAGAATAGGCTTGTTTAAATTTTCCATAATGGTAACTTAGATAACTTTGCTTGTAAAAGTATAATTTGGGCACCAATACTGAAAAAACTAAACATGAAAACTATATAGCGGCGGGATATTATTATAATATCATCGGGGGTAGCTCAGATGGTAGAGCGCTCGCTTGGCAAGCGAGAGGGACCGGGTTCGACACCCCTCGCCACGATTTATAGGTGTTTCCTTCTTTTTGCTTTCATTTATTGTTTTTATTAGACTGCCATATGAGGATTATTTACGTACACTGCGACTGAACTTAAAATTTCTATTCGTCAATTATACAATACTAGTAGTTTGCCTTGAAATGAGATCTCGTTATGAGTCTGGTTTGAATTAGGTATTTAATCACGGAGATTATGACACAAAAACGAGTACATACGTGGTCTTGCTCCTACAAAATGTTCCTACTGGTTGGAGCACGAATAAAATTATGTTCTGATTCTACTACTGCACACAAATATCACACAGATATAGGTATTTCAAATATTATTATTTGTAATCTGTTCTCTCAACGTCTTTTTATCATAATTTGAAGAGTGAGATACCATAATTTTAATTCGAGAAACGGGTATTTATCGCGTATTTTACCTCTATATTTATCCCGACGTTTCGGCAGGGTTGCACCAGCCGTGGTCGCGGGCAGACTGGAACTTTGGAGCCACCGTCGAGAAGTGAAGGCGTTTTTAACAACTACCCTCAGCTTGGTCTTGATTATTAGAATAGGACACATTTACACCAGCACGACAAACAACACTGACAGTATCAAAACAATTTTTCTTAGGATCACACCTAGTGCACCGTGCTACCACTGGATTCCAAGAGGCAGAGAGTCTGAAACCGTCTTCGCGATTAAAATTAGGATATTTTTTAATCTCAATCGCTTCCCGAACCATCCTCTTATAGTAATGCCGTTCATTGGAAATTACTTTCGGGCTATGCAGCTCTATCCAGTGATTAGGACCTGAGTCCACTAAGTGCTCCGCGATAGCTGACTTATTGACCTGGCGATTTTTTACAGCGGCTATGTGTTCCTTCACGCGTTCAGCTATAGTACGCTTCGTTTGTCCTATATAAGAACGACCACAGCTACAATCTATCTTATACACACCAGGTACTTGCAAGGGCATAACATCCTTCGGTGTCCGTAGCTGCTTAGCAACCTTAGTGAGTGGGGTGTACACCGACTTAATTGAAAATCTCTTTAGGATGTTTCCAATTTTATCCGTCACCCCTTTCACATAAGGCAAAAACGCTGGTTGCCTACTAGCCTCAGTCAGTTTATTTTTGCGTCCATGGTTATTTTTCCACCTACGCGGTTCATAGCCATTACGTTTAAGTACCTCCTGAACATGTTTTAACTCCAGTTGCAAATGTTCAGGGTCACAAAGGTCGTAGGCTCTGTTCACGAGGGATGATACCACTGACTGCAAATGACGCGGATGATGATGTGATGCAGCGTTAAGGTATCTGTCCGTATGTGTCGGTTTCCTATATACAGTGTGGGACAAGGTACCATCCACTCTAACCATAACTTTCATGTCCAGAAAAGCTAACGATCTGTTTTCTTCTAACTCATACGTGAATCTTATCTTTGGATGTATGGAGTTCAGGTATTTAGTTAGCAGCTCAACTTCAGGCTTACCTCCATTCAACACACAGAAAACGTCGTCGACATACCTTTTCCACAATTTTATACCGCAGGTTGTATAATCTATGAAAGTTTCAAAATGCTCCATCCAGATGTTAGCGAGTACAGGAGCCACAGGACTACCCATAGCCACGCCATCAACCTGAAGGTAATGTTGCCCTTGGTATAAAAAGTAATTTCCGTCCAGACAATTTTCTAGAAGAAACAGCAGTTGATCAGGAATTTCATGGTCACAAAAAACGTCTTTGACCACATCAAGACACTCTTTTAGGGGAACATTTGTGAAAAGTGACTCAACGTCAAAACTCACCATCACATCATTTGGCTCCAACTTTATGCTCTTGATAATGGTAACAAAATGGCGAGTGTCTTTCACATAAGATGAAGTGTTTCCCGTTAGAGGTTGCAATATTCCAGCGACATATTTTGCCAAATTGTAAGTCGGTGAGTCTATTTGACTTACTATAGGTCGTAAGGGTACATTCGGTTTATGCACCTTTGGCAAACCATAAAACTTCGGTGACTGCACGATCACTGGTCTATGCAAACGCTCAAAATCATCTCCTGAAAATAGGTCTCTATAGTCCTGTATAAGTGCCCTTATGCGCTTCGTAACTCTAGCCGTCGGATTGTATGACACCGGCTTATACACCTTTGTATCAGTCAACAAACAACGTACTTTATTGTCATAATCCGTGGTGTTCATAACGACGGTGGCATTACCCTTGTCAGCCTTAAGTACTAGGATCTCCCTATTTTCTCTCAGGGCCTTAAGTGCTTGACGCTCAGCCGCAGTTACATTATGTTTAGGGAGTCGACTTTTACGCAAAATAATAGAAACATCTTGCCTCAGTGTTTCTGCGTCAGTGGGTGGTATTTTATTTCGCAAAATAGTCTCCTCAACACTACTGACAATATCTTCGTACGGTATTCTTGTAGGTGTAAGAGCAAAGTTCAAACCTTTTTCCAGAATGCTTTGCGTATTTCTGTCAAATTGAGCATCAGTTAAATTAATAACGGTTTCCGTAACTTTATGCACTGACTGTACCTGATCATGTACTTTACTACTACGGGCCAACAATCTTTCAAATTTCTTTTCATGTCGCCCAGTACAACACTCGTACGTCCATTGAGCTTGATTAAACGTTATACGGTCACATAAATCAAAATCACTCTCCGACAAAACTGCACTGCATTCCATATGACGGTTATACAGGTCACACTGCACTGTATTTAAATAACACTGGTCATTTCTAATTACTTGTTTTAGAAGACGGACACTCGCGTTCCTCAGAATTCTATCGGAATGTTCAATGTTACTACGCGGCTTTATTCTGCAACACGTAGGTATTAAGTCCCAATCGCGACATTTCTCTAAGAAATGCAACGATGATAAAAGACGAACTTTTTTATTCCGTAGAAATTCTAGCTGACACACTTTTCTTACTATTTCCGGCCCGTACCGGTTAGCAATAGTCTTTTTTAAACTTTCGCGATTAGAACACATAATTTTAATTCGAGAAACGGGTATTTATCGCGTATTTTACCTCTATATTTATCCCGACGTTTCGGCAGGGTTGCACCAGCCGTGGTCGCGGGCAGACTGGAACTTTGGAGCCACCGTCGAGAAGTGAAGGCGTTTTTAACAACTACCCTCAGCTTGGTCTTGATTATTAGAATAGGCCACATTTACACCAGCACGACAAACAACACTGACAGTATCAAAACAATTTTTCTTAGGATCACACCTAGTGCACCGTGCTACCACTGGATTCCAAGAGGCAGAGAGTCTGAAACCGTCTTCGCGATTAAAATTAGGATATTTTTTAATCTCAATCGCTTCCCGAACCATCCTCTTATAGTAATGCCGTTCATTGGAAATTACTTTCGGGCTATGCAGCTCTATCCAGTGATTAGGACCTGAGTCCACTAAGTGCTCCGCGATAGCTGACTTATTGACCTGGCGATTTTTTACAGCGGCTATGTGTTCCTTCACGCGTTCAGCTATAGTACGCTTCGTTTGTCCTATATAAGAACGACCACAGCTACAATCTATCTTATACACACCAGGTACTTGCAAGGGCATAACATCCTTCGGTGTCCGTAGCTGCTTAGCAACCTTAGTGAGTGGGGTGTACACCGACTTAATTGAAAATCTCTTTAGGATGTTTCCAATTTTATCCGTCACCCCTTTCACATAAGGCAAAAACGCTGGTTGCCTACTAGCCTCAGTCAGTTTATTTTTGCGTCCATGGTTATTTTTCCACCTACGCGGTTCATAGCCATTACGTTTAAGTACCTCCTGAACATGTTTTAACTCCAGTTGCAAATGTTCAGGGTCACAAAGGTCGTAGGCTCTGTTCACGAGGGATGATACCACTGACTGCAAATGACGCGGATGATGATGTGATGCAGCGTTAAGGTATCTGTCCGTATGTGTCGGTTTCCTATATACAGTGTGGGACAAGGTACCATCCACTCTAACCATAACTTTCATGTCCAGAAAAGCTAACGATCTGTTTTCTTCTAACTCATACGTGAATCTTATCTTTGGATGTATGGAGTTCAGGTATTTAGTTAGCAGCTCAACTTCAGGCTTACCTCCATTCAACACACAGAAAACGTCGTCGACATACCTTTTCCACAATTTTATACCGCAGGTTGTATAATCTATGAAAGTTTCAAAATGCTCCATCCAGATGTTAGCGAGTACAGGAGCCACAGGACTACCCATAGCCACGCCATCAACCTGAAGGTAATGTTGCCCTTGGTATAAAAAGTAATTTCCGTCCAGACAATTTTCTAGAAGAAACAGCAGTTGATCAGGAATTTCATGGTCACAAAAAACGTCTTTGACCACATCAAGACACTCTTTTAGGGGAACATTTGTGAAAAGTGACTCAACGTCAAAACTCACCATCACATCATTTGGCTCCAACTTTATGCTCTTGATAATGGTAACAAAATGGCGAGTGTCTTTCACATAAGATGAAGTGTTTCCCGTTAGAGGTTGCAATATTCCAGCGACATATTTTGCCAAATTGTAAGTCGGTGAGTCTATTTGACTTACTATAGGTCGTAAGGGTACATTCGGTTTATGCACCTTTGGCAAACCATAAAACTTCGGTGACTGCACGATCACTGGTCTATGCAAACGCTCAAAATCAGTTCAAAAGAGTGAGATACCGTTGTAAGTGCCTTGTTTGTCTGCTAGTTACAGGTTGACGATACTGAATATGGCACCCTCTTGAGGACGTAAAATAAAAAACTAAAGAAAACTGAAGCCGTGTTGGGTAACAAATGAACGGGCTAAATTGACATTTATTAAGGAACTGTTAGCTGTTGCTCTTAGATTTGCTTGAATGCACCCGTTAATTGGGAACAATTTCCAAAATAACGCCATTTAACTTGGAGTTAAAAATATTATTGGACATCATAAACAGCGCCATCAATGCCTTAACTAAGCATGGCTCCTGATATAGGAATCAGATTCCCTACGGATAAAATCCACATTATACTTCTTGTATGCATGTGCTGTAAATACGTATTTATGATATAAAACACCCATAATTTAATTCATCACACAAATGCTTATCTCAGGTACAATCCTCTCCATCCTAAGATGGTTTGGAAGACTGTCGCTTTAAAGCGATATGACCGCAATTTTACAGTTAACTTAAACATTTTTTAAAGGAAATTTGTTATTTCAAGCGCCGTATAATTTTTTTACCAATTATGATGGTTAAAATAAATATAATCAGTAATTATGCGCTACAACAGGGGTTCAGAGCTAATGAATAACATCATTACCTGGAAATGGCTGTACCGAATACCTCCAAACATAGGTAAGAACTATTCCGCATGAGTCAGCTTCCTATAAAAACCGCATTGAAATCGGAGTGTACGTTTCAGAAATTCGAGGCATTGGTTGGTGATCGCAGTATCGGTGTTTGGTAAGAACAAATGCAATTGTTAATAATTATTTATTTGTTAGTCAGAGCTGTGATACGAGACTTCGTAGCTCGCAGCTCAATCGCGTAGCAGTTTGTAGCATTTCGTAGCAGTTCGTAGCATTTTGTAGCAGTTCGAATCAAGTTACTTAGTTCAGAAGCGAGTTATTTGATTCAGGAGTTCATCTTGTAACAATAATACTAGCCGTGATTACTATTTGATTTCTCAAAAGCTTTTAATTATAAACTATCATTGCAACCTCTTTTGGGTTGAGTTTTCACGAAAATTGTTTATCAGGTAACCTCTACGTGCTACCCAAATAATTACCGCAACTTTGTTGAGACCCGTGTGAGGAAACCGTTATAGAAGTATGGACTCTGTGTACTCCTGGGTCAGTTTACTGTTTAACAGTAGTTCTTTATTGTTGTGTTCCCGCATTTATTAGGTATGATAGCCAGTTCCTCAGTTTTCCGGGTGAAGTTCACCTCCATCAGCCTTATCAAATCTGGAAAACGGGTGAGAGTTGGTGTTTTAAAAAAAAGTGTTTTATTCATACAGATTAACGACTTATTCCACTTAATGATTTACCTCTGATACGAGACGTACTCGCACCCCAAATAAAATAATGGGCATTTATAAATATGGATGTAAGCAAGTACATATTTACATAATCAAACTAAGTAAAGGTTAGACCAGCAAGGCTATTACGTAACTCTGTTTCATTCATACATCTATCAATTTTGTAATGCAACATATGAAAATGGCGACTTTGCGATTACGTAACTGGCATCGGTTTCAAACAAAGCTTGATTAAAACGACATCATTAGTTACCTTGCTCTCTCCTTTGGGATGACTGAAACGTAATTATAACAATTTGATTAGTCGTGTGATTGATTGGTTAGTTACCTTGCTCTCTCCTTTGGGATGACTGAAAAAGATTTATATACATAAATCATTTTAAGATAATATGACTAAAAATATATGATATATATGTATGATATGACTGAAAGGGATTTATGTAAATACATAAATCATTTTAAGTCCTTTTTACATCCGTGCTACACACTCAACTGAGTACAATGTGACATTGAGGTGAGATGAAATGATATTTACTTTGTGAAACGACTTTTTTTAATGGAATTTTGTGTACTATTATTTTCATTTAATACCCATCATATCTTAGACCATTTAACCAATGGACCAGTTTCAATTTTCATTCATAAGAACCTCTGTCAACCTTTTTCTATAGTAACCCCATCATAATTCCCGATCATATTTGTCTGATACTCCTGCCTGTTATCTCATCTCATTTCATTATTTCTGCATCGCGTTTGCCTTATAGGTGTTGTTTCTGATTCTGTGGACAAAGGCATGTGAATATGTTTTTATACTAGTCCATGCAGTAACTTTTCTCTGAACAGAACGACAGTCATTGCCACTACGATACGTAAACGTAGGTACTACTATAAATAGTATCAGCAATTTGTTTTCTGGTGTCGTTTTTAGGAATTCGTGGCATAATCATAGCCCAAAAAAGTACCACTGCATGATTCGGTAATCGCAGTGTTGGTATATATAGTAGGTGACTTACAAGATCCACGCTCTAAGAAGTGAATCTAAATATAGGTGAATCCTCGGAGGGGAAAAGTGAGTCTATTTACTTGTATTTAGTTTTATATATAATACAAACTGAGTAATGGGAGAGTGGGCATTGCCACTATGCTTGGTAAGTGAGTCGGTGATCACAGTGTCGGTGTTAGGTAGGTAGGTTCTAAGATAAGATCAGAGGGACCCATATTAACTAGAGACCTTTTATTTTTAGATTAAATTAACTGACCAAAGCTTGCGTTTGTAATTAACGATGTTAGTGGTGAAAAACAAACTACGTAGGTACGTCTTTTTACAGGGTAAGCAGGATAGATCAATGCAGTTTTTTTGGCGTTTTATTTTTTGTGCAAGTGATACTGCATGGATATAACTATTTTCTGGGCCATAGGTGCCCTAAAGTTACTATTTTGGAATTTTATACGTATGATTCCTTGCAAGTAAACGTGTAGGTTTAAGAGAAGTCTATGTATGTATATATATATGGAGACTGATGTCCTGGCATCGTTTTAGGAAGTTCATCGTCATCATCCCTCAAAAAGTATTACTACAGAACGTGGGCAAACCGTAGCAAACGAGTCAGTTATTGCAGTGTTGGTATCTCAATGACAACCGTGTGAGGCAGATTTTTTAATGTTCCATACCACCTCTAGATTTGCACAGACCTATTCTAAAGGCATGCCACTTGGCATTATTCCAGCTGCTACTATATTTTTTCTACGTTATTTCGACGATTATGCGCACGTTTCCCGACTTTTTTGATAAAGGTTGAATGCTAAAAAAAGTGGTTAGGTCATTATACCAGACACGCACTTTTGAGTGATGACCAATTTGGTCATTCTGCCAGACTAGGAGCTTCTACATATCTCTGCTAGAGAAGTATTTGTAGTCTTTACCGCGCTGCTGCTACCACGAACTAGAAACTTGGCATTAGATAGGTAAATAAGTAGATACTTTATTTTTGTAAATACGTACTTAACATGCAATAATACGCCCAAACACAATAAAAAAGTTAGGTACCAATTGTTTCTAGCTACATAAGATTTTATTTCAGATCCTTTTGGTATTACTCCGCTATAAGTCGGTCAGTGATCCACCACACGGTGGAGTGGTACGTCGAATTGTCTACCCTCGGGTGGCAATGGCATGAGATCTCTACGTTTAATGTAACCCAACCCACTTTTTGCAGGCAAATTTTACGTAGTACAAAACATATCTAGCATAATTTTAGAAAGTTTTCGTTTTAACATTTCGTGTGGTGATGTTTTAACATCAATTTTGCGGTCACAAACACTACAGATTGTCTAATACACACATAATCAAAGTTAACATATATTTTTTTTTTATTGTACCACGGGTGAGCACTTGGCATTCATGTCACTTGGTTACAAGTTGAGATAAGGCCGATGGCGGAGGCGCACTTCACCCGGAATCCTCAACAAACTGAGGAACTGGCTATCTTACCTCTAAATGACGGAACACAACAATTTTAGAATTGTTAATAACAATTGTAAAATTGTTAGTGGCGGCAGAATAAGGTAAGATGGTGGTGGCTAGCCAAGCGGACTTAAATAAAGTCCTACCACCAACCAAACAAAGCACAATATATTGTACACACCATGGGGTTCAAACCCGGGACCTCTGGATCTGAAATCGGTGGGTTGAACCACTAGACCACGGAGGCGGTTATTCATTCATATTGAAGGTTATGGTAGCGCCATCACCACAGTCAGACACCACCACATGATGAGAGCAAAAAACCTCTGAAGACTTTAAGGCATATTACGACGATATGTTTTGCCTCAAATCTAGATAAACTTACACTAAGGTCTGTTGACAGAACTGTCACCAACATTGGACCGTTTTGCCACATCAACATATTGTCAGGTAAATTGCAGTAAATGTGCTAGAAAGGACACAGAAAAGAGATGCTGCCCTTCTTCAGGTTGACTTTTAAGCGGCATGATTTTGTGGGGACGATTCTAAAGCCTGAAAACCTTCGAGCAAAATATAGCATTACAGTTCATTTTCCACTAATCCGTTTCTGTAAGATGGCAATGAGATTTCGAAAATTGCCATCATCCAGCACTCCTAAGAGTTACTATGTATAAGATGATCATCATTACAATTCCAAGAAAGTCAATTGGTAGGCCTCCAAAAGTTAAGTTAAATTCTTACTTAAAATCATGACCATTAGATAAAATACTATATTGATTGATCCTAGCAACGGAATCGTGTTGACCTGCATACACGATACACTGTAACAAGTCTTTTTTTTTAAGGAATATAAAATGTGAATTTATTGATAATAATAATCATTATTAATTATATAAAAGTGTCCCACTGCTGTGAAAAGTCCAAATTAAAGTAATAAATTAATATATCAATAAAAAAAAACAGTATTTAATTAATGACATATACTTATACCTACATACAAAACACCATAAATAAATTATGAAAAGATTTTCTCTTATTCGTTAATTACACACAGCGCCACCTAGCCCCAAATTAAGCATAGCTTGTTAAAAGGGAACTAGATCACGGATAGACTATTTCATAGTTTTTTTTATAAATTCATATGAACATAAAATATGATGCAACAAAACTCTCATGTTTGAATTACTTGTCTCATAGATCTTTACTATGGGAACTGTGCTATTGTGCACTTTGAAATTTAAAATACATGTTAGCCTGTCGACTCGGTACTCACCTCTGTCCTGGGTCTGTTCAGCAAATGTCCATGGAAGAAAAATAGGTACCTGGGAGCACAGGCACCAGGTTGTACACAAGTATTTGTCGTTTACTTTTTTTTTATACAACTAGGAGACGCGACAAGCAAGTAGTCCACCTGACGATAAGTGCATCGCTGGCCTATAACAATGCCTTACTACGTAGGTCACACCCGCAAAGAACGTAGCCTACGCGGCACAGCATTACACCTGTCAACTTCAGGCATAAAGTTGTTAAGCCTTGCGTGCCCGTAATTTCACCGGCACCCATACCCTTCAAACCGGAACACAGCAATGCTGTTTGGCGGCTGAAATAGGTATGATGGTAGCACTTCTCCGGACGAGCCCTTTCACAAGGGCTTTACTACTCTTATTTATTTGTACGTTATTTTTGGGAATATTTGCGCGCGCGTGTGGTTCTGATCGTCGGCCATTCAACAACGTAGAATCTTGCTTCCACGTTTGTGATAGAGATACTAATACTACAGTTACTGACTCGCTTGTCAAGCTTTGCACATGTTCTATAGTGCTAGTTCTGTAGTAGTGTACTTTTTTGAGTGATAATGATGATGATGATGATGTTTCAAATTTCCTAGAACGATGCTAGAATATCAGTTATCCTGTTATGTATGGACTTCGCACAATGGCAACGTCATACACGTTCATATGCAAGGAATGGAATGGATAAGTTTCCAAAAAAGTAACTTTATGGCACCTAGTCCCAGAAATAGCTATACCTGTGCAGTATCACTTACACATCAAATAAAACGCCAAGAAATAAGTTTTGATCGATCCTGCTCAACAAGCCTCAGCTAAGTTGGTAGTAACTCTGCCTACTGCGCTGTAGGTTTTGGGTTCGATTCGCACCAAGGACAAACATTTGTGTGATGATATATATGTTTGATCTGTGTTTGGGTGTTGTATTGTATGACAAGTATGTATTTACTATGAAAAAGTTTTTAAGTAAATAAATAATTAAGTATCCGTAATCCGAGGACCGATATGAAAGCCGGTGTAACCCAAACACGGACGTGTATCATAAAAAAAATACAGGAAATAGACATTTACCTATAGATTACAGGAATTTGTCTTGTAAGTTATGATACTTAAAGTATCATAGAAAATGTTCTCTACATTTGTGCGTTTAAACTTCATATATGGTTACCTCTAAACGTGAGTTTAATGAATGAGTGAATGATGATATTCTATAATTATGTACTTTTCAATTGGTCCCATAGAAATTTAATCAAAACCAGTTCAGCATGCTTACTATCAGCTCATGAAGCAGGACGTTTGGTTTTCAAATCAAAAAATTGGAAATAATACGTCATCCAGGTAAACGAAATTGTATCATATTTTTCATTGAAGTCGGGTTTATTTTTCGTTTTTAAATGAATGCAGGAAAGACACATTCCAGGGAACACACACCCTTTCTGACACAAAGTTAAATTTGAGGTACATACGCTCCTACTACTACGCTAATATAAACCTCTCATCATTGCTCTGGCCTGAAACTACGAGCCTAGGTCAAGAGCTTATCCATCATTTATTAAAAAATCTCAACCCTAGAAGGCTCAAATATGTAAGCTGTTCGAGACTACTATATTCAAGGTTCACGAAAAGAAGTTACTCAATCAATAGTCACGTCTCTAGGAACACGCCTCATAGCCTCTGCCTTCTGTGCTGAAGACTGTGGGTTCGATTCCCACCCAGGACAAACATTTGTGTGATGAATATAGATGTTTGTTTTGTGTTTGGGTGTTGTATCATATAGTATGTATGTATTTACAAAAAAAAGCATTTAAGTATTTCTATCCGTAATCTAGTTACAATATTACAAGCTTTGCTTAGTTTGGGGCTAGATAGCGTTGTGTGAAATTGATGTCCTGTAATATTTATTTATTTATTACTTCTGGTTTCGGTTGTGCGTTGATGGTCAGTCAGTCAGTCTGTTAGCTACACAAAGGTTATAGTTACAATCAAACAGATTCTTAAAACAATTACCTACTTTATGTTTATCGTGAAAGTCAAACTTATATAATAATAATATCAGTGATAAAATAATCGTTTGATTGTGATTAGAGCGCTTACATTAGTGCACATATTATATAATATATAACAATAATATATATGTACACTTGACTAAGTTTGGGTAGGTATTTACATATGTGAATACCTACTCAAACCTGGCTAAGTGTTGGTCGGACACGTACCTTAATGCTTTATAATAAAGATCATACATACACACTTAGTTTTGAGTTTAATTATTTTATAAGTATTTATTCTTTTTTTTCGTTATAATATTAAATGTTTACATATATAATATATTTTGTTAAAATATATTTGCAATAAAAACAATAATCTATCATTTGTAGTGTGTTTTTTTAATAAAATGTTGTCATGTTGTCTGTGTCATATTGTAACTGATTTTGGAAATAATACAAAATTACAAAAGGATATCACAATCAATCGTTTCAGCCAAATACACACATTAATTAAAATTTTTCACAAATTATTCACTTAATTTATTTTTCAGCTTAAATGTAAAGATATTCGAAGTTTTAATTAATCTGAGTTTCACGATGTTTTCAGGAGTGTGAACGAGATAGCAAAATTTAGTACTGTATTGAGTTCCCGCTTATTTTTACTAAGTCGGTTATGAGTCGTGCTTTGATTTAATTTCTTAAAAACCAGTATACGATATCAAATCATAGCAACATATCACGCATGACCGACCTTATTGTTAACATTTTTAATGCAAAAACTTGAATTGTTAGTTTGTGATTTTTAGCCCCTTTCAGGCATTGTCGGTAAAGGCTTCTCAATCTGAACATCGCGCATGTCCAAAACATGCGCTCTAATGACAAATGAAAACAATAGCGGAAATTTCAGGATTCATTATTTTACACCAAAACTCGATCGATTAATCTCTCACAGGCTAATCTCGGAGATAATATCACAAAAAGTAAGTTATTAACACTCCTCTTAATGTGTGCATTTGCAATGGCTTCGAATTCATGGCATGATTCGTAAAGTTGGTATATTTATGTCTCAGATTTATCGTTTTTTATGAAGAGTATCTACAGAAAATGTTTCTTCTTAGTGGGTACAAAACAATGGTCACATATAAAAATACAGCTAGATAAAAACAGTAACTGACTCATGACCTTTGCCCCTTTAATCACTTCTCAGATCGATGATCCTATAAGGATCACCTACAGTGGCACGTCCAAACAAATGATCGGCTCGTGTCAACGGTTTGCAAGTAGCTGGTATTCAATATAAAATACTTTTTTGGCATCATCCGAACATATATATATATATATATATAACAAAAGGCTTGTAGAGGGAATGACCCAGCCAGGATTCGAACCTGGAGTCCTCTGAAATATTAGTTAGATGCGTTATTCATTACGCTACGAGTCCTTGAAGCAAGTTTTAAATAAATTAATCAGTTCCTAGTGTACGTGTACCTATAGGATACACTATATTGCAGGCGACTACAGAGCATACGTAGACAAGAACAAAAGCAACCAAAGCATATAGCAAGTACCAAAAGTAAAAAGCAAAAATGTACCGACGTAGAGTGAAATTATCTAACTTTTATATCAATGGCTTTGCTAACCACTATTCCTATTTTTGGCTGCAATTAGAGACACTTAGCAGTCAGAAAGGAAAGGTCCTTAACTATAAAGATACCTACCGGGACGTGCTTAGCGAGTCTCTAATGGGGTAATGTCTACTAAGAAAAACTGATAAACTGATAAAAAAACTGATCGACTACGGTTCGTGGCTTTTTCCGCGTTGTTCTGTAAAAAGAAGTAACCTATACGTTTTTGGTGGTCCAGAACACCATCGTGATCATCATAATCAACCTATGGCAGTAATTGGACTGCATTGGCTCATCCATGCATCACACAAGCATCCAGTATTGGCTAGACGTACGTCCAAGGTGCGCCACTGAACCCGCTCTTCAGCCTTTCTTAACCCACTCTGCCCGCCACTGTAGGGAAGTGATTGGTTCATTTATCCGGAGGTAGTCCTACACAATGCTTGCCTAGCACGTCTCTTTTTAAGGATTCGTTAAAACCACCGGTTTATTGTCCAATTTCTATCCTACGGGTACAGGGGACGGGATGAATGTCATAAGATGAAAAGTTGCCTATGTCTAGAGCAATATACGTGCAAAGATTCAGATCAATGTGTTTAGTGTGATAGCCGAGTACCAAAGTTTAAATAAATAATAACCGCAAGATGTAAATTTTCAATTTATTCTTTTCCTTATTAATCCTTTGTTAATAAACTTTTGATTGGTGGTAGGATTTTCTTTAAGTCTGCCTGGCTAGCTACCACCATCTAACCTAATTATGTTGCCATAATAACGATTCTTAAAAACATTGTTGGGATCCGGCATGCAGAGGTAAGATAGCCATTTCCTCAGTTTGTTGAGGATTCCGCGTGAAGTACGCCTCCACCTTCGGCCTTATCTCAACTTGTAACCTAGTGAGTTATTCATTCCTATTCGTGCAATAATTAAAAAAAAAAAGTTTGTCATAATCACCATACTGGGCAAGCAGGTCGTACTCGTGCTGATATCGTTAATTTCCTAGATATATACTACTCCTCATCTCCTGGTCACTTATTACGACATTTACGGTGTGACAGTCATTGGCACTACGATACGTAAACGTAGGTACCGTAGGTCTACTAGAAATAGTATCAGCAATTGGTTTTCTGGTGCCGTTTTTAGGAATTCGTGGCATAATCATAGTCCGGAAAAGTACCACTGCATGATTTTGTAATCGCAAAGTTGGTATATATAGTAGGTGATCCTTACAAGATCCACGCTCTAAGAAATGATTAAAGGTGAATCCTCGAAGGGGAAAAGTGAGTCTATTTATTTGTATTTAGTTTTATATATAATAAAAACTGAGTAATAGGAGGATGGGCAATGCCACTATGCTTGATAGGTGAGTCGGTAAGATAAGATCAGAGGGACCCATATTAACTAGAAACCTTTTATTATTAGATTAAATAAACTGACCAAAGCTTGCGTTTGTAATTAACGATGTTAGTGGTGAAAAAGAAACTACGTAGGTACGTCTTTTTAGAGGGCAAACAGGATAGATCAATGCAGATTTCTTGGCGTTTTATTTTTTGTGCAAGTGATACTGCATGGATACAACTATTTTCTGGGCCATAGGTGCCCTAAAGTTACTATTTTGGAAACTTATACTTATGATCCCTTGCATGTAAACGTGTAGGAGGTTGCTATTGCGCGTATACATGTACTAATTTTGATAGAAGTCTATAGGTATATACATATATGTAGACTGATGTCCTGGCATCGTTTTAGGAAGTTTTAAACATCATCATCATCACCCAATAAGTATTACTTCAGAACATGGGCAAACCGTAGCAAACGAGTCAGTTATTGCAGTGTTGGTATCTCTATGACAACCGTGTGAGGCAGATTTTTTAATGTTCCATACCACCTCTAGATTTGCACAGACCTATTCTAAAGGCATGCCACTTGGCATTATTCCAGCTGCTACTATATTTTTTCTACGCTATTTCGATGATTTTGCGCACGTTAGCGAACGTTATCCCGACTTTTTTTATAAAGGTTGAATGCTAAAAAAAGTGGTTTGGTCATTGTACCAGACACGCACTTTTTTTTTGGTCATTCTGCCAGACTAGGAGCTACTACATACCTCTGCTAGAGAAGTATTTGTAGTCTTTACCGCGCTGCTGCCTCCACGAACTAGAAACTTGGCATTAGATAGGTAATTGTTAATGTCAGTGATGTTAAATCTCACTTCGTTTTTCTGTGGGGTAGGCAGGAGAGATCTAAGTTTATATGAAAAAAATGTATTTACGGTGTCCTATGCTATGTGCAAGTGAAACTGAACTGGTACAGCAAATTTTATATAAAAGTATGACTAAGTTGTAGGTTTATATATTAATCTTTAGGTATTATGTATTTTTAATCTCACAAATGTCTTGCCAATTGCCATAGTTGCACTATATGGTCATTCAAATGAAATCTGAAACCTTAGCTAAAACCAAAGCGCCCTCGCACGTTTATATTACGAGACTTGTTGAGAAGCACTAGTTCATGAAAATACCAGCCTCCCTTTTCATAAGCGATGCCGACTTTTTGCATCCAGTCGGATTGCGGGTTCACACCGCGGTTTTGTCCTAAGACTGCCATCTTGCTGCTAACACACTCCGAAAGAGGTCGCTTATGCCAAACTGTAACAAAATGGGTTTTAGATCCAATAAAATAATAATAATAATAAACATGTATTTATTCGTATATATTTATGAGCTGCTAGTTTTCCAAAAATAATAAAATAAAATAAAATAATTTACTTTAAGAGGGTCCGAAGCAAAGAAACCGGTGTAGCGGAGAGCCGATTTAATTCGCCGTCTGCCAGTTATTGCAAATTAAAAATAAAAATAAAAATAGAGAACCGCATGTAGCTGCTTCGTTTTTCCTTTTGTTTAACTGTAATATAAAAACTAAACAGTTCTCATATACATATAGCCAACATAAATTGCTATAGTTTAGTTATTCCGTCTAAAAATTATTTAATTTAAGTAGCCTACTCCAGAACATAAAAAACTAGAAAAATATGAGTATCAAATTATTGCAAACTTCTTTTGTTTATCAACAAGAATAAAAGTATTTATGAAATACATGACGGCGCGTCGACATTGTTCGGCTGTAAACAGCACGTGCAACGCGCCAAAGAAACTTTCCTTTGTTCCGCTCGGATATAAAAGCGAGCGCGCGGCCGCAGAGCTCATTCTTGCTTTGGCTTTCGCCCGTTGCACTTGTTGTCGTAGCGCCCTATTATTTATATTACCATACCATAACTACCTATTAGAATTAGAATTAGAGCAATTAAAATATTGCCAAGGATTTATTTACTTTTATTTTAATAATGTCGGACCCTAAACATCTTAATCTTACATCAGAAGTGCAGGATCCAGGCTCACATCAGTCCTCGGCCGACATGGCAAGTAATTTCATGTCAATGTTCTCGACTGGCATGGAAGCCATCTTCCAAAAACTAGCTGATGGCATGGCTTCTCGCCCAGCTGCACAAACTACGCACACCAAACTGGTCTCCTTTGATCCAGACGTACCGGATTCAGACGTAACTAATTGGTGTGCATTGACTGAAATGATCATTGAGAAGAGAAAATTAGACGGAGTCGATTTGATTTTGGCCCTCACTCACGCCCTTAAGGGACGTGCCGCCATGTGTCTAACTAAAATACAACCAGACAAAATTTCCTGGGAGTCTATCAAAGAAATGTTGATGTCACAATTCTCCAAACCAATGATGATGCAGGACTACTTCGACCTGATTTTAAAGTTTCAACTTGATATTAAAGAAAGTCCGGCTGAAGCTGGTATGCGGTTATGGCAACTTCTGGAGAAGATTCCTGGGGCTAACTTATCTGAAAAGGTAATGACCGGTTTCGCCATATCGGTATTATCCCAGTGTGATGACAAAATACGCCGTGAGCTTAATTCTGTGGTCATAAATGACAAAAATCAACTATTCCGTACACTGCGTGGATTTACATTGAAACGAAAAATCGATGAACCGGTTACCACAGAGAACGATCCGAAGAGATTTCGCACATCAACAGCTTTTCGTGGAAATTGTAACTTTTGCGGCAGAATAGGACATCGTGGAAATGAATGCAGAGACAAACAGCGATCTCTTTCAAAAACTTTTCCTGTCTCAGCGAGAACGGATCACGCTAAGCCCACTGTGACCTGCTACGTATGCAACGATCCTGGACATGTGGCCTCTGTCTGTCCAAAACGCTGGAAGAAGAAAGAAGATTACACACCAAACACTAGCAGCAAGCAAGTAAACCTGTGCTCCCGGTCAGCGCGAGGTTCGTTACAGATAAGTGGTTTTAAGTTACCTTTTATATTTGATTCTGGTTCAGAATGTAGTCTTGCTAGGCAGAGTCATGTTGATTTACTTAAAGGCGAAAAGTTTCATGAAAAAGTGACTTTAATGGGTGTAGGAACTAAAAACATACTATGCTCATTGCAAGTAAAATGCCCGACCATTGTACAAGGCTTTTCGTTCGATATAACTTATCACATACTGCCAGACGAATGCTTGACCGAAGTCATTTTATTAGGTCGTGACATCTTAGAGGAAGGCATTTTAGTTGAAATTAGCAATGATAAATTAACCTTTTCTAGAGCGAAAGTATTAAATTCGTGCTCAAAACTGGAACCTTTTGATATAAACAACATTGATACAGACCTTACTGGTAGAGAAAAGGAACTTTTAATCAAAGTACTAACAAAATACTCCGCGCATTTCATACAAAACCTTCCGACTTCTCATATTACGACCGGACAACTTACAATTGACTTGATTGACCCTAACAAAACGGTTCATAGACGACCATACAGACTATCCCCTATCGAATTAAAAGTTGTTAATGACAAGGTTCAAGAATTATTAGACGCTAATATCATTCGGGAAAGCTCTTCACCGTTTGCCAGTCCGATTTTATTAGTCAAGAAAAAAGACGGCACTGATCGAATGTGCGTAGATTACAGAGAGCTTAATGGTAATACACGTTCAGATAGCTACCCCCTTCCATTGATTAATGATCAAATCGATAAATTGCATGGAGCTCATTACTTTTCTAGCATAGATATGGCATCTGGGTTCCATCAAATTAAGGTTCATGAGGATTCAATAGATAAAACGGCCTTCGTGACTCCAACTTCTCAATATGAATGGTTAGCAATGCCATTTGGTCTAAAAAATGCACCTCAGGTCTTTCAAAGGGCTATTAATACGGCACTTAAACCCCTTAAAGACGACAGGATTCTTGTTTATATGGATGACGTACTTTCAGCATCAGAAACTATAGACGAAGGATTATGTCGTCTAGATAAATTGCTAAATACTTTGTCTAAAGCCGGTTTTTCATTTAACTTCAAAAAATGTTCATTTATGAAAAAGGAAGTAGAATATTTGGGCTTTGTAATATCTGCAGGAGAAATTAGACCAAACCCTAGAAAAATTGAGGCTTTGCAAAATGTGCCTGCGCCTAAAACTGTTACCCAAGTTCGGCAATTTATAGGATTAGCTACATATTTTCGGGTATTTATTCCAAACTTTTCAAAATTAATGAAACCCTTATACCCATTAACATCAATTGGTCAAGGTAAAATTACATGGACCTCAGAACATGAAAAAATTCATAAAGAAATTGTTAGTTATCTTGTAACAGAGCCGGTTTTAAAAATTTTTGAACCTTCTTTGCCAATAGAACTACATACTGACGCGAGTAGTGATGGGTATGGGGCCATTTTAATACAAAAGAACAACAGTCTACCTCACGTTATTGCTTATTTTAGTCGCAAGACAACGGAGGCAGAAAGTCGCTATCACTCTTATGAGTTGGAGACGTTAGCAGTGGTTAAATCTGTAGAACATTTTAGGCATTACCTTTATGGGCGTAAATTCACAGTCTACACCGATTGCAATGCTTTAAAAGCCTCTCATTCAAAGAAGGACTTAACTCCGAGGGTTCATAGGTGGTGGGCTATCTTACAATCTTATGACTTGAGTATAGTTTACAAGGAAGGAAAAAATATGGCCCATGCAGATTTTCTCTCGCGTAACCCAATCGAAAATGAAAAATATGATCGCACTTCAAGTTCGAATAAAATTGCAAAGATTGTAAATTTATCTGAATTAGACAAGGGGTGGATCTCCGTAGAACAGTTACGTGACCCAGAAATCTCTGATATTATTTCCAAACTACGATCAAACGAATTACCTACTGATGTATCGCAAACCTATGATATTAGGCAGGGTATTCTTTATCGTAAAATTGAACGAAGTAAAACAACAAAGTGGCTGCCTATTTTGCCTAGGTCGTTGATTTGGTCTTTAATTAGTCACGTGCATAATGAAATAAAACACCTCGGTTACGAAAAAACGCTTGATAAACTGTATGATCTTTATTGGTTCCAAAACATGTCAAAATTCGTAAAAAAGTTTGTCGACTCCTGTGTTGTATGTAAAGCTTCCAAAGGTCCATCAGGTGCTCAGCAGGTGCGTCTACACCCCATCCCTAAATTGGCGATTCCATGGCATACCATTCATTTAGATCTAACAGGTAAACTCAGTGGAAAAAGCGAACGTAAAGAGTATTGCTCCGTCATCATAGACGCCTTCACCAAATTTGTCCTTCTGGAACACACATTGACTTTAAATTCTTCAGACGCTATTAAATCTGTAACAAACGCGGTACACCTGTTTGGTGCTCCTAAGCGAATAATTGCTGATCGAGGACGCTCTTATGACAATTCAGATTTTAAAAAATTCTGCAAAGAAAACAATATCGAACTACATCTAATTGCGACTGGTTCCAGTAGGGCAAATGGGCAGGTGGAGCGTGTCATGCGGACTTTAAAAAGTTTGCTCACTATCGTCGAGTGCGACTCCGATAGTCCATGGCAAGACCAATTAGGTGACATTCAGTTGGCCCTGAATAGTACACGCTGTAGAGTAACAGGTTTTACTCCAATAGAGATAATGTTTGGCATTCAGGGTAACTCATTAGAACTATCAAAAATATCTGTAAGCTCTTACCCTACTGGCAGACTAGACCTTGAAACCGCTCGATCAAGTGCATCCGACAGTATTCAGAAACAGTCTCAAACTGACGCCATTCGTTTTAACAGAGGTAAAGCTAAGGTAAAACCTTTTTCTATAGGAGACTTTGTTTTTATTAAAAGTGAGGAAAGACATCAAACTAAGTTAGATCGCAAATATAAGGGTCCCTTTAAAATAACTGCAGTTTTAGAAAATGACCGGTATGAGTTGAGACACATTAATGGAACTAATAGGGTCTACAAGTATTCTCATGAGCATTTAAGGGAAGTGCCTCGTGGTCAATTAGCATTAACTGAAATTGCGGAAAATTGTAATGATGACGATGATGATGGCGTGACGGCGCGAAATTATGATAGTAATGTCCTTTTTCATGAAACTTGCCACGAAAACAATAATGACACGATTTCATGTCACACGATTACATGTGTTTCACGTCTGTGAATAGTGACACAATGTCAGCTGATTCTCGTACATTAACAGCCAGCAGCTATGGTGCTAAACCTCGTAGTTCACATTCTGTGTCAATAGACTCGCTCGACCCAGAACCAATCAATATTCTCACAAGTGCTGAGGTACATCGAGAAAATGAATTGTAAAAAAAAAAAAAAAAAGTAGTTCATTGAAGGGCATAGCCGGACCAATGATGTAATGTAAAAATGTCGTAATTTATTGAAGGGCATAGCCGGACCAATAATTACAAAGCTATAGGGGCTATGTAAGTCCGGACTAGCAAAATCTGGGCCAGTATTAAGAACTGAAGGGATCCTGAAGGATTAGTAAAAATCGGACCAGGGGGCTATTAATCCTGAAGGGTCAAATTGCCTAATTGACCGGTCCAGATAATTATGTTATAAGTAAGATTACTCTGTCAGGATGTACGAACATTTAGCTAGCTATTCTCCTTCTCAGACACATTCCTGTGAAGCCTGTGAGACTACGCGTACGAGGACGAAAGCACGTCAGCATGGCCGTGACGGCGCGTCGACATTGTTCGGCTGTAAACAGCACGTGCAACGCGCCAAAGAAACTTTCCTTTGTTCCGCTCGGATATAAAAGCGAGCGCGCGGCCGCAGAGCTCATTCTTGCTTTGGCTTTCGCCCGTTGCACTTGTTGTCGTAGCGCCCTATTATTTATATTACCATACCATAACTACCTATTAGAATTAGAATTAGAGCAATTAAAATATTGCCAAGGATTTATTTACTTTTATTTTAATAATGTCGGACCCTAAACATCTTAATCTTACATACACAAAAGGCGTGTATGTATTAATATCAGTCTTATGGAGCTTTGTTTTTAAAATATTTGTTTTAAGTGAACTTTGGATAATTGTGTAATTTTTTACCCAACCACGGCAATGCAAAAACGAGATTGGGAAAAGAGGAGGCTTATGATTTTGACAGGTATGAAAATATGTTCATTTGTTCCCTCAACGTCTTTTTATCATAATTTGATGAGTGAGATATCGTTGGAAGTGTTTTGATTGTCAGCTAGTTATAGGTTGACGTCACATTATACTGAATATGGCGCCCTCTAGAGGACGTAAAATCACAAACTAAAGAAAACTGGTTTTAATGATGCCGTGTTAGCTATCAAATGAACTGGCTAAATTAGCATTTATTTGTATACTGTTAGCTTTTCATCCCAGCTTTGCTTTAATGCCTCCGATAACTGGGAATAATTTCCATAATAACGCCATCAAGTTGAAAATATAATTTGACATTTTAAACAGCGCCATCAATACCTTAACTAAGCATGACTCCTAATATGGGAATCAGATTCCTTGGATAAAATCCACATTATACTTGTTGTATGTGTAGTAAATACGTATTAATGATATAAAACACCTTATCTTATCTCTGGTACAATCCTCTCCATCCTAAGATGATCTGGAAGACCATCATCGACATCGCTTTAAAGCAATGTGACCGCAATTTGTACTGTTAACTTTAGTTTTATAAAAATATTTTAATTTGTCACTTAGAGCCAGAGCGCATGTCCATGTTTTGGACTTGCGCAATGTTCAGAATGAGAACCCCTTACCGACAATGCCTGAAAGGAGCCAAAAACCACAAACTAACAATCAAGTCTTAGCAATAAAAATGTTCACAATAATGCCGGTCATGCGGGATGTCAGGTCATGGTGCTTTGATTTGATTTATACTGGTGTTTAAAAATAATATCTAAGCTGCTAAATGCATGACCTACTTAGTAAAAAATTGCGGGAACTCAAAACAGCACTCAATATTGCTATCCTGCTCACACTCCCGCAAACCATCGTGAAACTCGGATAATTAAAAATTTCGAATATCATTACACATAAGCTGAAAAATTAATATAGTAAATCATAAATGAAAACTTCGCGTCGTATTAAAAGTAACGAGATAGATCTTGTTGTAATAAATGTTTGTATTTGGCTGAAACGAGCGATAAAAATTCAAATCCTGAATCGCGCAAACGATGTTTTTTACAGATTGCTTGGGTAGAAGTTCCAAGTAATGTAATGTGTGAGGGTCCGAAGCTACTACGGAAAGCCAGTCGGTCTAATAAACCGCTTGCTAAATCTTGCGAAAAAAAAAAGAGATACGTGAGTAGCGGCTTTGACCTTCCTTTTGTAAAACTGGATGAAAATAATAACTAAAGTTTTCTAATATTATTGCCAAAATCAGTTACAATATAGCAAAGACAAGATTTATTTTATTCCAAATGCACACTAAACTTTTTTATAAAATGAGTGGCTGGGGCTAAGCTTTTCCGTTAGTACTTTATGCGCGAGTAGGATTAAGATGAATGTATCATCTTAATCCTACTCGCGCTTTAGGTAGGTACTGAAGGTATCTTCTGATTATTAGTCTTAATTTGGCTCAAGACTTATTTATTTATTGTTATTATTTACTCTAAATAAATAATTGATTTTTCAATGATATGTTTTTGAAATTTTAAATGATGTCGGCAATTACCAAGATTATATTTTTTTTATTAAGGCATTTATTTTATACAGCGCTATCTAGCTAGCCAAACTAAGCACAAACTAAGCTTGTATAAATAATATGGGAACTAGATAACGGATATAATCCTTAGATCCTTTTTTTATTCACTTAAATACCAAAAAACCTCAATATTCGTCACACAAATTATTGTCCTGTATGGGAATTGAACCCACAACCTACAGCGCAGAAGGCGGAGCAAATACAAACTTAGCTGTGAGGTATGCTTAGTTATGTACCAGTTTAAAAATGGACGCCCGATTTCAGTTCCCGTGTCGTTATTCATTCGTCATAAAGTTGAGATATGCAGTTTCTGCTGTGTTTTTATGCTCTACACCTGGTATAGATTTTATGTGGAGCATGAAAAGAGGCAAGAGTGGAGCGTGTGTGGGTATATCTATGTATGTAGCGACGGCGTAATCTCCTTTGACCGGGACTAGATGTCGTTAGTAAAAGAAAACAGTGGCTGCATCGCGCTATCGTCGCGTTTTACAAGTTCCTTGTATGGGTATTCAATTTATTCATTGTTTGTTTTGCAGTGCTTGCTTGCAACTCGTCATGATTTAACTTTAAATCATGCTAAATTTTGAAGGTACACCGTTCGCGGAGTACAGATAAATATTTGAACATTTCAGCAATAGCTCAGCTGAGTGAGAATATTCAGTATTTGTCTATTTACTATATAGTAGTATATAGTCTATGCTTATTGCACATAAGTGCAATAGGTATTTTTATTTTTGTTTAGTTTGTGTTTTGTTAACATAAAACAAATGGCCGATTCTATTCCAAGAAATAATTTCCGAAATTGAATATTGAGAAAATCATTTAAATAAGCATTATTTTTTCAGAAACAGGGCTTAATTAATCGAATGATGTTGCTTCTGTATCTGTGCAAAAGAAGAATTTAATTGACGATAAATATAGAATCTTATTTCATATGAGTATATTTTCTTGTTTTATACTATTTAAAGCGTGATTTTTCAGTTGTTAGTTGTAGTGTAATAGTTTTCTGAATTTAATATCTATTAATTAATTTTGGTTTTAGTCTTTATAGCTTTACTTTTACTTATAATAATATAATAAGTATTTGGCAAAGATTTGAAGAGCAACAATCTTTCTCACATCTGAGGCAGGGATTGAAATTCTTCCCAATTAGTTATCGGGTGTGTGTAAGCAAAGCTGCGAGCAACAGCTAATAAAATATTTATGTAGATCGTACCTTATATCCTCTAATCTAGAGGGCTCAATTATTTAATGAATGTGTCGTAACGTAGCCTAGAACTAGCGGACTATTATACTTGCAACTATATTATCTTTGCAACGATACCTCATTATCATAAGTAGTTTAAAAGTTATACGGCAACTCATAAATAGGTTCATAAAATATAGGGATGTTTTACAAAATATGTATTATACAAACATACAAACATTGTAACTCTTCATTTCGATTTGCCGTAGTTAGATAATGAAAACCCCGATACGCAGTACATCTTGGTATGAATTAAAATGCGTAGTGTTAGTTGAGACGTGTAATCTTCAAAGACATGAACCAAATAGAAAAATATATTTACTCATCAATAAGTTCAATAGTAACACTCCCAAGCACGCCACACGTTGGAGGTTCTTCTTCTAACCAAAACTTCTTCATTAGATGGCAACGGGATAATCTTGTTATCGCTTCGCTGGACGATGCAGTTTTCTGTACTTATGTCAGCTTCACGACACATTCCTTCACTGGCCAAGGTTTGCCATCACGATACGTCCATGCTCATACTTCAGCGGCAGAATGCCATCTTCCTTCAAAAGGACCAGAGTACAGTTTTCACTTCGATGATCACCTTTTAGCAAACTGCAGGATTCACTTCCATAGAATACTTATTTACACTTGTTTGTAAATTAAAGAATATACATAATTTTGAAATTTAAAAAATGTACAAAAACTGATGTAACGATAATGTTTGCAAGAATTTGTGAATAGTTCGAATGTGTTGCGAAAGCTCAAGCTCGAATCAACGAGATCGAGTCGAATCAATCACATCACATCAATAGCCCATAAGTGTCCACTGCTGGACAAAGCGTCCAAAGCTGGAGGGTTTTGGTAAAACTTATTGCCCTATGTGACTCAAAAGTCTACGTAGGTAAGCCTTTGCTAGGTATTTCTTATTTATGATTGAGTTGTAAAGAATAAAATCTCTCCACCTTTGCGAGACAAATTTGTAGACACTAGATTTGAACTCCTAGGAGAGACCAGGGGAACACAAGTTATCAATAAAGCTTATACTTACCTGTATTTGCTCAAAAGTCTAATATGAAAAATAAAGATGAAAGCATCGGTTATTGGGCTCATTATTCAGCTGAACCCGCTCTAAACTTATCCCACGGGATGAATTGACTACAGAATTCATTTTGATAATTTTTCTTTGTCAACTGATCCCGCTTTCAAAAAAAGATGCATGGTTAGGTATAAGGGCTCGCGAGGTCTACTGTTCTTACAGAACCACTAATTTTACGAGTAATATGTTCCAAAAATATATGGTTTTCATTTAGTAGATATTCCATTTATTAACTCTAGGGATACGCTTACAAACAGATTTATGAAGCTATAAGGGAAAAGATTAACGTTCATACATACCGATCAAAATCATACCTTTAGCCGTAGCATGGACAATTTCGTCCATGGCCGTAGTCAGGTAAAATAGCTACGTTTAGTGAAAGAATTATGACATGGTTTGAACGCCATCTGGTGCACATGATTGGTACTAGGTGCCTCCTTCGAAAAAACTGGTTTGGGGTTTGATTTTGATTTGATTGAGATTAAATGCAAGATATCTAAAAGGTTTCGGTCTAACACAAGCGATGGCGTGAAATGGTGTCTTAATGTGGATGTATTTACCAAAGTCAAAACATTAACCTTGAAAAAAATATGTAGGTATTAATCATAGGTTTGATATATACTAACTTATACTAAATCTATGGTATTCATAATCTTCGTAATACCAGTTCCCATATAACAGCCGTAATTCGGTTGGAATAAAACGATCACACCTAATTAGGTATTAATAATGGCATGAGTTTCTATTTTAATATAATCATTACGTTTAGTAAGTAATACGTTTTAAGTAATATTTTAACCGCCTCTGTGGTCAAGTGGTTCAACCCACTGATTTCAGAATAGATCTCTGGTTGGATCCCCAGGGAGAGCAATATTGGGCTTGGTTTCATTGGTGGTAGGATTTTGTTTAAGTCCGCCTGGCTAGCTACCACCATCTTACCTTATTCTGTTGTGTCATAACAACAATACTTAATATAAGCCAGTTCATCAGTTTGTTGAGGACTCCGGGTGAAATGCACCTCCACCTTCAGCCTTATCTCGATTTGTAACCAGTTGAGATGAAGGCCAAGCCCTTCCCTGTCTAAAAAAAAAAGTAATTGCACAATAAAAAAGAGATGCATGTATTTTAATAGTTTCGATACTCAGTTTATAAAATCTATGTGATATTAAATGGTATGATTTCCTATATTGGTTCTTGAACGGACTGAACCAAGGAGTTACAGATGATCGTATTTTTTTAATTTGTCACTGTCTATCGTCACCATTACACTTTCAAGCTCACAAATACATGAGCGGGACACCGAGATTTGTGATAGAAAAGAATTTACAGAGGTTTTTGTGAATAAAAATGCTGAACCTAAACCTTAGCCTTAGCCGGGTTAGCCCAGTGGTCAAGTCACCAGACTTCACCAGTGAAGCTCTGGAGACGAGGGTTCGGATCCTCACTCGGTGATCACTAGCATTGGTGTTTTTGATTATTTTTCTATGAGAAAATTTGTTATTTCTAGCACCGTATAATTTTTTTACTAATGAAGATAGTTAAATAATTATGCGCTGCAACAGGGGTTCAGAGCTGATGAATAACATCATTACCTGGAAATGGCTGCACCGAATACCTCCAAACATAGGTAAGAACTATTCCGCATGAGTCAGCTTCATATAAAAACCGCATTGAAATCGGAGTTGTCGTTTCAGAAATACGAAGCATCGGTTGGTGATCGCAGTATCGGTGTTTGGTAAGAACAAATGCAATTGTTAATAATAATTTATTTATTAGTGTGATACGAGACTTCGTAGCTCGTAGTACTTCGTAGCATTTCATAGCAGTTCGTAAAATTTCGTAGCAGTTCGAATCAAGTTACTTAGTTCAGAAGCGAGTTATTTGATTCAGGAGTTCATCTTGTAACAATGTTACTAGCCGTGATTTCTATTTGATTTCTTAACAGCTTTTAATTACAAACTATCATTGCACCCTCTTTTGGGGTGACTTTTTACGAATATTGTTTATCAGGTAGCACATCTACGTGCTACCCAAATAATAACCGCAACTTTGTTGAGACCCGTGTGAGGAAACCGTTACAGAAGTATGGGCTCTGCGTACTCCTGTGTCAGTTTACTTTTTAACAGTAGTTCTTTAATGTTGTATTCCCGCATTTATAAGGTATGATAGCCAGTTCCTCAGTTTTCCGGGTGAAGATCACCTCCATCGGCCTGGATCATCAAAACTGGAAATCGGGTGAGAGTTGGTGTTTTAAAAAACAGAGTTTTTTTCTTACAGATTATCGACTTATTCCACTTCGAGGAAATCTTCGAATCCCTCTGATTAATACTAGGAGACGTACTCGCACCCCAAATAAAATAATGGGCATTTATAAATATGGATGTAAGCAAGTATATATATATATTTACTTAATCAAACTAAGCAAAGGGTGGACAAGAAATAGCAAATTATTTTCTATGTGTATTAATATTCTACTATTCTAGATACTTCTTGAAAAATAATATCAGTTTGAAAAGTTGTTCGATGAAACGAGATACGTCAAAAGGAATAAAAGTCGAGGGAGGATGGTCTTTGGATTACTTCGTGGAAAGTCATGTTTTGAGGAAATTTTTATTTATAACCACTGTTTTACAAATAATTGACATGGAATACGTAATTTGTGTCTAGGATAGTATGGAGTATCTATTATAGTTACCTACACTACAGGTGTTGTGTTCGTGAAGATTTCGTAGCATTTCGTAGCATTATGTAGATTTTCGTAGTTTTTTGTAGCGGGATATTATTGTAATATCACCGGGGGCATAGCTTAGATGGTAGAGCGCTCGCTTGGCAAGCGAGAGGGACCGGGTTCGACACCCCTTACCTCAATTTATAGGTGTTTCCTTCTTTTTGCTTACATTTCTTGTTTTTATTAGACTGCCATTTGAGGATTATTTACGTACACTGTAACTGAACTTAAAATTAGTAGTTTGCCCTGAAATAAGATCTCGTTATGTCTGGTTTGAATTAGGTATTTAATCACGGAGATTATGACACAAAAACGAGTACATACGTGGTCTTGCTCCTACAAAATTTTCCTACTGGTTGGAGCACGAATACAATTATGTTCTGATTCTATTACTGCACACAAAGATCACACAGATAAATTTCAATATTATTATTTATTCTCTGTTCTCTCAACGTCTTTTTTCTCATAATTTGATGAGTGAGATACCGTTGTAAGTGCCTTGATTGTCCGCTAGTTACAGGTTGACCATACTGAATATGGCGCCCTCTAGAGGATATAAAATCACTAACTACAGAATACTGATTTTACATGAAGCCGTTTTGGGTAACAAATGAACGGGCTAAATTGACATTTATTAAGGAACTGTTAGCTGTTGCTCTTAGATTTGCTTGAATGCACCCGATAACTGGGAATAATTTCCAAAATAACGCCATTTAACTTGGAGTTAAAAATATTATTGGACATTATAAACAGCGCCGTCAAGGCCTTAACTAAGCATGGCTCCTGATATATGAATCAGATTCCCTACGATAAAATCCACATTATAGTTGTTGTATGTATGTGCTGTAAATACGTATTTATGATGTTAAACACCCATAATATATTCATCACACAAATGCTTATCTCAGGTACAATCCTCTCCATCCTAAGATGGTTTGGAAGACTGTCGTTTTAAAGTGATATGACTGCAATTTAACAGTTAACTTTAGGTTTAAAAATGTTGTCAGTACTATATTTTTGGTGTAAAATAATTAATCCTGATATTTTCGCAATTAATTTCATTTGTCACTTCGAGCCAGAGCGCATGTTCATTTTTTGGACATGCGCGATGTGCAGAATGAGAACCCCTTACCGACAATGCCTGAAAGCAGCTCGACGTTTGACCGACTAAGCAAAAAAAAGCGGGAACTCAAAACATTACTTAATATTGCTATCCTGCTCACACTCCTGCAAACCATCGTGAAACTCGGATAATTAAACATTTCGAATATCATTACACATAAGCTGAAAAATAAATGTAGTAAATCATAAATGAAAACTTTGCGTCGTATTAAAAGTAACGAGATAGATCTTGTTGTAATAAGTGTTTGTATTTGGCTGAAACGAGCGATCAAAATTCAAATCCTGAATCGCGCAAACGATGTTTTTTACAGATTGCTTGGGTAGAAGTTCCAAGTAGTGTAGTATGGGAGGGTCCGATGCTACTACGGAAAGCCAGTCGGTCTAATAAACCGCTTGCTAAATCTTGCGAAAAAAAAAAGAGATACGTGAGTAGCGGCTTTGACCTTCCTTTTGTAAAACTGGATGAAAATAATAACTAAAGTTTTCTAATATTATTGCCGAAATCAGTTACAAAATAGCACAGACAAGATTTATTTTATTCAAAAAGCATACTAAACGTTTTATAAACTATAGTTTTAATATAGTTTTTATAGCGAAAATTTTTTAGTAAACCATTAAATTTTTTTATCAAAAAGAATGAAAATTGTAAATGAAATGTAGTTTTATTCAGTATTAAATCATTAAACTAAAAAATAGTTGTTTATGTATATAGCAAACATTTTTAGTAAAACATTAAAATTGTTCATCTAAAATAATGAGAAATGTATTTAAAATATAGTTTTGTTCCAAAGAATCAATTATTTTATCTATTTGCTTTCGAATACTTATAGCCACTTCAGTTTATTTCCTATGCAAAAGTAGATAAATGAAAATTATATGACGGCGCTATGACAGGGACAATATTCTATTTTATGGCCAGTTTAACTAAAAAAAGAAGTTCGATATAATTTGAACAATGAGGTTTTTAGTTAAAAGATAATGAGTACAGATTCTTATGACTGTGCTAGTTGTAAAAGCAGAATTATATTTCTCCTTTCTTAACTATTTTCGGATGTCAGTTAAGACAGGCCACTTTTTATTCCATTTTAATAACCGGTTATGAAATAAGGAGTAAAAAATGTTTTTTCTTAACTAGTTGTAAAAAATAGTTGTGAAAGTGGACCAAAGGCAAAAATCTTTGTTTTTTTATTTAAGGCTTTATTTAAACAAAATGAACCGAACTCGACAAGAACTCAAACTAGTCATGGTATCTTTTCAATTGTTTTTGGAATTACTATTACATCAAAGAAATTGCAGGTAACATTGGATATGGATAGTGTTCATTCAGTCTATAAATCTAGGTAAGTGGCGTTTAAAGTCTTTTAAGAACGAGATTAAAAATGAAATATATGCAAACTAATCTACCATATAAAAACTCTTGCATTTATAGTGACCAACGTAGATTATCTTTATCTGATTATGAATCTGCCAAATTTAATTTGAATTGAATAAGCCATTTCAAAATGAACGTTGAACTTCGTTTGTATGGGACAGCGGTAATCAGTGGCACGACGGGACTGAGCGTCTTCGCTTTTGTTAAATGTTAGTTAGATTTATCGTAATCCTACTCGCGCATTAGGTAGGTATTGAAAGTCTCATTTCTTATTATTTATAGTCATTATTTACTATAAAAAGAATGTGTTTTTGAGTTTTTACATTGTGTCGGTAATTATCAAAATACTCTATTTTTATTAGGACATTTATTTCACACAGTGCCATCTCGATCAAATCTAAACATAGATTGTAATATGGGAACTAGACTACGGATATAATCCTTAAATGCTTTTTTTTTCATTCACCCAAACACAAAACAAACATCAATATTCATCAAACAAATGTTTGCCCTGGGTGGGAATTGAACCCACAACCTACAGCGCAGAAGGCGGAGGTACTACCTGTGAGGTTTGTTCAGGTATCTAAGTATGTACCAGCTTAAAATGGAAGCCCGATGTCAGTTAATTTATCTCAATCGGTCTTAATTTATCTAATGATGTTGCTTCCCTATCAGTGCTGATAAAAAAAATTGACGGTTAATATTGAATAGTTTGTCATATCATATGAGAATATTTTCTTGTTTCATACTTTTTAGAGGGTGATTTTTTTGTTTTCAGTTGTCGTGTTAAGTATAGTTTTTTGAATATAATTTCTATTTAATTAATTTGTGTTTTAATGTTTATAACTTTACTTTTACTTATTATGATAATTATGTAATATGTATTTGGCGTAGGTTTGGAAAGCAATAATGTTTCTCACATCTGAGGCGTGGATTTAGAAATTGTTCCCAATTAGTCATTGAGTGTAAGCAAAGCTGCGAGCAATTGCTAATTAAATATTTATTAAGTTTATGACCTGATATCCTCTAGTCTAGAGAGCTCAGTATTTTAATTACTGTTTCGTAACATAGCCCATAACTAGCTGACTATTAGGACACTTCCAACGATACCTTATCATGGTAAGTAGTTCGGAAATCATGAGGCAACTCATAAGTACATAAAAATATATATATGTTTTACAAAATGTGTGTTATACAAACATACATTAATTACCTTTAAAAATACCTTTAAATACCGTAAAAATACCTTTCATTTCGATTTGCCGTAGTCGGGCAATAAAAGCCTAGTTTAAAAAATATATTTTAGTCGCTCGCGATAGCGGGCAAAATGAGGTATTCTGCTATATTTTGACAACTCTACCAATCGTCAATTCGTATTTTTACAGCTGTATCATATAGTACGTATGTATTTTCAAAGTATTCAAGTATTCTATCCGTAATCTAGTTCCCATATTACAAGCTATGCTTAGTTTGGGTCTAGGTGGCGCTGTGTAAAAAAAATATATCCTGTAATATTTATAGTTATTTTTATGACCCGTGGTACAACTGAGGGGCCAACTGCTTGATAACGAAAGTAATTGCCTAGTCTCTACATTGTGCAGATAATACTACTTTGGAAGCTTAAAAGTTTTAACCAAAGAATATTATTATATGGTGCGCTTATAAAATGTTATTACGATTTAATATTTGTTATCGATTTCAATATGTAGAAAATCAAATGTTATTATATTCTGTTTCAATTCACTTCATATTTTTTAATTAATTTATTTTCAGCGACACGACATGGTTCGTCACTAGGACCAAGGTGAACCGCTTTGAAACGTCCAAGCTTCTACTTTAGTGCAAAACCTTCCGTTACCAAAACCAGAGTATCAGTCTTCGGGGAGTACTTTGATGATCACCATTTATTGTTACGTATAATAATGAAAATTGGATGAAAACCATGATTTCCATAAAAATCACCAAAATAATATGTTTATCAAAACGTAAGCTATATTATAATTAACCATATTATAATATGCATTATAAAAAACAAAATGACGAAGAGGACGATGCGTCGACCATGACAGGACTCGAACCTGCAATCTTCGGATCCGAAGTCCGACGCCTTATCCATTAGGCCACATGGTCACATATATTCTGTCTCTAAACGTAGCGCCAGCTTCAGTGGGCTGACCTATAGTAAGAGTTTAATTGTAAAGTTTACCTATAACTTTACTTTGTTAACATCACTTTATAGTTTTTATTAGAATAGGAACAGGATATTTGTTTGTTTGTTCCATGTTTCAATGTGAATTGTGTCTTCTGTTTGTACATCTTCATTGTTGTAATTAATGTTATTATTTGCCTAAAACGAGAGATTTAAATTCAAATCCTGAATAGCGCAAACGCTATACTTTCATAGATTGCTTGGGTGAAAGTTTAAAGTAGTGTAGTATGGGAGGGTCCGAAGCTACTACGAAAACCGGTGAAGCGGTGAGCCGGTCTAATTCTCCGCCTGCAAGTTATTGCGAATAATAAAAAAAAATAGAATATCCGCAAGTAGTGGCGTTGACCTTACTTTTGTACAACTGGACGAAAATATCAATATAAAATAAAAAAATCTTTTTTTTGTAGGACGGCGGGGAGGTGCTTGACCTTCATCTTACCTGATTATCAAGTTATGATAAGGATGAAGGTGGAAGCGTACTTCACCTGAAAGCCTCAATAACCTGAGGAACTGGCTATCTTACCTCTCAATGCCAGAACAGAATATTTTTTTAAGAATTGTTGTTATGGCGACAGATATAAACAAAATCCCACCACCAACAAAATCAAACACTTATGTGCTTATAAATTATAACTGAATAAAACACATATATAGTTGTGGGTGTGTGATAAAAGATATAAGCATAGTGACTGTCTGTATTTCCCCTGCCACCACCACCATGCTGGAATAGATCAATTCATACCACGCTGCCTTACTTTCCGTAAACTTAAACCTAACCTTACTAACCAGACTCATATTAGGCTTATATTAGATAGGAGTTATTATAGCAATGACACCAGGGGTTACCCAAAGACCAATTTGTTTGCAGAATTTTTATATTCGAACAAAATTAACAGCGCCATCTAGTTATGTTTTTGACCTCTAAGGTGAATCCAAGAATTAAGGTCGTGTGTTCAAATCTCAGGCGTAGCCCAATTAATGGGTATTTAACTAAATTAGGCATTTTCTAATGATTTTCTGTATCCGAAACTTCATCATTAACAACACACCCTTTCACAGGTCGATGTACTTGCAGGTATAAACATTTAAAACCACACATTTTGCTCCCACTCTGATATTTTGAGTAAAAATTAAAAATAACATATTTGATATAAAATTGTTATCACTAATCAACATATACACATAATGTCAAAAATGTTGTGAAAACTTCTATGAAGTGCAAAAAGAGGCGGTCACCCATCCAAGTTCTGACCGCGCCCAGCGATGCTTAACCTTTTGTTCCCGATACAAACTCCATCCCTGGATTTCAACCTTAATCTATGCCAAATTTAAACAAAACCTATTTTGTAGTGCATCAGGAATGTTTAATGAGTATCAAACTGACGGATTTCGCGAGATTTTTTAAATAAACAGTATCCCTTATCCTCCATATTCGAGACAGTCCGAACAGCATCCTGAAGACTACGATTGAGTGTGATTCGCCAATGTGCAAGTATTTTGTGCGGAATCAAGTATCTAAATAATTATTGACATAAGCTGTTGATTACCGCTCGGCACGGAATACTTTTTTATACGACATGGAGACGGGACAAGCAAGCGCCCACACTCCAAGATTATAACAATTCTAAAAAAAAAATGTGTTACGGCATTTAGAGGTAAGATAACCAGTTCCTCAGTTTATTGACGATTTCGGGTGAAGTGCGCCTCCACCTTCGGTCTTTTTTCAACTTGTAACCAGGTGAGCTGAAGGCCAAGCGCTTCCCCGTCGTACAATATAAAAAGAGGATCTATACAGTATCTTCAGATATTTTACAAAAACTTAATTTTACTTTAATGCCAAGAAATAGGAATGGTCATTCGCGTAGAACGTCTTCTGCCAGTGTATTTATGAAATACTCCGTTCAGTAAAAAGCCTGTAATATGGTTCGGACGCCATCTATAACACATGTTTGGTAGCTTCCTCTTTCAAATTGAACTCGTTCTGACTTTCCTTGTGATTTGATCGTGACTAGATACAAAATACGCAAAAGGTTCTGATTGAACACAAACGATGGCGTTTATATAATTAACAAATAATCATAAATGCCATTATATTGAGTAAGTTAAGTTCTTATAAAATTTAAATAGCTAAAGAAGGCTACACGTCAATGACGACTCTAAGACGCTTTTGAGGAGGCCTACCAATTGTCTTTTTTGGAGTTGTAATAATGATCATCATATACATTGAGACTTCTAAAATGATTCTCCTTCTTTATATGGATGATAGCAATTTTTGACATCTCATTTCCATCTTACAGAAACGGCTTAGTGGAACAAAAATGAACCTTGGTCCTAGATTTTCTCGTGAAGGTCGTTGGCTTACAATCTTTCCCTCATAATCATACTGCAAGAGTCAGACAGAAGAAGGGCAGCATCTTTTTTCTGTGTATTTTTTAGCACAAATACCTGGGATCCACCAACCAAGCATGTTAATTGTGGCTAAACGATCAAATATTGGTGAAAGTTCTCTCGTTGAACCTTAGCGGACGTTTATCTGGATTTGATGCAAGACTGTCGTGATATGCCTCAAAGTATTCGTAGGTTTTCTTACTCTCTTCGTGTGGTCACACCTTACTAACGGCCCACCGACCAAGCATGTTAATTGTGGCTAAACTATCAAATATTGGTAAAAGTTCTCTCGTTGAACCTTAGTGGACGCTTATCTGGATTTGATGCAAAACTGTCGTGATATGCCTCAAAATATTCGTAGGTTTTCTTATTCTCTTCGTGTGGTCACACCTTACTAATGCTATAAGAAATCTTCCTACCTTTAACGACTACTTCTTGCAGTAACTATATGTCCAATATATACATATCAATAAATATTTTGACTTTGATTTCGTGTGTATTAGAATTTAGGTAAATTTAGGAAATGTTTGATATGAAATAATAAGTAAAAATGCATATCATAGGTAGTAAAAGTAGGTAATACTAAAAAAATAACACATAAGATATGGCACACGCTTAGTGAACATTTTAATAAAAACCTCTGTTAAACTTCCGCGGTGTTTTAATCATGTGGTGGTCAGCTTGTAAGTAATTTTATAATCTTTTGATTTGAAACTTGAAACTTGCACCTTAGCAGTAAAACCGTATGCTGTGACCAAGAACCTATACTAAACCTGGACTGCGCACTGTATTTTAAAAACGAGCCGAGCGAGAAGTTTGAGAATAGTAGTTCATCTCGTTCTAATAGGGTGTCTACACCGCCCACTTCAATAAATGAAAATACGAATTAGTAAACATATTTATTTGCTTAGTATTGTGACAATAACAGGCTATAAGTGTTTTTATTAAATTCGGTTTTCTAAACACTTGCGCCTTTTCTTAAGCCGAAATTACTAAGGTAATTGATAAAAACTAATATTTTTGTGAATGCGTTAAGAAGGTACCTGAGTCTATCGCTTACATAGAAAAGTTTCCTATCTCCGAAATCATTGAAGGATATTAAAACATAAGATATCAACAAAGATTATTTATTTAAATGTAAAGGTACAAATTAAGAGTAACATAGCCTATTACTAGTAACAGGAGCAGGGGTTTTCATACGACAAAAATGGCATTGTATGCTTTAAAAATTCAAAGTCAAAGTCAAAATTTTTTATTCAGTAAGATTTTTTGGCTACGGGGACTTGGATTCCTTTTTTCTATTTTCCTATCAGAATCACCTGATTTCTGATGATTCTGATAGGGCCATGGCTTCCCCCGACGGATGAGACAAAATACTATACATTTTCCGTAATTTTAAATTTTGCTCCCCCTCCCCTGTTCTGTTTATTCGAACCTTGCCTATGCAAACATCGTAAGTAAAGTAAAACAAGTATGGTTTTGAGATTCTCCATCTGACAACACCCCATACCATGGATATCTACGTAGGTAATGGTTATCCACGGAATCCACTTTGTTTGTGGATCCTACTGTATCATAATTTGAAATGTTGTAAATTAGCTCACCCAGCTGTGGAAAGACAGGCCACAGCCGGGATATCATTCCTTTTTACAACTATACACGCAGCAAAAATACCTACACCATTTCGTCTATATGTAAGTTATTGTTAATCGTTAAATGCAATGGAAAGTTAGCTGTTAGGCAAAGAAGCCATATTGATTTAGTAGTTTTTGAGTAATGTGGACACATGGATGACAAAATACTACCATTATCACTTTTACACGCCAAAATGTTGTATTTCGTAAGTCACTTTGTGGTAGAGGATTTCATGGTTGTAAAATAAAAAATGTACTAAGTATATGTAATGTTTATCAAAGTAATATCATAAAAAAATTAAGAAAATCAAAGAAAACTTCCAAGACTTAGCAAAGTGGAATTCAATATGTAATGGCAACATGCTAGACAAAGAAGCATCACTATATCTAAACTATCTCACCTGGCTCGTTTTTCTACTTTGACATGAGACAAAAAATTTTGAAACTTATATTCAGCGCGTGGAGTATAAATTTCAAGTACCTAATTTTTGAGTGCGATGTCCAGTTGTAGTATACGTTCATGACATTGATTTATAGCGACATGACATGGCATGACGTCATAATTGTACACAATTATGACGTCATGCCCTAATTGCAACTTTGACAGATTCGCACAGGGCAGGCAATACACAGCCTGTTATGGTACAGCCTGATAATCCGTGTGATCACAAATCGTAGATTTGGTCTATGAAGTGATATTTTTATGGGAGAGTTTTGAAATTCTGACCCGCAAACTGTATTTACAAAAAAAATGTACACAAGTATCGTATCCGTAATCTAGTTCCCATATTACAAGCTTCGATTAGTTTGGGAATAGATGGCACTGTGTAAAATTAATGTCCTGTTATATTAATTTATTTCTTATTATTATTTTCTGTTACTGAATTCTGATGTAAGTAAAACTGCCAACAATTATTTGTTATAGAAAAATTACACCCTTGTCATATAAATTGCTTAGCTAAGACTAAAATGTTTTTTACATTAATGTATCTACTGAGCTACTTCAGGTAAATGGAGGCATTTACATTAGTATCTTAGTGTAGTACTGTACAAAAGCCTCCTCAAAAACTGTTGTTTTTTCCAGGGCGACATGAACCACCTATTTCCTGCTACACCAAGACCTATAGTCACGTCATCAATAGTGTCCTAATCAATAAAAACACAAGTACTGGGTGTAGGTACTAGGTAAGTATATTACTCAATGCGTTATAATATTATTACAAATTCATGAAATCACAATGTGCATAGTAAGTGGACGGAATTATTTACAGAAATTCGTAACATTAAACCACATGAAACGACAAGGGTGATTAAGTACCTACGCACAATACACCTGTCCTACGCTACATAAGGAACTTAACTATAGGTGTTTAATTGTTGTGAAGGTATTATTGGTAAGTGAATCACTCCGTATTCTGGTCCTGGCTCTCTTCATTTGCATATTTCTTCAAGCATTCGTTGCTCACTGGCAATAAATCAACATAATGATCCACCAAGCCCAGAGAAGACATGCATCTTATTTGTGCTTCCTCGTCCCTTTCAACGCTCACCACCTCCTGGCGGTAAGCTGGTTTCGGAGCCGAAGACAACAGGAAATGATTTTCTCCGAACGAAATAATGACGTGTCCAGAGTTATAAATTTTCATCTGCCCTCTCGTCTCGTTGCGCATCGGCCAGTTGTCGGACAGCTGGCAGTCGTCAGTTCCACTGCCATTATCAACAACGGGCTCGTTTGTTTCAGGGAAATTCAAAAGGAATATCGCTGACTCATTGCCTTGGAACAATTTCCCAATGTCCATCTTCCCTATGAGATCCTGTTTGGGCTTGGAGGCCTTCGATGTTGATGGCTGGTTCACTGCATCTGCTACGGTCATGTCATCATCGGGTTTTGAGATGGTGCCTGAACATGTGGATTTTTGTTCATCAATCACCGCTGTAGCATCTTCTACAGGTGATGCCATGTCGATGTTCAGTTCTTCTAAACTCTGTATGTAGTTCATGGTCGGTGAATCGCACTGCCCAGTACAATGATCTTGATCAGGGGTCGGAGTTTTTGGAGGTAGGAGTTCTGTTTCACTATCTGACGTGTGCGGGGGGTTGTGTTTGACACACTTCGCGAGCATCGGGCGTTGCGGATAAGGCTTTGGTTCACGTGATTTGCTGCTGGGGGTGGTATCACAGTAGCTGTCTACACTCGATGATAAAATATCCGAAATTTCGGTATCAGACATTTCAGTAATATTTGTTTGAAGTCACAACCCTGACGAGGCTTTCGGCTGAGACTTGCATTCAAACTGAACAGTTTTATCAGAACATGGTGTAAGTAATGTAGTCTAATCGATAACATCTAGAATTATTAATGTTCGTAAATTGCATCCCTCCATTTAGAAACGTGTTTCCCTCCCCTCGCCTGTTGGCCGTCGATACGTCGTCAAGTCTTTTTTAAGCTGTATAGAAAAGAGGGGTGTTTAGTTTCTAGTGCGTTTATGAGCATATTTGTGTCTATATACCTATCTGACACTGGAATTTGGAAGCCGAAATATCTAGCTAATTATTGATATGTTTGTCATTATCTACATTGGCACGTGAAACATCTAGTGATATTAAGACTAAACCTGATTCATTGAAAGTATTACGAGATTCCTGGTGAACCTAGCTTAAACCTAAACACTGAATAACCGTAATGATAATAACTATTTACCTATATCTGCAAAATTGACGAAATAATAAAAAATATGACCGTCACAAAAAAATACGATTTAAGTCTAATGTTTTAATATTTTATTATTATGTGACCCAAGGGCTGGCTCTTATTTAGGCCAGCGAATAAGCATAGCTATTCAGCGTGGCAATGCAGCCAGTGTCTTGGGCACGCTTCCGTCTGGTGCTGGTCTGGAACAGTTGAGTTACCTATAGGCCGTTTGTAATGGTCCTTAGGTAATCTGACTGATTCCTTTGTACATAGTTAGTTTAATTGTACTTTTTATAGAATAAATGAAACAAAAAAAATAAAAAAAATATGAAATAATTTACTGAGTTAATTCAATTTTGGACCCGATGTAAAATAATGTACGATTTCAATTTTCAAACAAAAGTCAGGGAGCTTATCTGCAGATATCCTAATATGGGGGTTTCAGTTCAGGAACAGTAACGTTAGTAAGCTTTCGAACTTATCGACACGCATAATTGGTAAAGTGTAATGTCGAATTCAAACTCAGCTGTGGTCATAAGCTAAGTATACCTATAACGAAAAGTAGAAAGCGGACGGCTATGGCTATAATTAGGTACTTACTTATCACTCGCCTACCCCACCCTTCCTACGGGAGGAAGGGGAAAATAGCCTGGAATGGGGTGCCTAATTTATGACTAGTTAACTTACTTTTTACCCACTACTAGTAATTTGAATAAGACTTGTTATGCTTTCTATCTTTCTTTACTGCAAGGGTAGCTGTGAAGTGCGCTTGTGTATGAAACTGGTTGATATTTTCTGATCATCGTCCTAGGGCCCTGTGGCGCAATGGATAACGCGTCTGACTACGGATCAGAAGATTCCAGGTTCGAATCCTGGTAGGGTCGTGGAATACTTTTTGCAAATTATTTTTTTATATTTATTTGGACGCGTTCTTTCAATGTATAGCCAAAATTCCAATATCACTTTAAGTTCTATTCCCTTAGTTATATAGCATTTAATTGTAAGTAACTATTCATTTATTATTAAATATATTTTTCAGTATTTCTTTTGGGATGTCATGCAAGGGCTTTTTCTTTGCGCACATTTCACATCAAAATACCACCAAAAAATGACTTTAAGGTTTTTTTTTCTTTATTGTACGATGGGTAAGCACTTGCCCTTCATCATACCTGGTTACAAGTTAAAATAAGGCCGAAGGTGGAGGCGCACTTCAGTCGGAATCCTCAACAAACTGAGGAATTGGCTATCTTACCTAAAAATGCCGGAACACACCTACTTTAAAATGTTGCTATGGCGACAGAATGCGACTTAAACAAAGTCCTGCCACTAACCGAACCTAGCAAAATATTTGACTCTTACTGGGGATCGAACCCGAGACCTCTGGATCTGACCTGTAAGCGAAACATTAGACCACAGAGGCGATTAAATAGTTATATTTATATGAACAGTTGTGTCTATGAAGGTAAATACATATTTTTAATTTTCATGAATATCTCAACTTGTAACCAGGTGAGATGAAGGCCAAGCGCTTCCCCGTCGTATAATTCGTAGTAATAAAAACAAAAACAATACCTAGTTATGTGAATATAAATGTCATTAAATATTCTTAAATAATTTATTTTAGTACCTATGTATGTATTCTATCCGTAATCTAGTTGCCATATAACAAGCTATGCTTAGTTTGAGGCTAGATGGCGCTGTGTGACATGAATTTATGACTTTATGTACCTACATTATTTACACGGAAAGGCTTTTTTTCAAGCTACCTAGAGACTGTGTACGTACCTAATTCATGAGATATGAATTTTAACATTTTTAATAGTTACCTACTTCAATAGAAATCTTTTCATGTTTTCCTTTTTTTAATTTGATTGACACTGTCGGCAAAGCCGGAATTATTTGGTGCCTGACACGTCCGTTGTCGTGATTTAGCATCTGAACTAAGAACGGTGTGATGAGAACCGTCAGAATAGCTTCCTTTCGTAGACTAGGACTACTGAATTTATAAGGGTGTGATAGGCGCTTTAGGCTATAGGTTGCTTCAGAGCTTGACCTCAAAAGGGCATGTAGAGTCTCTAGGAACAATCACTTGACAACCACTGGTCCTGCGTTTCGATGCTGAGGAGGCGCGTGTCTGCGAGATGTGAAGTGCAGTGCAGATCTAAGGCGGCGTCGTAGCATTGCCAGTACGTGATAATGCTGCTATCCCGGAAACAGTCTGCAGCAAATTATGGCGTGTAGAGGCTTGGTAGTGGGTCACCCGGTAGTGAACGCCTGCCCAACTTGTGGAAGAACTCGATGGGCGATGGTAGCTTGACTGGCGCAACCTGAAATTGATATTAGTAGGTTATAAGAAACGTGGCGTTTGTGGTTCGGTGTGCTATAGAGTCAAGATGCGTGGCGGCGGCTTCTGCGGTTTCAAGACTTGAGAAGTGTGTCACGCCACGTGAAAGACAGATGAAAGACAGACAGGGTGACAAGGTGACCCAGACGCACACCGTCACTGTATACATTTACAAAAGCGTAGTAACAAAAACATAGGTTATAAAGGTAGATTATAGACGACAGACCGGAGGCTAGATTCCTTTATTTTATGATAAAAAATGCCTTAATTTTTTCGAAAACATATCATTTGTAGCGTACGATGAAGTTAAGAGACACGGAAAGATTAAAGTTACACATTCGATCAACTCACCCCTAGGGAGAACTTATCAGGCACTCGTGTCACTCGCCCGACATTGTCGGGAATCAAGCCCGACAATGTCGGTGACACGAACTATATGTTTTATGTAGGTTCTCCACTGGACTCAAGAGGCAGGAAAAGGGTGATCTTAGCCTAGAGATGGCTTAAACCTTAACGTTTTCCCTCCCCTGAGCCGGAGATTTTTTCTATTGTTTATAATAGGATAGAAGATAAGATAGAAGTTGACAGCTTCTGCCTCCTGCAGCGCTCATTTCCTCCTTATTATTATTTATTATGAGATGAGCCGGTGGTTGCCATTATTTAAGATTTGAGGGTAATGCTGATGGAAGTGACATTTTAACTGACATTGACAGATCAAGGTCATCATTGAACGGTATTTATACGTAACTCGTAGGATAGTATTTATCATGTTATTTTTCTACACGTCTGTTTGTTACTGAGCTCCACTTAAACATCTAGAAATTTGAGACCTATTGTGTGGGTTTTAGTGAGTTCTTCAAAAAATTAAATTAACAATTGAATCCATTTACTTTGCTTAACTGTAAATTCAAATCATAACGCTACGATAAGGGAACGAAATTGGGATATTCCAGCTAAAATTAAAGAAAATCTGTAACGGATCAAAATCTATACGTCAATAGTATTTCAAATTAAGAGATTTTTAATTGGAGGAAACACTATTATCGACTCAAACTTTGTTGCATTTTTACAAATGTCTGCCTGTCTTACTGTTTCTTGATTGCATATTATGCTGAAACTACTAAATATATGTTATTGAAACTTTGCATAGTTTTTGCTGATATCAACGAAACAAATAATGAACGCGCTGCGCTCCGTTTTACGGACCCCACCCTACCCTCTTGAACTTTGGAAACAAACGCAACGTATATTGGTGCTGTTGGAATATAAACCCATCAGGGGGCAAAAAAGGTTTTCATTCAGTAATTTTTTTAAAACTTTTAATTACTTGTTTTTTTGACTTACAATATATTTTATTACATTTTATAATTTCAGGTCTTTCAAAAAAGTCAATAATGTCAAAATATTAATTCAAATATTGCATTTAGACCATAAGTTTTACAGTGATTAATTTTATTTGAGTCAAATCTACTAGATAATGCTTTAAGCATTTGTGCTGGCCCTTACTCTGCGTACCTGCGCACCGCTTTCACATGGTTGTGTAGAAACAGTCCACCCGCATATTGGCAAACATCCCCGATGCACTTCAGGACTTGGGAAGCCTCAACATCCGATCTCCAGGCGAACTGCCAGACTCCCTATGTAGTCTTTTGAACAAGTAGTGTATCTTGTAGTAACTCTGGACTTGCTTTGCGTAGTGTTTCGAGGTTGCGGTACTTTTGCAGCTTTTTTTCTCCGGTCACATAATTTTTTCCACCCTCATCACATTTTAGAAGAACGGGGGGATTCTTTATTCAGTTTATTCTCTGTTGTAGGTAGGTAGGTACACTTTGTTTGTAGACTTTTTATCTTATTAAATTCCAACAAACATATACTAAGTACATTGAATACTATTACTCAAAAAACTATGCAGGTACTTCCTAAAATAGCATAATTTAGTTTGTTTTTGTTTTCTTGCTTACACATTGTAGTATTTTTTGGTTTGATAGTATATTTATCTGTAAATGTTAGAAAATATACAACACGCTCGCCTGTTGTATGTATTGAGTGAGTCTCGGGTAAGAAGCTTGCCCAGTCACTGGAATAAGTTATTAAGTTATTAGAGAATTCTGAAGTGCTTGTTATTATTAAGTTGTTACATTATGTACAACGTTTTTTATCTTATTACTTATGATGTAGGCATAGTGTTGTTATGTTTTTATCTTTAACAAAAAAAAAGCTTCGTATTTTCATTGATTCAGTTGATTTAGATAGTATAATGTATAACATAATTACATATATAACGTAGACACTTGTCCAAGTCGGAAGGTAGCTATGCTATACTAGAACTTGTGCATTACAAATTTTTGTTCAGCCAGCAAAGGTTTATGCAATTTCTGTTATGCAGTTTTTAGATAGGTAGATTAAATAAATAAACGTTAAGATTATATGGGTATGTAATATAATAATATAGTTACACAAATATCTGGTTAAGACATGTTAGTATCTTATGTAATTACATATTTAATTTATTAGTATAAGGTATGTCCAGTTGTATTAGTAATAATTATTTTGTTACCGCTGCCGTCTCAGATTGTGAAATTTCTTCTGTTAGTGTATGCGTTGTTTGTAAACATGTAAAAAAAAAACATTTCTAACTAAGCCCTCGTCACCAATATAAGCTTAAAAAGCTTGTTCTTTGGCAAAGAGTGCTTCCCATAATAATAATAATAATATACAAATAATAAAAAAGGATTTTACAGCCGTTGTTATAAAGTTGTGACAAAGACTATCAATTTTAGCCATGCAACACCTGTGTCTACAACCTCTGTGTTGTCTTGTTTGCTCATTCTTATCCAGAGAACCCAAGCACAATACTGTATTTTTTTTTGTTCTGTCGGTGATAGGTCTTTAGTTAGTTAGGTCTTAGTCCCAAAAATCATGATTTTACTGTATGGAAAATTAATTTTAGATACAGTAAAATCGCAGTAGAAAAAGCAGTTTTATTTGCTAGTGTTCCGACATCAAAAGGTATGATAACCAGTTCTTCAGACATTGCTATGACCTCTAGCAAAAGCCAGTATTTTCATTTTCTAGGGTAGACTAATATGAAGATGGTATAAATTACCCCAAACATATAACAAACATTGTAAGATACATTTGGCTTCTAATATGATATAAAGCACAGTGTCTTCGTAAAAAGTTTGTTGGAAACGTTAGGTGTCAGTACTTGATTGACTCGTGCGAATTTATCTAACAAGACGAAATTGTGAAAGTCTTGTTATATCATATAATAGTACAAGACTTTCGTAGTAGCATACCGCCTACTGACATACTCAGCTCACGCGTGACGAATGTTAATAACTCTAATTAGATGTTTTTACCACGATGCAATTGCTTTTTTTATATAACAACCCCCCTTATTGGTTTTTTACTGATAAAAATTGACAGAAATCTAAAAACTGTGTTTGCTGTCAGTACCATGTGCATATATCTGCACAGTAACAAGTTCAGAGAGTGTTCTTGAGATATCTGGCCGTTATTATTAAGGGTAAGCAACCCCAGTCTGCAGATAATGATGATGATGCATTAAGTTAAAAAAAACAGTTTTTAGTTGCCATAACAAAAAAAAAATCACGGTACCTCTTAACAAAATAGTTCGATGACTACTTTTATAGCGTCACAATTTTATCTTCTAGCATCTTCTTGATGCAGGATGATCGAATATGATAGAACTAAAATATGTTAAGACAAATGAAACAAAGAAAAATAGAACCATGAAGAAAGAAGATGCGTCATTAACAGCGTTTCATATTTTAGAAATATTATCAATAAAAGTTAAGTAGTTCGTCTTTTAAATAAAAATCTTGGAAAACAGGATAATGGGATCGAAACATCGACCTCATTACCCTGACATAGTGCAACTCTAAGCTGCACTGTACTATATTAGGAACGGATTCTTAACATTTGTTTTAGTCATCTGTATTTATCTACGTTCCCATCATTGCGTAAATATTTCCCAGAATCCCGTATTATTGCACCCTTACATGATTCTTAAATAAGGTGTCGTAGACTTCGTGGTGTCGTAGGTTTTACAAAAAAAAAGCTAAAAAAAAGGAAGATGTTATTGTACAACATTATCAATAGTAAAATTGACTCCCCTTCTCTTGTAGAGGCAATCAACTTAATGTGCCCTTAAAACGCATACGTAATTAAGCTCTTTTATCTCTCTTTTCAGCGCTCTAACTATGCCCAGTACGTTGGAACGTTAGCAGAATTTGTTCTACTGACAATAAACATTTCTCCAACGTAGATATAATTATATGTTCTTACCCTAATAGTTATTTTTAAGTTTTAATGATCAAGGTGGTTTTTTTTTTTTTTCTAAAATAACTTTGAGCGACATAATTAGGTAACATGGTGGTAGTTTGCCAGGCGGACTTAAACAAAGTCTTAACACCAACCAAACCAAGCACAATATTGTACTACCCCTAGGGATCAAACCTTTGGATCTGACCTTAGATATAGTACTTGGTACTAGGTATGGACGCCATCTGTTACACATTTTTTGTACCAGCTTCAACCTGCATAAATCTGGCTTAGGCTGTCTAAGTAATTTGATTGAGACAAATATTTTGATCTAACACGAGAGATGACGTTAAAGTAAAAGGAGCTTTGAACGGGACACAATCGCTTCGGATATCGTTAATGGCAACAAAAAATGGATGCATCTACCTCGTCACAGCATACAACAGTAAGAAACAAGTATCAAGTAAAACCTGTATTTCGTTATCGATACACAGTAAACCGGAAATGCATAGTGGATAAGGCACCAGGCGTAAAATCTGGAGAGTAAGGGTTCGAATCCCTCATCTTGCATTCACCTACAGGAGATTGGTTTATTTTCTGGTTTGTGTTTCTTATTTCTATTGCACATTCATAATATTTAGTGCCATTATAAAGAGTAGTTCGCCCCAGACTGATATATATTTTCAACAGCCTCTGTGGTCTAGTGGTTCAACCCACCGATTTCAGATCCAGAGGTCCAGGGTTCGATCCCCATGGGGAGTACAATATATTGTGCTTGGTTTGGTTGATAGTAGGACTTTGTTTAAGTCCACCTGGCTAGCTACCACCATCTTACCTGATTCTGTCGCCATAATAACAATTCTAAAATTGTTGTGTTCCGGCATTCAGAGGTAAGATAGCCAGTTCCTCAGTTTGTTGAGGATTCCGGGTGAAGTTCGCCTCCACCTTTCGCCTTATCTCAAGTTGTATCCTGGTGAGATGAAGGCCAAGTGCTTACCCGTCGTACAATACAAAAAGGGTCGTTTTAATGATAACGGGTTGCATAAGATGATCATCAGATCTTGTAAGAAAGCAAAAAAAACGATGCCCTGCCTGAACCATACACAGCACGTCATCAAAAACTACATCCAAAGCGGTAAAGCTGTTCCAGGAATACGCGTGCACAAATAAACAGTCTAAAAAACTAAAATTCTAAAAACTGTATTTATATGCTCAGCTGGTTTTAGAAGGTGAGGAAGCAGTATTTTAACTTGAAAATATTAAATTTTCAGACTGCACATTGCATTTCTACATTTTTTAATAAGTAATTTTATCAAATTCTAGAAATAAGTCATCAGAGAAATGACTTCTCAACTTGTTCTTAAAGGTTATTAGAAAAATAGCGACCTCAATACCGATTTGGGCATGGTAGCGCCTTATTATCACAAACTGTTACAAAATAGCGAGTTGTTCACTCATCAACGACTGGCTCGATCCTGCCCTGCGACAAGAGCGCGCACTGTTTCTTAAAGGCCGAGTGACGTCACGCAAGTTGTTTACTCGTCATCGGATGGCACCTCAATTTAAACGTAACACAGCCTCTCCTGACACCTCTACCTCCCTCGGCAGATTAGGCCCTTTGTAACTACAAACATGTATCAATCGTAAATTGTATCCTTGCGAATATCCTGGTTGTAAACTGGTTCTGGTTTCCTGGTTTCTGGATCACATCTTTAGTTGCTGTGAACAAAGACCACGTTGTTAGGTATACTGCCTGGACAGTGTCGCTGTTATCTAGGTTTAGTTAAGTTAACCTGTTAGTTACGCTACTAGTAACTATTGCCGACTACTTTGTTTCAGAATATCGTAACTCGCAATGGAGTATAAAATTTTCAGCTACCTCAGTTGGATAGGAACACAACAAAAAAAAAAAAAATGAAATATGCCTAATAATAAACCCTGTGAATGTACGTTTCACAGTGACTGATCGGTTTGCAAAGCCTACCAGATTCCTTGGCCATGGGATCTCAAAGTAAATGTAAAAAAAAAACAAAGCATAGCAAGTGACCGATTCCGAATTTTTATCACCTGTTATACATTGTTCAAGATAGTGTACAAGAGTTTACTACATCATAGCCTCAGCCTCAACATTCGCATGCTATGTGCAGTAAAATCTGTTCCAGGCATCCAAGTAAGCTGATAACTTGTTGCAAATCGTATACCGGCAACCAAGCGACTAACGCTTGTTTCAAATCATGTACCGACAACCAAGCGACTAACGCTTGTTATAAACATGAATACAACATCGCCTGCTGCAATAGCTTACGACTCCTACCGCTCAGCGACTCGTACTTTAACTACTCACCGCTCTCGAAGAAAGCAGAGCATGTGTCCAGCGTCCACTCTCCTCGCCAAAGTACCATATGTTCGGCAGCAGCTTGGATCTTTTTTCCATATGAACCAACAAGTAGCTCTAACTCGTAGCGGTGATGTGGAAGCACTTACACGACCTTGTAAGGACCGCGCATGCCAGAACCAGGCATGTCGTCCTCAGTCAACACCTCAGTCAAAACCCATATTGTCTTTCAAAAAGAAAATTGATTGAAGCTAGAAATATTTTTCTAAACCAGAGTAAATTACCTTTTCGAAAACTTTTGATACTACTGGAAAACCGAAATGGGACGATAATTACCTGGGTCGGTCATTGACCCGGCTTTTTAAATTGGACTCACTCTAGCTACCTTGAGGAGATCCGGAAACAATCCATCCCGTAGGCATTTATTAATACAGTTGTTAATTTTGTCTGCTACAAGTCCATTGATACATCAAAAGCTTTTGGAAACTTTTGGTAGACATACCGTCAATTTCTACACTACAATTGGGGTCAATATTACGGATTCATTTAATAATGTCGTCTATTTTACATGGTTTGAAGTTAGTGAGGGTATGTTTTTTTGGTTCGCTCGGTGTCGACGGGGTAAAACTTGGTTGATGTTTGTTAGTGAATAAATTTGCAAGAGTCGATCTTTGAAAACTTAGGTAAATTAAGAAAGATTGTGAAAAAGTGTGCATAGGTTAAGAATTTATTATATAGCACACTTTTATTGTAGTGTTAAATTTTTGAAAAATTATATCCATGGTTTCTGTTGATCACTTCTTACCTATATGTTTAATGAGCAGGCTGCTAATTCTCTCATTTGATTTTACAATCAAATTTACAAAAGTACTCAAGTTTTGTAAATTTGGTTTGCCTTAAAAAAACTGACGGGGATTGTAACAATCAATGTTAATCTCAATCATCAATCATATGTTTGGTACCATCTACGTACCTACCCCTATATCACCATGCGGTATTTAGCATTGCTTCCTGAGCTGATATTTAATAATCTTTTGGCAGTGTCTGTTCTGCGATGCAAATTTAATTGCCGAGTGTTGTTTGGTTGGTAAAGTCTCATTTAACTTAGGTACTTACGAGTAAGTAAAGTCAGTCTTGCTTCGACAGATACAATAACCATAGTTCCCACTACATTCCCTCGATCAAACATCAATCATCTGTTTGTTATTCGGAAGAAATCTGGATGCTCTTTGACAGATCGCTTAATAGACATAATTTATAAGGGCACGCTTCCGTCTGGTACTGGTCTGGAACAGTTGAGTTACCTATAGGCCGTTTATAACGGTTATCTGACTGATACCTTTGTACATAGTTAGTTTAATTGTACTTTTTATTGAATAAATGTATATTTATAAGAACATCAAATCTCTACGGCCGCAATAAAGGCCCCTGGTAATATCGGAGATTATTCTTTAGACTGGTGAGCTTTACTGCATTAATAAATTTGCATTAATGGTTGTAACATATTGATTAATTAAGATTATTGCTTTACGTAGAAAGTACAGTTTGTGTATCCGACGGCCATGATACACGGAGTACATGTACCTATAAATACCTACCTTAAAAACAAAATTAGGACGTTGAACGAATTTCTCTATTCTGTTAAACTTCCTCGTTTATTTATTTATTTACCATTAAAAGTCTTTTCTTTTTATTCAGCTTTTAAATTACAAAAAAACATTCATACATTATTTAAGGAAACGAATCGAACTCGATCAATTAAAAGTGTATATTACAAGAATTGATTCCATCTCAATAACATATAATATATAAGATGATTAGACAAACCAGATAGCCAAATACCTAATACTGCACTCAAAGTTTTCCGGTAAGAAGTTTTTTTATGTTTCGAACTATCTACTAACTGTTAAAAAATATAACTAGATCATTCAAGTGAGTTATTGAGTAAAAAAATGTAAGATATTCCGTAGCTTAACCCGCGGGATACCCGGATATAATATGTGGTTAGACCCCTGAAGAGTTTTAGAATTTGTTGTTATGGCGTAAGCATTAGGTAAGATGGTGGTAGCTAGCCAGGCGGACTTAAACAAAGTGCTACCACCAACCAAACCAAGCAAAGTATTGTACTCCCCCTGGGGATCGAATCCGGGACCTCTGGAGCTGAAATCGGTGGTTTGAACAACCACTAGACCACAGAGGCGGTTAAAATATTGTATATTGTTTCTAAAAATAATCACTTGGTAACTGGTACTGTACTGCGTAATGATGCTGAGGGGGTGCGGCGTGGTCACGTTGCGGTGCTGTGTGTGAAGTGTGGTGCAGATCAAGGGCGGCCGCGTATTTAGGCCGTCGCTAGAAGTGATGATGCTGTCAACCAGGATACCGTCTGGAGCAGTTGGTTAGAGTATTAGTTTGTCCGGTAGCGAATAAGTAGTGCGTCGGCTCGGTAGTAGACGCTTGCTTGGCGTGTGGAAGAACTCGATGGGCACAGGCAGTTTGTCTGCGCGCAGTCTGGAATTGATATTTGTAGGTTATAATAGGAAACGCCGCGTTTGTGGTTCGGTGTATCGGCGGCTTCTGCAATTAAACGAATTGACTGAAGGGCCGCGAGTGTGTCACGTCACACGGAAGACAAACAAGATACTAAAACATAGTCATATAGACAGATAGATAACAGATTACAGACGGGGGCCACATTCCTTTTTATTATATCGAAAAAAGGCTTAAGTTTCATGAAAATATTTCTAGCGAAGCGTACGATAAAGCTTAGAATCACACGGAAAGATTAACCTAACATATTTGATCAGCGATCAACTCACCCCAGGGAGAACTTATCACACTTAGGATATCGGGCGAGTGACACACACTATGGTGTTTTATGTAGCTTGTAATAAAAGCTGGAAAAGGGAGAGCTTGACCTAGTAATGGCTTGTACCTAATCCTCCTCTGAGCTAGCGAGAATCGTGTCACCTTTTCTTGCCAATTTCGGATACCTAGTGTCCGCAACATTATCTCATAAAGAGGCAACTGGCATAGGACAGTCAAACCTACACTGCTTTGCTACCCATGGTTTGATCAATATGTGATGAGTAGAAAGGAGTTACCTAATGCTTTTAGACTTCGTTCAGGACACATACCGTTAACCAAATTTGGCTTTCTTATGAAAAAAACTACTTCGCCCAATTGTGACACTTGTGGTATAATCAAAGATGTTTTTAAAATCCTCATGGAATGCGCCCGGAACGAAATTCATCGACATCAACTTTTCAACAGGAACCCTAGTTTCTGGCAAATAGGAGGCTGTAACAGCTTTCTAGCTTATCCTCTATCAGAGGAAGCTGGAAAGCTGTAAACTTTACAATTTATCAACTAAGAATCATAATTTGGTTATTTTTAAGAATCTTAGAAATTACTAGTTTTTGTTATTTTGATGTACCTACAGGGTGACATGTTCAGTTTTGAATAAACCCTTCAATAAAGAATTTTAAAAAAAACGAGCTTGGCCTTCATCTCACCTGATTTTCAAGTGATATGATAAGGTCGAGGAAACGTACTTCACCCCGAATCCGGAACTAGCTATGTTAATGCCGGAAAACTACAATTTATGAATTGTTATTAGGGCAACAAAAAAATATATGGAATATGCCGGTGGTTGTTTTCTATTGATGATTTGAGGGTAACAGTAATGTCAAATAACCAACAAATAACCAAATAACTGTCTCTGGGTCAAGGCCATTTCAAACGGTCCTTACCCAAAGCTCGTAGGATCGTTAAGATAGCCTAAACGGCTAGAAAGACTGATGAGACTTGTTGTGTGTGTTTTAGGATTACTCAAAAATTAAATTTGCAATTGAGCTTGGTAGGTGGCGCTACGTTGCCACGAGATGACGAAAACTAAATACGGGTCAGAATCTGTACATTCAATATTTTTACAAATAAATAATAATTGAAATTGAATGAAACACTATTATGAAGCCAAAAAATAGTTTTTTTTATTTTACTCTGTCTGTCTGTCAGCCTACCTATCCATATCTTGATCGCAGATCATCAGGTTATAGAATATTTATTCTCATAAAGAAATTTTACATTTCACTTACATGAGAAAAAATCTTCATTAAGTTATTCTAAGTGCTTCGACAGAGATAGTAGGCAAGTAAGACTAAGATTTATAATTAAGTAGGTAGTACTAGTATGTACGGTAACATCTATCTACATACAGAAACAATATAAAAGAAAAGTAAGTAGGTAAGGATATAAAATATAGTAGGTATAGTAAAAATATAGATGGAATACCTACTGTACCTACATTTGTGTAAATACTTACGTTTGTGTAAGCACAGTAGGCATTCCTATCCAATGCAAATGTAGTTCGTTTTATTCTCGATTATCTTGCGAGTGCATAGAAAGCTTGTTTACCATAATAATAATAATAACGAATGAGTCGAGGAGAACTCTTCCCTGAGACTGTAGGGTTCATGATTGCGATCCAAGACCAAATAATAGAAACACGGAACTACAAAAAACACATCATGAAGATCCGTAACATGGCTACTGACATGTGCAGACGCTGTAATAGTTCTTCAGAGACCATCCAGCACATCACGGCTCCACCACTCTCATCAGCTGTTTCAGTCACTTGAGCTATTAGTCTTACCTAAACACACATTCGCCTTGCTTCAAAAAGCTGTTATTTGAACACGTGCAGAATTGTCCGCTAATTTCTTCAAACGGACATCTCCACCGATAGATACCCTTTCACCAAACTTGCAATCATTAAGTTCCAGGCCCGCTATCACTGACGTGCACTTGGCTTAGGCCCGTGTACGCCAGGTTATTCCGACTTAAATAAGTTGAGTTGATAAAAATCAAAGAACAAAATAATAATAATAATTTATTTGTTTTGAAGCCATCAATTATTCATATTACATTCTATTGAACATTTTAACAAACATGCGTGCTAGTGCATGCAAATCTAGCATTATCTTAGTAGGTAGATAAAATAAGTTAAAAAAAAATTAAAATAATATTGAACACTAGCTCCCACACTAGGATACCCTGTGTTGTGGGTAGCTAGTCTCTTCCAAGTGCATGTATTTATTTATGACCTAATATTACAGGTATTTGGTTGATTGTAGATATTGGTTTTATTCAGTTCAGTTTTATTTATTACCACGCCACAGAGTAATGACATTCAGAATGTAAATGTCTTATTTTAGTAATGTAATATCGTTTAGGTTGTGATGTTTTAACTTATTCCTAATTATACTAAATGTATCCGCGTTCTTCACCTTGGATAGTCTATTGTAAATTTTAATTTCTTCAACACTAATTGATCTCATTCCGTGAGTAGTTCGAGTGCGCGGTACAATAATGTGATCTTTTCTACGACTGCTATCGGCCAAGTTCATAGAAACTTGGTGTATTTTTATGAAACTGATTTGTGTATGAATAGTTTTATTAAGGATTTAGCGTATAAGTAAACAAGTGTATTAAGTGTAAAACTGTTTGACATTCATAAGTTTGGTTTCCCGATATTTTTTAGTCGTAGGTGGTAAGTAGTCGTAATGGAATAGCATTTTTATTAACTTGTTTTGTGCAATTTGTAACTATTTGTCTTTTAAATTTGTTTTAGGTGAACTGCCCCAAATCTCAATAAGATATAAAAGGTGAGGCTTTACTAGTGAATTATATATAGTTAGGCGAACGCGACATGGAAGACTTCGTACGAAAGACCGTAATGAGCCCAACAAGGATGAAAGCTTCGATCGAATGTGTGTTCCAGTTATGGTAGCAATCTAGTCTCAGACCCAGATATTTTTCACAGAGTTTTTCTTGTATTAGGTCATTATTGATTAGGAGCGGCGGGTACGGAGGCAATTTTTTATTTTTCAGTTTAAATATAACGTAGCAGATTTTAGAAGTATTAATGCTTAGGAGATTATTTAGAAACCAGATATGCAGTTTATTAAGAGACTTCTTGTGCTTGAGCAATAATTTCGTTTATAGTGTCACTATAGTAAAATAAACATGTATCATCTGCGTATAACGAAATGTGTCCATGAATTTTGATGTCTTTTATCGAGTTAATATAAGTTAAAAACAGCAATGGACTCCGAAAGTGATTTTGTGAGGAGTACTGCAGTACTCGCCAATTTTAACAACTTGTAGTCTATTTCACAGATATGATTCGAACAGCTTATACGCCATGCCTGATATTCCTAGATCGTTCAATTTTTCTAGCATGATTTTGTGGCTTACGGTATCAAAAGCCTTTGTATGATCGATAAAAATACCGATAGCTAACTGTTTCAGGTCAATATTACTTTTAATTTCAGTTATAAGATCGGCAGTGGCCGAGAGTGTATTTGATAATGAAATAATGAATTTGTATGATCGATAAAAATACCGATAGCTAACTGTTTCAGGTCAATATTACTTTTAATTTCAGTTATAAGATCGGCAGTGGCCGAGAGTGTATTTGATAATGATCGAAACCCATGTTGTCGTTCAAAAAGGGAATTGATTGAAGCTAGATATTTTTCTAAACCAGAGTAAATTACCCTTTCGGAAACTTTTGATACTACTGGAAAACCGAAATGGGACGATAATTACCTGGGTCGGTCATTGACCCGGCTTTATAAATTGGACTCACTCTAGCTACTTTGAGAGGATCCGGAAACAATCCATCCCGTAGGCATTTATTAATACAGTTGTTAATTTTGTCTGCTACGAGTCCATTGATACATTTAGACTTTTGGTAGATATACCGTCAATTCCTACACTACAATTTGGGTCAAGATTACGGATTAGTTTAATAATTTCGTCTATTTTACATGGTTTGAAGTTAGTGAGAGTATGCTTTTTTTGGTCCGCTCGGTATCGACGGGGTAAAACTTAGTTGATGTTTGTTAGTGAATAAATTTGCAAGAGTCGATCATGCTGAAACTATGAGATAGATTTGAATGAATCTTTGCATCATTATTGCTGATATCAATGATACAAATAATGAACTCGCTGCGCTCCGTTTTTTGGACCATACCCTACCCTCTTGAACTTTCCTCATTCTATTGCGAAATCATTCAACATCAACAAAGACGTTGATTCACGTTGATCAACTAAGTTTTAACGTGTTTTATTTTTCTAAGGGCTGGACTAACTGGTTGGAATGTTACGCAACGTTTATTGGTGCTGTTTAAATATCAAACTTATGGGGGATATCATACAAAAAATACTCAACGCAAACGAAGTCGCGGAAAAAAGCAACTAACAATTTGTATGGATTTACGTAAACTTTGAGTTTTCTTTCAACAAGTTTTTAGCAACCGTAACAACTAAAAGTCTAATGTTAGCCAATCGACCGCCAGATGACGTATATGTGTGTTGCAACAACGGCTCATGGAACGAAGAATCTGAGCGGGAATTTCGCAAGAAAAAGGAATGCTGTGTTTATGATCAGGACTGGCTTCTGAATGTGGAGTCATCTCTTTCCTTATTTCATTCCTAAGTCTAATTTATTTTCGTGTCTTGGAGAAATTCGAAATTGTCTTTGTTTATAAAGATACACAAGACAAGTCTCGCGCTCCTAGTAAGTATTTTCTGATTAGTCAAGCTATTATTTGTATTTATTCACGTAATCGATTGTTAAACAATAAAGTTTGCCACATATTTATCAACAAAATGTTATGCCATTATGCATTGATATTTTGTTGGCATTTTACTGTTCAACACAATTCGCAATTTGTAAGTTACGTGACTTTACCATGTGGGCAACCCAAGACCTCTTAAAGCATATCAAGAAATTCAAAATTCATACCATGACCATCAATTAGTAAACTCACTCCATTATTGTACGGCTAAGCGATATTGGTGACGTCACCGTAAATCGTTAGTTCAAAACGTACCTGACCCGTATTTTGATAGCAATGTATTAATGTTCAGATAACAAATTAAACAATAATTAAAATAATGGGTAATCTGTATACGCGACAAAAACAACACAAATTAGTTTTAAATTATCATAAAATAAACAATAGGCAATAAGGAATAGGTACTATTTTGATATTAAGAAGTACTAGGTATATTTTAACAAGACTCATAGCTCAGTTGGTAGCTCTGCCAGCGCTGTAGGCTGTGGGTTCGATTCCCACCCAGGACAAACATTTGTTTGATGAATATAGATGTTTTTTCTGCGTTTGGGTATTGTATCATATAGTACGTATATATTTACAAAAACAATTAAAAAAAAATGTTTTTTTTAAGTATTCTATCCGTAATCTAAATCCCATATTACAAGCTATGCTTAGTTTGGGGCTAGATGGAGCTGTTTAAATTTAATGTCCTGTAATATAATCAGTCTTGTTAAAGCGATTGATATTTGTTATCAAACAAAAAATATATGTTATTGTAGATGGCCAACGAATACGAGTTTTAGGAGGCAGATAACTCTGAATAAAACTCTTCGAGAAGGCGTAGAGGACTTTAACAATAAGTTTCGCCTCTGCGTCCGTTAGGGGTGGCTCGGTTGAAGACACCCCGGTAACTAATCTAGCTAAACTAAAACCATATCTTTAATTCAGCCATTTAATCTACAAACAGTACCTAAATAAAATATATATTTTAATAGGTATAACATCAAAAACCCATTTTAGATTTTTCGAGCAGAGCCTCTTCCAATGAACTGGAGGATTTGGCAATAATTACCACATTTGGCTGACGAATTGTCAATTGGAGTATGGGTGTTAGAGAATACTCATAATGGAAGCTGCTGCCTCTCTTCTCATGGTATCGTGGGAATGAAATCCGCGGCTAGAATTTTAGGATCACATAAAAAATACAAGAAAAAAATCAATAGAGTAGGTTGGTATTTTTATCTACTTTTCACCAGTTCCTACACTCCTTGAAAAACGGTACTTGTCCTTGAAAGTATTTCACCACATTGAAAGTCTGAGCAATCCAATTTTTTTCACAAACATTATTTTATCTTAAGTGATCAATTTGGGCGTTAAGAATTTCTCTTTTTTGACAATTCAAAAATTTTTGCAGCCACCTGGAAATTCGAGGCGATCTAATGACGCAGCAAAATAATAAGATAGGTACTTTCAAATTCATTTCAATAGTCATCAATAGCTTTTAATCAAAATAAAGATGACTTTTTAAATTTAAAACATGTAATTATTCAGTGGATATATTGGCGTTAAATATGGTCCTAAGAGAGATGGGTAGCAGCTAATTACTAACTTGATAAGTATTCCTTTTTGACTTTTTATTGTGTGCCGATTATGGGAAATACTTTAGCTATTTTTAAATAGTATAAAAGAAAGAACGTTTCAATAGTTGACATATACGTGTGGTGATTAGTATTATGAGCGTTAGGTATGTCATTACGGAATACAACAAATTGTAATATTGATTTTGCAAAAAAACTTTACATTCTTGGGTGGTGACTTAGCTTCAAACTATTAAAGCTCTTTGGCTTTGTAACTTCACACAACATTCTGCACATTCAATCGTTTTCTCGTTTGTAGACAACATTCGCCATAACACCACACTGTACAATGTAGAAAACATCATGTTCTTGAAACCGAACGCCACCGAACAGCACTAGCGGCAGGCCAATATGATGTTTTAAGCCCCCGACTCTACAATGCAGCAAACCGGGAAACTAAAATTTACCACCTCCCAAGTAGAAAGTGCAAAAGTCTCTGGCTCATTAATTTATCCTTCGATGATACTGAACATCTCCTAAAAGAAATCTCCTAAGTTCTTTCATTAAACCTAACTACTAAGGGAGACGGTCTTTTCTATAAATCTAAAATTAGCATCTCTCTGAAATCTTTATTTCCAGAGATATGAGGTGTTTAGTATGTTCTATGAAAGTAGGTGCTCGTTGAAATCGTTTGTATGCTACGCTGGTCCGATGAAGGTATTTAGCATGCTCTACAAAGCTCTTCTACGAAATGTATTTATTTATATGGAGAAAAACAGAAGAGGAATGGGGGAAAGAGAGATAGTGAATTAGATAAGAAAAAAACAATTTATATGGTGAGGAATTCTGCATTACGCTACGACCTATGCTTCCAGATATAGGGACCTTCAAAAACAATTTCCTAAAAGCATCTAAAACGATGAAGAACTGAAGCATTCCACCATTGGGGTTTACAATGTTTACCTACCGCCACAACACTTGAAGCTATTACAGATACATTTTGCAAAAACCATCGCCGGGTACTGTTTTTGTAAATTGTCTTCTCGTTTATTTTTATGTATCAAGGTTTAGGTTTAATGATTATATGATTAATTAAGTTTATTCTCTATAAGTTACCGTTAACAATGTTATACTAATCATGTTTTGAAATTACTTTAATACTTTTTTTATCGCAAACATTTTACTCAATTGGTGAAGTCGCGCGGCGCTGGCCGTCGGTTGCGCTTCGGAATAAGTACCTACTCAGCGTTCAAGTGGTTCTACCTTATAAATAAAAATGGATAACTTAAAATAAACTAAGAGATGGTGGGAGGTTTCAAATGAAAAATAATTTATTTCTTTTCTCCGTAAGTGAAACCTTATAAAACTTATTGGTTGAATTATATAATATACTAACTATGTACAAAGGAATCAGTCAGATTACCTAAGGACCGTTACAAACGGCCTATAGGTAACTCAACTGTTCCAGACCAGTACCAGACGGAAGCGTGCCCAAGACACTGGCTGCATTGCCACGCTGAATAGCTATGCTAATTCGCTGGCCTAAATAAGAGCCAGCCCTTGGGTCACGTGTCGCCTCAATCAAAAGCCCCGCAATATTTTTGAAAACCCGGATCGCGCCGGCTCCCCACGGACCCAAGGTCTCCACCCCAAAAGGCTCAAATAGGTAAGCTCTGTCGAGACCACTATATTTGCGCCTTTATATATATATATATAAATAATATACACATATATAAAAATACAATAAATTTCATTGTATTATATCAGAGAACTGATTTTCCAGGATTCGAGACAACGTGAGTCTGGAGAGTTTAGAAAAAGTCACCATGTTCATTGACCTTAGTCGGTAATAGCCTATAAACGATTTTGCTGTCGCATAGTTACCTTCTTATTTATTTATGTTGGTATATATCTATTAACTCGGTCTTAAACCGTTTCGTGTAGATAAAGGTTTAATTTACGATTGTTGAGGCGTTAATAATGATTTTATATTCTACATCATACATTACTTGTAAGTTGTTTGGAGGTCTAAATACCACCAACTGGGTAAATCAATATTTAATATTGTAGAGAAATATTAGGGCAGCCTCAAACGGCGGGCTTAGATTTCGTGCTACACCATTGCTACGATGGGCTCTACGGCGTAGCAGGCATAGCAGGCGTTAGCACGGTGCAAGCGTTATTGCGAGCTTAATGCGTTCAGTGCCCGTGGTCCAATCGCAGAATTCTACTGGTCGATCCATGGGCATTGTTGCTTGCCGTCTACGCTATAACAATAAAGATAATCTATTAAAATTGTATTTTTGCATGTTTTTATTTTTTTGTATTGAATGTATTCAAAATCTAAAACAAAAACAAGACTAATGAAAAATTATTTCACAAGTAGAATGCTATACTATCACTGAAACACATAAGCTATATTTTTAACCGGCTTCAAAAAAACGAGGAGGTTCTTAATTCGTCGGAATCTTTTTAGTATGTGTATTCCCGAAATACTTTAAGACACCTAGACCGATTTGGAAAATTCTTTTTTGTTTGAAAGGGTAGTTTCATCGTCAGCAAGTAAGGATCTGATGATGGTATACTGGATAAATCGAGGGAACTCTTCAAATATAGACACTATACACAAAGTAATTTGTACCTTCATATTAATCCGAATAAATTCAAATTATATTATGATTATGATATTAAGCCGTCAGTTTCCCACTGCTGGGCAAAGGCCTCAAGTAAGTATAATATATATACAAGTAATATATAATAATCTATAAATCAATTTTCTTTAGCGAGTCTGAGCGCCTATCGATTACATTGAGATTCGATTATATTGAACATTTTATTCAAAAGATATCGTGAATTTAGAATATTCTCGTCAAAATAACGTAATTTTCTTTTTGGATTTGAATAAAACTTTGCATTATTATTACTGTTTTCATTGTTAAGTGATTAAGTAAACATTTAATCTTGCTTTATTTTATTTTTTTTATTGTTTGACGGGGATGTGCTTGGCCTTAATCTCATCTTATTTTCAAGTAATTTTAAGGCCGAAAAGGAGACGCACTTTACCCGGAATCCTCAACAAACCGACGAACTGGCTATCTTACTACTAAATGCCGGAACACATCATTTGAATTGTTATTATGGCGACAGAATTAGGTTATATGGTGGTAGCTAGCCAGGCGGACTTAAACAAAGTCCAACCACCATCCAAACCGAGCAAAATATTGCATTCCCCCTGGAAATAATCCCCCTGATCAAACTCGGGACCTCTGGATCTGAAATCGGTGGGTTGAACCACTAGACCACAGAGGCGGGTATAAAAAACATTCGTCTGAGATTTATGAGACTCACACTCCAGCATTGTGCGTTATGGGCGGAGCGGTAGGCGGGGTAGGAAAGGTGATATCTTGCGTAGTGTGGCCAAGCTTCTCACCCCGACCGGTCGTCAGCCGCCCTCGGAGTGTCACGCGTTCGCAAATGTGCGTTAAACTATTATTTTGTTTTAACCTGGTTTATAATTAGTTGGCTGCTGCGCATCCCACTTCTAACAGTACCTATCGCGCTAACTCGTCGGGTGCCGCGCGTCCCGCTCTCTATGTAAAACGCAAGTAAGCTTAAACGCTAAGCAAAGATACATTTATAATTAATGATGGTGACAGAATTAGAGAAGCCGGACTTAAAGAAATTCCTACCACCAACCAAACCAAGCACAATTCGTCCTCCCCTTGGGAATCAAACCCAGGACCTTTGGATCTGACACCGGTGAGCGGACCACTAGACCACAGATGCGGTAAATCTCTTGACTCTCTATTGTTTTTACCTATCAAGTGGATTGTGGCAAAATTCTAAAAAGCTACGTAACTCAATCATTTATCAACGTCATTTTCAATTCCACTTTGTATCCAACTACTTGTATTATTATTAACTAATTGTACTTTTTATTCAATAAATGTTTTTTTCTTGTATTAGAGTTGAATTCGTATCTTGTAGGTACTAATGGTACCGATACGTTCATTTGCTGAAACGTAGAGAAACAAGACAGCATATGTGTTTAAGACCTTTCGAGTTAGTACCAAACCACTTGAGCTCGTTCTGGTACTTCAATCAATCAATCAAATATTTATTTATTTTCTCATACAAAAAGGTCAGTAACATAGTAGGTTTAGCTAAAATTATAGATTAGAATAACCTGTTTTGTGTGAGACTGGTGCCTATGGTAGGTTTGAAACAAACCTGTAATACAGGTCACCAGTGCCCGCACAAATAAAAAATATTGAAAGGTTTTTGAAAATCCCAAGGGTATTTTTTTATAAGTATATAGTATACAGGGCTACAGGGTGAGATGATATCAAGGCAACTGAGGTGAAGTCTGAAACCGTGAGAGTTATCGAAAAGTCATGTTATTATGATTAAAAAAAAAGTTCTGTTAAAAATCATTTTTTTTAGTTTTTCTGGAAGTGTGAGTTTAAAAAAAAAGGACGTTTTGAGTTCTTTGTTAAAAAAATAATGTATGTTGACAATGTGCCCAAATTTGGTGGAACACTTTCAACATTAAGAATGTATGTATTTAAACTTAATGAACTTAGTAGAGGTTGTTGCACGTTTAGACTACGCGTTAGCGTTGCTATTAAAACCACTTTTGCTGAATTTTCTGTTCGTGCAGAACTTTTGAAAATCGGAACGTCTTAAAAAATTTTGGTATCGCTGAATGCGAAGATACAACTTTAGCGTTTGAAAGAGTCTTGTTCTGACTTGGAAAAAAGTTAAACCTGTACAGTTAGCTTCATTTTCAAATGTACCAATTGATTTGTATCATTTTCGTACATTTACATGACAGTACTTAAGAGTATCAGCCAGTCGACCACACTCCATAGCAACCAAACCTGTCCCCTTTCGAGTAGGGAGTAATGGGGATCATCTGAACGGTGGTTCAGGTTCAGCTTCAGGTGCATTTCTATATGTAGCAATGGAGTCCAAATCGTCCTTATGCCAACGATCTGGTACGCGATAGGGCTCCGACACCACGGCAAGTCCAATCGATCACTTCATGAGAGGTGCCTGAAAAAGATCTTGCGCACTATGGCAACACTGGACTGCATAACTTTGATGGAATAGATTTAATCCACTATGAGGCATCCACGGCCACCTGGGTTGGCCCGGCTGGACGGGCTCATCCGTTAGGAACGCTCTGCTTCCTTTCGCTGTGGGAGGAGCTGGCTTCAGATAACTTTTAAATTATATTAACAATATAAATGTGACCGTCAGGAGTATATCACACTATCTGGAAGTTATCTTGTTACCGTTCCACAAAAATGTTCATTACGTACTGGTGAATTCACCATTATCAATATCTACGACAAAATTAACGGACAGCCATTAAAAATCACAGAGATAGCGACTACTCTATACAACACTACACTACAACATCCTACATCTGAAATTAAACTCCACCAATCTGCAAGGAATCCACCACATCAAAGAGATAACATTACTACAAACACCAATAGAATTAATACCCACAGCAGATAGAGCAGCATTCCTGTTCTACCTGAAAAATGCATTATATCCCATCGGGGGTGGGAGGGTTATGTAGGACTCCCCGATTGCCGGTATACCCACTAAACCACCCAGTGGCACTCCCGCATCGTCTGTTTGAGGGGAGAACTGGGAAACCGGCAGATCCTTTACATCCAGTTCCCCCGACGACCGCCCGCCTTACAGCGGGGCCTGCACTTCCCTCCCGGAAGGGGACCTTTTTTTTTTTCAACGTGGGGAAATCCTCTTGGATACCAAATGCCTCGGGGGAGGCAAAGGGTTATGCTTAGTTTGGTGCTAGATGGCGCTGCGTGAAATTAATGTCCTGTAAAATTTATTTATTATTTACTGCGCTCAACATGTTTATTCCAACGGCTACCAGTTACGATTGCATTAGCACTATTGATTGACAATATTGATACCTTGATATATCTGAGGCCCAACTCAGTAAACTTGAGCGTCTACAAAATCTCTGTAAATATGACCACGTCTCCGAGTTTTGTGATAAGCTTAAGTGGCTCCCCTTTTGATATAATATTCTTTTTAACCCTTCTTTTCCACCGTCCTTTCCACGTTTCCATCTCAAAAAGCGTTAAATTTTTACACTTCGTACTTTGGAAAAAAATCTACTTGCACTTCATCTTACTTCAACTGAGTAGTTCAACTAGTTGTACAAATAATACACCACTGTATCATTAGTGCATATCGATGTTAATTGTCTAGCATATCAATAGGTCTACTTGAAAATAGATACTTGAACTTCTTTGTAGATATTGAATAATAAACAATCATAACTAATGAAATTGTCAGATAGCTGTCAAGTAAAGTAAAAGTTCAATTCAATATTCAGTTTTGTTGTTGTTATGTTACCTAAACGAAAATGGTAACTCGTTTACTGAGGCTGTGCGCTTGCGGAACACACTACCCATTTCGGTCAGACTGTCCATAACAATCCACAACAATTTACGCTGTCATTACTTTTCCTAGTTTAAGTGATTTTTTGTGCTTGTCTGTTTAATTTTGTTTTTGGTGTACAATAAAGAGTTTATCTATCAATCTATCTGTCAATCGATTAAGTTCAAATTCTTAATGCAATGTAGATGAAGACATAGGTATATCATATACTTATGGAATGCTTTACGTAGCGCGGTACAACGCGGGTATTATAATCACTTTAATGCCGATATTGTTACGAAACAGGCTACGTATAAGTCCCTTATTTTTTGTACGAAAGGAACGCGCTTGGCCATCATCTGGTTTACAAGTTTAAGATAAGGCTAAAGGCGGAAGCACACTGCACAGAATTAGGTAAGATGGTGGTAGCTAACCAGGCGGACATAAACAAAGTCCTACCACCTACCACCAACCAAACCAAGCACAACATTGTACTCCCAACCCCCTCTTTCAGACGACAGGGTTAATAAAACATAATTGACCGAGTCACCATTTCAGTTCCGACAAAAAGGCTTATGTATGTCCGGATGTCCGGTTGTTCTTCAATAGGTCTTCTATATTTCTCAACCGATTCTCGATACATCGGGTGACCCGCAGGTATAGCATACACAACTTTGTTGTACTTATCCCAAAGATTGTAGCGAAGAGGTGGGATTTTAATAAGTCATCACGGATATACGTAATAGTTTCACAATGCTGGGCTGCGCTTGTCTGTATTTCCCTATAGACCCTCGAAATATATAATACTAAAATATATACTAGAATGTTTTCTACGCATACGAATTTTGTTTCTAATGCGAGTCGCTCTAGACTCACACGAGTGTAAAATTGACGCAATGCACGCTGTAAACATATTTAAAAGGGTTATAGTAAATGTTAAATATTATCAAACGTTTCTAAAGAAGCTTTGGTCATTCGTCTTTTTTAAACTTTCGCGATTAGAACATATAATTTTAATTCGAGAAACGGGTATTTATCGCGTATTTTACCTATATTTATCCCGACGTTTTTATTAATTTATTTTAACATTCTCCCTTTAAGCGCAAACCCATAGCTCTCGAACATTTTTCAATCTTCATCTGTGAAGTGGATTTGGTCAGGATGTCAGCGACCATGTTCTCTGTACCAACATATTTAACTTTCATCTCATTCTTGGCAATTTTCTCTTGTAGAAAATGGTACCTAATGTCGATATGCTTGCTGCGGGCACAGTAAGATTCTGTACCTGCAAATTTAATGGCACTTTGATTATCACAATATATGACAGTGGCTATAGTCCCAACATCATGGTTCAGCTCAGACTCCAAATATCTAAGCCACATTGCTTCTTGTGTAGCAGTTGCAAGTGACATGTATTCTGCTTCCATAGTTGATAAGGTGCTCTGCCGTTTTGAACACCATGAAATAGTTGCACCCTGAAACATAAAAATGTAGCCAGAGCAAGACCTCCGACTATTAATATTTGAAGCCCAATCAGAATCACAGTAGCCAAACACTCCTTTTTCTTCTTTGTTTTGACTAAATATCAGCTTATAATCTTTGGTTCCTTTTATGTAGCGTAGAACTCTCTTGACAGCTAGCCAGTGCTGCTGTTCTGGTTTATTATTGAAGCTTCTTAGTTTATTTACTATAAAACATATGTCTGGTCGTGTTCCTTGGAATATATACAGTTAGCTTCCAATAGCTTCTTGATACGGTATGTTTGTAAGAATATTTTCTCTATTTTCTGTACTTATCAATTTGACACCAGGATCACATGGCATATAAACTGAATTACAATCATTCATCTTGAATCTCATTAGATTTTTTTCAATATAGGCAGTCTGATCAATACTAATTTCATTTCTTGATAGATTTTGTTTGATTCTCCAACCAACAAAATGATGCACAAAACCAAGTTCTTTCATATAAAATTTACATTTAAAATGTTGTTTAATTTCTTTTCCTATTTCTTCATTATTATAAAATAATAACATTATATATTTCTTAACAAATACTGAATAAATACATACTTCTTCTCCATATTCAAATGATGGTGGTTGAAACATATATATTTCTGCATCAATGTCCCCTTGTAGGAAAGCTGTAATGGCATCCATTTGTTCGATATACAAATTGTACTTGACAGCCAATGCTAATAGATCTGATCGAAGTATGACGAACTACCGGAGCAAATATCTCATTATACTCTATTCCTTTTTTCTGGATAAAGCCTTTAATTACCAGTCTTGCTTTATATCGTACAACTGGACCATCAGCACCAGTCTTCAATTTGTAAACCCATTTACATGGAATGGCTCTCTTACCTTCTGGTAGAGGTACTAATGACCATGTATTGTTTTGCAGAAGCGACTCATATTCTTTGTTCATGGCATCTTTCCATTCTTCAGCATCTGGGCCTGAAAAAGCTTCTTCCATAGTATCTGGCTCTTTTACCCATAAAGCTATTTCTTGTTTTGAATCATTTAGGCTTTTACACAAGTAGGTATTCAGTTTATTTCTTGGTCTCAGTATCATTTTACCTGACGGTACATCCCCTAATTTACTATCGGGTATGTACTCATCATCAGCATTATCAGTGCGGTAGCTATCATCATCATCAGATGATTTCTCTTTCAATGTACTCTCACTCATAGTTGTGTCAGTTGAGGTCTCACTATGACTTTCCTCCACTTGAGAGTCATCAGATTCATTTTTCTGCCTTTCCGATAGCGGCACAATAACACTATTATTTTTAATTGTATGTTCAAGAAAGATTGCTTTTGTATATTTGTTTCTGATTTCTATCATAAAATCTGTATCCTTTTGTGTACTCACAATATCCAACAAATATCATTTTGACTGCTTTGGAGTCCCATTTTTGCCTCTTCTCTTTAGGCACATGTATCATGGCATCACAACCAAAAATTTGCATATTATTAATATTTGGCTTCTTACCCGACCACTTTTCATATGGCGTCTTGTAATCCAGGGCCTTGGTGGGTGACCGGTTTATTATGTAAGCAGCTGTAGATACTGCTTCAGCCCAAAAATATTTTTCAAGCCTGGAATTCAGAATCAAACATTTAACTCTTTCTACATGTGTGCGATTCATTCGTTCTGCCAATCCATTCTGTTCTGGGGTATACGGGTTTGTGGTTTGATTTTAAATGCCATTTTTTTTTAAACAATTCAAATTCTTAATTTATGTATTCTTTTCCGTTGTCTGATCGTAATGCTTTAATTCTTTTTTCAGTCTCATTCTCTACTAAGTTTTTAAATTCCTTAAACTTTTCTAAAGTATCAGATTTATTTTTCATAAGTAGACATACACTTTTCGGCTATAATCATCTATAAAAGTGACATAGTATTTAGCACCTCCTAACGAGCTAGTCTCCATCGGACCACAAAAATCAGTGTGAGTTAATTGAAGAGGTTCATTAGCTCAGGTACCAATATTTTTAAAAGGTTGTCTATTCATTTTACCTTCCAAACATGTTGTGCAAATCTGGTTACCTTTTTTAGATATTTTTAACCCCTCTGCACTGTCCTTTAATTTCTGTAGGTCTGTGAAGTTCAGGTGACCCATTCTTTGATGCCACAGATTGATATCATGTGCATCTACTGTTGACAGCATTGCAGAAGTTTCAGAAAAGTTTTTAAATACATACATGTTGTTGTATTGCAAAGCTGTCTTAATTATTTTTTTATTTTGGTAAATTTTACAACAGTCTTTCTTTTAAAAAATTTACTTCAAACAATGCAAGTAAGAAATGTACTATATGTACCAAAAATGGATGTCCATTTTTTGTCATCTGACTTACAGAGAGTAAATTAGTTGTCAGGGAAGGTACATATAGTACATTTCTTACTTGCATTGTTTGAAGTCTGCCTTCACAATCTTTTATTGGCAAATTCACACTACCACATCCTTCTACTGCCACAGTCTTGTTGTCTGCCACTTTTATACTATTTACTGTTGTAGGAGAAACATCATACATCCACTTTCGTTCCCGGAACATATGCTGCGATGCTCCAGAGTCAATGTACCATTGCGTTCTGTCCAGAGTTTCTGCAACTGAAAAAACAGCATAATAGCCATTAGTCTTGGACTATTATCATAATTTGGTTTCTTCTTCTTTTGAAAGTAGCAGTTTTTACTGAAATGACCGTGTTTATTGCAATTGTAACAACGTGAACCTTTCATTTGGTAGTTATTGGGTGAATCTTTGTGAGACTTTGACATAGTTTGAGGCTTATTATATTTATTTACATAGTAGGCTGAAGAATCTGACACTTTAACATCCTGTAGCAGCTTTGTTTTCACAAAATCAGCAGTAATCGACACACCAGAGCTCTCGATAGCCATAATCATCGGTTTGTAGGCATCGGGGAGGCCAGCGAGCAGCAAAGTACCAAGCCACTCATCTCCAACTACAAAATTGATATTTTTAAGCTTATGAGCTGTTGTCATTACTTTGTTAATGTAATCCTCAACACTAGAGCTGTTATCTAAAGAGGTTGTGATTAGATCACGTAATAAACCTACTTTTCTACTGAGCCCGGAGTCATCAAATACTTTTTCTAACTTTGACCATACCTGTTTCGCCGTGGTCGCTTCCTGCACATGGACATAATTAATAGGATCAATCAGAAGTATTATTTTTGACTTTGTTTTCATATCTTTTTTACCGTCTTGTACATAATCCGCACTCAGTTCAATTGTATCCCACAAGTCTTCATGTTCCAAGTAATTTTGGACTGCAAATTTCCACGTAGGATAGTTCTCCCTTCCAAGCAGCTTCTTAATAGTACCCATGCCTATTTGTGAGGCCATAATTAAACTGAAAATACTGAAAAAGAAGATTCGGCGCGGCGCGGTTGCAAAATTTTGTAAGGTTACTTTATCCAATTGAATCGCGGAACTATTTCGGTAGAACACTAATTTAATTATTTGTGGAGCATTAATGGCCCATAACCTCATAAATTACTCCTATAGTTTACTGATTAGTGGTCTAATTAATTATATTTTATAAGGTTCAGCAAAAATGAAACACCGGCGTACAAGATAACAGAATGACAGGAAGTTTTTTTTTTTTTTTTAAACATAGATGCGGCATAGACACAGACAACAGATAATAGAATATTGTAGATGGCAATGTGATGGCATTGTGGTAGCTTTGTATGGTTTGCGATTAACTTATTTTAACAGTTACAGTAAGTTTAATATGTATAAATAAAACAATAAATTAATTAAATAATAAAATTTTACTAAATAATTAAAATAAATTTAATTCGGAAAACCGCTGTATAAAATGGTTAGCCAATTACAGGTATTCATTAATAGTAACATTTGTATCTAATAATAAAAAAATGCGAACACTCATTCTACTTAAATTGATAAAAACTGAATATACAGTGAAGCGGCTTATGAAATAAAATAAATCTAAACACACATTAACTAATAATTAAAAAAGTTAAGGGTAAGGCACCGTCTTGCCTTGGGAATACTGGCATGAAATATGTCAAAGTCTAACTGCATGCTAAAATCATTATCGGTTCTGCTCGCTCGCAATATAAACTAATTCAGTCTATAGTTTGTTGAGGCTCTAGGCACACTTAGTAGAGAGTTAGATCTGAGCGTCCTAGGAGGAACACTAAAATTAATTTTACTTAGAAGGTGCGGACAATCAATATCGTTACCAATGATCTTCATCACGTACAGGTAATCAGCAATATTATCAAAAGAAGTAGAGCTTCTGATGAAAGATTGTGATGATCATGAGTTTGAGTAGTCACTTATATACAATATAAGTGACCATTCAATCACTTGATTATAATGTTAGCTCTTTTAATTAAACTATTAATATACAATTTGACTTTATGAGCAGAAAATTTGGTGGATTTCATTTAGCTTCCTCAACCTAAGATTGAGTGATTTCCTTTCCGTAAGCGATACTTGGTATAAATCGTTTATTTTTATTTTCAGTATTAACATTGTGTACATCACTTATTATAGTTAATATTATTAATTAAATACTCTTCAATATTCCTTTTGGATTTCATTAATATATTGATAGGTGATTGTAAAAATTATATTTATTTTTCATAAACTCTTTGAAAAATGTCCCGAGCCGATTAGAATTAAATTGACTATGTAGACTGTTGTTTAATTCAACACAACTTTTTAATGTATTTTATTTTCGAAAAATGATCGTATGATCCTGCCTTAAACGAAACACAACACATAATCAATAACCACATCCAATTCGGTTAAAACGTTCTGTAAATAAACGTGCAAAAACAAACGGGCAAAACTTATATTCACTGATTTTAATGATCAGCTGCGTGTCTTTAGTCGATAGCACCAATTTTTCCTTGATATATTAAATGTACAGCTTTTCTAAGATTTTATTATAAGTATGAATATTAGATTATTTCGCGTGGCCCGATATTGCCCAACCATAGGAACTTACCCTTAGAGTTATTTTTTAGGTATCTAGTGGTGAAGATGGCGCTATTTTTTTTTCATAAATAACTTATTATTTTAGGCTTAAAATGAGTTTGATATCGACAGTGAGATCAGACTGTCGGGATCGCCCGACAGTCTGATCTAAATCAATAATAATGATAAACATTAAAGGATTGAAGAAGCTTTTTGACATAACAACGGTAGCACCCATTTAAAAAACTCAGTTTAATGTTTCAAAGTGAACATTTATTAAATTACAGGCTATGTAAAAACAGGTTTGACAGGTCTACATCACACAGAGCCACTAGTGTTAAGTAATTAGGTTTGTAATTTCCAAATCAATACTTTTACTCTGTTATACAGAACAGGACATTACAGGATCATTAATTTCACACAGCACCATCTAGTCTCAAACTAAGCATAGCTTGTAATATTATAAGTAGATTACGGATAGACACATACATATTTTTTTTTCTTTGTAAATACATATTTATCATACAATACAACACCCAAACATCGAACCCACAATCTACAGAGCAGCAAAGAGCAGAAAATAAAGCAGAAGGCAGAGTAACTACCAACTGAGCTATGAGGCTTGTCAAAATTCTTGTTATATTTTGAATGTCCGTAAATAAATAAAGAAGCCTGAGTTTCATTGTGTTACTTCTTGTGAGCTAGTTTTCATTTTGTTTGGTTCGCAGACGTTTATGGTGCCTGCTACGTAACGTGTTGCAATGCAACTTCTTGGTTCCAACGGAAACTCAGCGTTGTGTTGGATGATAAGTATCCCAACATCAAGCTGAGTTGAACGTCTATTTGATACATAAATAGTTTAGTTTAATTGTTTAGTGAAATGTTTGTCGTGCATAAACTATTCCTGTATTCTAGGTATTCGGATGTTATCATAGTACCTATAATGTAACCTATGTCAAATGAATGATTTTACTCTCATTCTTTCTATTCCTTTGTACAAACTCTTTTCATATTAAATCCGACCCAAAATAAGTAGGCAGTTATGGGTTTTTACCATACCATTCTACGCATTCCTGTTCGGTGCATCTGTACTTAGTATCGTCATCAGGTACGACGAGTCAAAAGACGTCGTAACCAAAAAAAAGATGAAACATCACCCAATGAACAGGAAAACCCGAAGTATCATACTTATGCCGCTCCTGAAGGATCTGATACCCGAAAGTAGACCGCCGACATTTTCGCTTAAAGTTCTCAAATAGTCACCGTTCTGAGGATAGAGGTGCTACATACCTTGCATGTTTTTCGACCGCCTCTGTGGCCTAGTGGTTCAACCCATCGATTTCAGATCCCCAGGGGGAGTACAATATATTTTGCTTGGTTTGGTTGGTGGTAGAACTTTTTTTAAGTCCACCTGGCTAGCTACCACCATCTTACCTACTATTGTCGCCATAATAACAATTCTGAATTGTTGTGTTCTGGCATTTAGAGGTAAGATAGCCAGTTCCTGAGTTTGAGGATTCCGGGTGAAGTGCGCCTCCACCTTGTAACCAGAACTGCAAGTTTGCAATTCGGCGGAAACATCACGATACCTTTGTCTTCATTAGATACTCAGGTTTTTACACGAGGTAAGCCTCGTGTATGATAATCTCTTTGATTAAAAGCCTAACACTAACTAGCCAGTAATAGTCATGATTCTCTCGTTTTGTTTTTTCAGCTGCATTGAAACCTTCCAATTATGCGGATATCTTGTTTGAAAGAACTATAAACGCATATTTTGTCTGATATTTTTATTTATACGATATCATACATCTATACGTGATCAGTTCTCTCATAAAATCACCAAGCTGCATGCAGGCAGATGCTGGGATTTACTGAAGAGTAAGTTAAGCTTTTGCCCGGAACTTAGTTTGTGGATATAACTTTTACTTTTTAATAGCCAAGTACTTGCATTATTTAAGCTGTGCGTTGTAAAGTATTTGTTACGATCACGGAATTTTCGACACCAAACAGCAGGTGAAGCAGCAATCACAGCCATCAGATGAATATTGTGCATTATATGGCCAAAGACACAAGAAATAACCTACTATCGCTTACAATCAGCGGTTTCGTAGTACCGTGGTTGTGCAGACTTTTCCTTGGGCGTCCAGTATGCAATATTCCTACGCTCACTCGAAATCTTATGCCAAAGAAAGTGCAACCCAAGCACATATGAAATTAAAAAATAACTATGGACAACTATGGATTGTGAAACTAGATGGCAAAACTACCCATCGGTGAAAACATTAATGCCATGGCAGATGCCAATGGCGGTGGCTCATAAACTACGAATAAGTAATAAGTCAGGAAATGCGTTGAAAAAATTACGATTATAATGTCCAGGGATCACTTTTCACTAGCGAATAGTAGCAAAATTATTAAATAATTATATTCAAAGATGTTCAAATATTTTATCAAAGCGAAATAATCAATACTATGCAAAGTGGTCAATAAATTTTGAAAAAATATATCAAAGGTCTCCAAATAAATGTGTAAATGGAAAAATAAATATACTAGTGGTTCTGTGAGAACTGTAGACCTCGCGAGCCCTTATAACCATGCAATAACCGATGCTCTCCTCTTTCACTATTCTTTTTAGAGTTTTGAGAGTTTCAAATCTGGTAATTTCCCGATGTAAATATCGCTAAACAGTTAGTAAACGTTTTTTTCGTTGATACTCACATCGTAAATATATCGGGGTTGAAAACTTATCAACTTTCAAGCAAGAAGTGTAAAGGAAGAAATTGTAGAAGAGGTGCAGTGTTGTTTTCCATAAAAAAAATCCCTTAGTTTTCCTACGTTTTGTTTTAACTGTACTAATTTGACTGTTGTCAGGAAACATATATTATTTGGGTGTTGTATTGTACGAGTATGATGCGAATGTATTTTCAATATATATATATATATATATATATATATATATGTGTATATTTAAGTATCTCCATCCACGATCTAGTAATATGGGAATATTACAAGTTAAGCTTAGTTTGGTTCTAGATGGCGCTGCGTGAAATTAATGTCCTGTAAAATGTATTTATTCAATTATTTGTTAAGACTGCGCTCAACATAACATAGTTAAGTGATTTTTGTGCTTGTCTGTTTAATTTTGTTTTTGGTGTACAATAAAGAGTTTATCTATCAATCTATCTGTCGATCGATTAAGTTCAAATTCTTAATGCAATGTAGATGAAGACGTAGGTATATGATATACTTATGGAATGCTTTACGTAGCGCGGTACAGCGCGGGTATTATAATCACTTTAATGCTGGTATTGTAACGAAACAGGTAATCAGCAATATTATCAAAAGAAGTAGAGCTTCTGATGAAAGATTGTGATGATCATGAGTTTGAGTAGTCACTTATATACAATATAAGTGACTATTCAATCTCGTGATTATAATGTAAGGTCTTTTAATTAAACTATTTATATACAATTTGACTTTACGAGCAGAAAATTTGGTGGTGCTTAGAGGAAGCTAAATGTAAGATAAAGTAAATAAGTAACCAGAACTGCAAGTTTGCAATTCGGCGGAAACATCACGATACCTTTGTCTTCATTAGATGCTCAGATTTTTACACGAGGTAAGCCTCGTGTATGATAATCTCTTTAATTAAAAGCCTAACACTAACTAGCTAGTAATAGTCATGATTTCATTTGTTTTGTTTTTTCAGCTGCATTGAAACCTTCCAATTATGCTGAAATCTGGTTTTAAAGAACTATAAACGTATATTTTGCGTAATATTTTTATTTACACGATAATACGCATCAATACGTGATTAGTTCTCTAATAAAATCGCCAAGCTGCATGCAGGCAGATGCTGGGATTTACTGAAGAGTAAGTTAAGCTTTTGCCCGGAACTTAGTTTGTGAATATAACTTTAACTCTTTAATAGCCAAGTACTTGCTTTATTCGAGCTGTGCGTTGCAAAGTATTTGTTACGATCACGTAATTTTCGACACCAAACAGCAGTGAAGCAGCAATCACAGCCATCAGATGAATATTGTGCATTATGTGGCCAAAGACCCAAGAAATAAATCTACTATCACTTACAATCAGCGGCTCAGTAGTGCACAATGAGGAGCTGGCTCCTGTTTTTGCCCTTAGGAGGGATGCTTGCTGCCCATTTTGTGGTCAGATTTGCGACCCAGGTACATTTGGATTCTAATATAATATAACACAGTTTTACGTTATTATAACTTTTTGTGCTTGTAACAAATTTGTTGAAAACGTTAGGTGCCTTGTGCTCTGCACGCTTGCTGGTGCGAATTTATCGAAAATAGGCGAAATTCTGGTAGTTATGCTGATATCTGGTTTGAAAGAACTAGTACTTGTATATTTTGTCTGTCATTTTTTATTATACGATATCAGACATGAATACATAATCAGTTCTCTCATAAAATCGCCAAGTTGCATGCAGGCAGAAGGTGAAATTCGCTGAAGAGCATTGTAAGTTATACAGGACCGGTTTTACCTGGAACTTAGTTCGGGGATATTACTTTCACTTATTTATTGCTAAGAACTTGCGGCATCGGAGCTGTGGTCAGATTTGCGACCTAGGTCCGAGTACAGTGGACACTTGCGTGGGCGTGTACACAGTTGCAAGTACTGCGGACATGCCCGTAATTCAGACATCTAAAGCATTGCAGCAGCTGAGAGCCCAGATTGTCTACCTGAGCCGAAATCCAGCCGATGGTGATGTGTTTTGCTATGTCTAGCTGACGCAACGAGAACAACGGACCCACACAGTGTCCTAGGTAGTGGATGAGTGGCGAATGTCCACCACAGACGAGCTGGCTTCAGCTTAGGGGCTATTCTTTAAATAAAAAACAGTAAATAATTCTAAATTTGCAGGAGATACTTGGCCAGAACAATTTAAATCTAAAAACATTCACAGGTTTGTTTAACTTAAATTTCTAAGAACGGCCATAGGTATTTTATTCAATAAAAATACGGAACATGTAAATACTTGAAGTCAAGCTTTTGGGCAGTAACTAAGTTTGGTTGTATTCTGAGGAAAGTCTTAAGTATCATTTATTAGGACTGATCATAAACGGTTGTCTGAGGGGTTCTGAATTCTCCTTCTGGTAGGAATACGAAGATCCTAATTATCTTTCTATATATAAATATGATGTGGAATATAGGTAAAATAAAGTAGGAGAAAATAGTTATAGTATCATGTGAATAAATGGTTTAAAATGCACTCAGGCATACAGCTTGTTTAATCTATGAAAACCTGTAATTAGTTTCCTGCTACAAATATCGTGATTTGCAAGGTGTTGGTTTTCGAATAAAAATAAAAAAATAATAATAGATAAAATAAATTGACTAGGATAAAAAAATAAATAGAAATTTTAAATACCTACATCAATAATGGGTTCGGTTTATTTATAAATCGCGAAGAAAAAAATAAATAATAAAAAAACCGTAGCAATTTTAATAGATAAAATAGATTGACTAGGATAAAAAAATAAATAGAAATTTTAAATACCTACATCTATAATGGGTTCGGTTTATTTATAAATCGCGAAGAAAAAAAAAAAAAAAAAACCGTAGCATTGGTCGGTGCCTTGTGACATGCCTGTATCTTCTGAGCTTCTGTATCTTTACATTAATAAGTTGAAAATTTAACAAAATAGTACAAGTTTTGTTAGGCGCTGCTGGATTGTTTTAGGGGTGTGTCAAATCGTGAAATTTTGGGTGCCGAAAGAAGCATGAAAGATAGGGAAAAATAATTTAAATTTAATAACTTAATATATAATATTTATTATATTTTAAGCTTGAGAACGGGCCTTAATAATCCAACAGGAACCTATTCAGCTAGTTGAACTTTGAATCCAGGTAGACCGTCACACTCAGCAAAGAATGTTTTATGAGATGCATGGTGTTAGGATAAGTTTGCAGCAGCAGAGCTGGACTCATAGAACAATCTTACTTACACGCAGCAGATACATTTTTCCTCATACTTACATGCTCCAAAATAGGGCTGATTGTTTATATTGAACTAGTTCTAGGTGGGGTATTATTGCCGTAGAAAATTATGGATTCTGACTGCTAGGGAAGTCTTTATTGGGACTGGGTAGTGTAGAAATAGCTTGGCAAATGGAAGATTTGTTTGGCCAAGCAAGTACTGACACTATATCGCTAGGATTGACTTGCCTCACAGCCATGTTCCCTGGCACAATTTTGATAACCTAGTTGGAGTAATGATGATTCATAGCAGATATGCTAAGATCCTGGAAACTACTTCATGCAAACAGTCACATCTAGTTTGGTTTAAAAACACTATACCCTAGGTAATCACACATAAATACATACAAATATATTTCTAAAGTATTTGGATTCAGATAAAACTGGTCAAAACTTAGTACAATATTAGGCGGAAGATACAGTCAAAGCTAAGCAGGACTGATATTTGAATTTTCATTTTTTGAATACCAGAGCTAATTAAGTTATGTGATAAAAAATCTAAATTGAATGTTTGGTATCTACATGACGGAACCCTAGGTGGCGATGTGGACTCAGTATTTGGCGATTTAAAAATTATTATACATGAATTTCGGCAGATTGGCTTTGAACTAAATTTTTCGAAATGTGAAATATACATTTCAGATACATGTTTGGATAGAAATTCAATTTGTTGGATGACAAAGCATGGTCGCAGGCCTCATTGCCTATTCGACTAGGCGGCTTAGGCATACGCAAAATTTCTAGTGTTGCTTTGCCAGCGTTCTTGTCTTCCGTCTATAGTACACATTCTTTTGGTTGAGAAAATTCTAATACCATCAATTTCGGCTATTCCTGGCAATATACTCCGAATTTCATATCTTGACGAGGCTCGAAATGCTTGGCATAGTAATTGTCCTAATACCGATCCCCCAAAACACCTTTCGGCACAACGGCAGTGGGACGGGCCTCTGTGCGAGTTGACACGATCTATTACATACGTGCTCAACCTCCACAGATCGTGCTCGTCTCTTAGCTGTTTCAAAATGGGAATCAGGTCTTTGGCTGCAAGCACATCCATCTTACAATACCGGTACACTTATGGATCCTGTAACTTTCCGTATTGCCGTATTGTCTTCGGTTGGGTGCAAGATGCTGTGCCTCTCACCAGTGCAGGTGCGGTGCGGCCGTAGATCAATTTGGTTTTCACGGACTTTCGTGCACAAGGTCTGCCGGCAGGATTTCGCGCCACGCTAGTCTTCATGACATTATCCGTCGAAGCTCGAAATCACCAGTGTCAATGTGCCAGCCGTTCTTGAACCGAATGGTCTGTTACGTGATGATGGTAAGCGGCCCGACGGTATGACTCTTGTCCCTTGGGAAATGGGTAGGCCTTTGGTGTGGGACGCTACCTGCGTCGACACCCTAGCGCCATCTCATCTGCCTGGGACATCAGTTAGGGCTGGTGCGGCGGCTGATGCGGCCGAGGATCACAAAAGGCGCAAATATAGTGGTCTCGACAGAGCTTTCCTATTTGAGCCTTTTGGGGTGGAGACCTTGGGTCCGTGGGGAGCCTCCGGGTTTTCAAAAATATTGCGGGGCTCTTGATTGAGGCGACACGTGACCCAAGGGCTTGCTCCTTTTTAGGCCAGCAAATTAGCATAGCTATTCAGCGTGGCAATGCAGCCAGTGTCTTGGACACGCTTCCGTCTGATACTGGTCTGGAACAGTTGAGTTACCTATAGGCCGTTTGTAACGGTCCTTAGGTAATCTGACTGATTCCTTTGTACATAGTTAGTTTAATTGTACTTTTTTTTGAATAAATGTCACCTATGTGATAAATAATTTAAATTAAATGAAAGTAATTTTAAAATCAGGAAACTCTAATACCTAATAATCCATATGGGGATTCAATAAATATTTTTTTTTTTATTGCTAAGTGAAGCAGGTTAGTTGAAATATGAGCATGTGTAATTATTGATTTGGTCAATAGAACTTACAAACGAATTTAATTGCTTTAAAAGTAAATTTCACTAGCTTTTGGTCGTATAAAGACAGAAGGATAATTTCTTGACATCTATTCTGACCTCGCTGTGTGAGGCAAGGGTTTTGATGATTCTATCTATGATCGGAACGGTAGTTTCCATATTATAGTTGTTTGCTAAGCCACTATAAGCTCTTCAAGGTCATAGGGTAATAACCCGATAGAAATATCAAACACTCATCTAGTTATCTGGGTGGCTTTGGACCTAATGTCTTGTTATCACAAGGGCTAGTGTGTTTAACTTAATCCTTTATGTGGATCTCATTTTATTATATTGAGAGATTGATCAATGCACCATAATCTCTAATAGGAATTACTTATATTGACCATGTACTCTTTGTAAATGAGTAGCCGTGAAGAGAGTCTTAAAGGTCATTACTAAATGTTGAAAACATTTCAAAACGTAGGCTATATCGTTAATCTGTATTAAATTGATAAACTATTTCATTTGTTAATTATTAACATGTATGAAATTCACGTTGAGTAAAAATAAATAACTCTTGCTAATATAAACATATTGTTTATATTATTGAATGTTTAAAACATCTTTAAGCGTCAGCTATCGTGGTAAAAACTATTGATTTGGTTTGTTATAACTAATATTTGTGAAGAATACGTTGTGTATATGGAAAAAACTCTGGCTGGTCAATAAATTTTGAAAAAATATATCATAGGTCTCCAAATATATGTATAAATGGAAAAATAAATATACCAGTGGTTCTGTGAGAACAGTAGACCTCGCGAGCCCTTATGACCATGCAATAACCGATGCTTTCCTCTTTCACTTTTCTTTTTAGACTTTTGAGCGTTTCAAATCTAGTAATTTCCTGTTGTAAATATCGTTAAACAGTCAGTAAACGTTTATTTCGTTGATACTCAAATCGTAAATGTATAGGGGTTTAACAACTTTCAATCAAAAAGTGTAAAGGAAGAAAATGTAGAAGAGGTGCAGTGTTGTTCTCCATAAAAATGATTTCTTATACATATATATTTAAGTACTCTATCTACAATCTAGTAATAAGGGAATATTACAAGCTAAGCTTAGTTTGGTGCTAGATGGCGCTGCGTGAAATTAATGCCCTGTAAAATTTATTTATATCTTTTTTGTTAAGACTGCGCTCAACATGTTTTCTGCCAACGGCTACCAAAGTTACGATTGCATAAGCACTATTGCTTCTTAATTAGATAACGCGGATATCTGGTACTGTAACGAAACAGGGTTCGTATAAGTCACAAATATTACTATAATGGAAATATTATACAATAGTTCAATCAGCAAATAGATAGAGACGAAACCAAAGTTGAACAAGGAGGTCAAAAGAACTTGTAATGAGGAAGTACTTGAAACCAGTTGAATGTAGCTGGCAAGTCGATTAAAACAATTTAGTTGAAAAATGAATTCAAACTAAACAAAAGACATCAGACGGGCTCGAGAGCGGAGGCAGTCGGTACGAAGTCATCAGTGGGATCACGTAGCTATTTTTGACAGTTCTAATTCATTGCATCGCTATAAATTTGCCGTGTAGTTTCGGGAATTTGCCTTCATAGTCCCGGCTTGGAACAGGAACCCTTTAATGTGGTCGACTATCTGCTAAGAACTGGGCTACTGAAGGCTTACTCCAGAAAAGTGTGCTTGAAGATCTAGGATTTCAGAGTTATTGTGTATTTTCGTAAACGTGTTTCAAAAGCCCTCAGTTATAGATTGAGACTGCGGTCTCGACTAAACTGCTAAAAAAACAGGCTTGGATAGCAGGTTTTGGAGAGACAATATCTTACTGAGAAAATAAGTGATTATACTAAAATAGCGATATAATGTTTTGGTGCTTGTTGTGAGATGATCAAGGAAACTTAAATAAGAATTCAAATCATATTCTCGCGTGTAAATTGAAGTTGATATCTAGAGTGCTAAGATAATAAGTTATTACTTATACCTAAGCAAAGTGGATTCTAAATATTACCTTCGATAAGGCCTTGAAACCTAGCGGTGTTATACATATAAGGTCCGTTTATTTTGTAGATATGGTGATCTGATCTGTTTGACAAGGGTTATTAATTTTATGTATTTATTCCCTTTTTATATGTCTGCCAGGGTCCCGGTTCCTGGTCGTTTCGTCCGGTTGAGCTGGGACAATCTGTTGTAGGATAGGCCAAATCGAGATTAACCATCTCGTTCCCCTCTGAAACTTAGAAGGATGGCATTGCACTTTGCTGTCCTGTGTTAGACCCCTTACACGATTAGACTTAAACGTGGAAGCTTGCTTCCTAGGTTTTATCTTGCGGGTTTGTAATTTAACTAGGGCATAGGGGAGGTACTCATCAAGGGCAGCATGAGCCTCAATCCTCTCGGTGACGCGACACCCCTGTCTTAAATGGTCTGATGAGCCTGTCAGCCAGCATGAGTGTGTTTGTGGGATTTCTGTCCTTCCGATATTTTAGATCACGTGGCAACAGGCACCCTGAATCCACGATGAAACTAAAATATCACTATGTTAGTGTTAGGGAGGTATGATTATTAGGAATAATAGAAAATAGCATACTAGATCATTAGGTAGCATATATCTAAGGAGTTCTATCTAGGACATGGGAATATATTAGTTTTTCGTTCATTCAGACAGGATTAAATATATCAACTTTCCTTCCGACTGAACATTAGGCTATTGAGTCTTGCTAAAATGTACTCTATCTCACGCGGCAACATGTTAGATAGGTAATCCACTAAAATAATGTAAATTATCGGTTCAATATTAATTTAATAAAAATACGTTTCTTTTATGAACAAAATGGTAGGGAAGTCCTAGTAATAGGCTAATGTTAGGTCAAAATAATAAAATAAACATAGTAGGTTCTTCCATTTCTAAATTATAAAAGACAGTAGTTTGGTTTTGTCTAGGGTTAGGTATTATCAAGGTAGGTAGGTAGTAGAGATTACTCTAAAACCGTTACGGAACGGAAACCTCCAGAAAAATAGAAATTAATAGGGTCTCTTTTGTACTATTCATTTAGTAGAATTGAGTCCCGCAGTGAACTCACCTAGATGACCTATATTTTTTTTATTTTTATTTATTTCAATTTCCAGTAAAAAATTAAAACATAAAACAATTAGACTTAGTACTAAACATGCTTATGTAGGTAGGATTCACTATAGTTGTAAGTAGGCATCTGCGTTGGGAGTTCCTCGCTCTAACTAAGTGAAAACTTGTATGTAGATGCGAGGGCTCTTGCTCTGACTCCTGACTGAGTGACACAAAAGAGTATTGAGTAGGTACATCACTAAAGATTTGCCTTCTAGTGCATATGAAAAATTAAAAAGTAGGTACTGAACTTATAAATATGAAACCTAATCCTTATTTTATAATGTTAGTAAAGTAAATATGTTGTTAAATCATATATAATTTTTAGGGGTTATATTTATTATATTATAAGGGTTAGTGTAATGAACTAAAATAATGGGTAAGTATTACAGGAGGTGCGACAACAGGATCTTATACGACCATATGAAATAAGTAATCTGTTTGGTCGTACGTTAGGGATTGGAGGTAGTTGTTTACCTTAGTTTTACATTCCTTGAATGTAAGATCACGGATATCAATATTTTTGGTAATTTTATTATAAATGTATGGTCCTAGAAAGATCATATGTTTCTTAGCAAAATCAGTTCTGAAACGAGTAGTTTGAAACACCTTGTCTCTACGTCTACGGTCAGATGAAATGGTTGGTGGTAATATGTGTTGTTTCAATATTAATTGGTGAATATAGATTTGTCTGCAGGTCAGGACTTTGCAGTCTTGGTAGAGTTGTGTTGTTGGGAATCTGTATGGGTGTGAAAAAACTACTTTCAGGACAGATCTTTGTGCTCTCTCGAGAGGCAGCGGATGAGTTTTTGCTGTTCCACCCCATGACGTGACGTAGTACATGAGGAGAGAGTAACATAATGCATAATACAGTAGTTTTAACTGGGAATTATCTGCTGCATGGCGTACATTTCGAAAAACTGCAATGAGTTTGCGGACTCTACCCGAGAGCTGCTTTATGTGACTTGTATAATTAAGGCGGGAGTCTATAATTATACCCAGGTATTTAATAGTGTTGCTGTTTTCAAGATTAGGACAAAGGCAGGTAGATGAGTACTGAAAACGGCATATCGTTGTGTGGACTTTGATAACATGTTTTTTATGTCTGATAATTTGTAAAAAGAAATGTATTTTGTTTTATCTGCATTTAAGGTGAGAAGGTTTGAGTGAAGGGTGTTAGAGGCCTGATTAAAACCATGCTATGCAGTTTTAAAAGTGTCATCCCAGGTCCTACCGCGGAACAGTAAAACTGTGTCGTCTGCAAAGGCAAGAAATTTTCCGCTTGTTAGCTTTAGTTTACATATCTGATTCATGTATATCAAGAACAGAGTGGGACCTAAAATACTTCCTTGGGGAATTCCATAATCAGACACGGCAACCCTACCAAGGCAAGCCGGCAAGCTTACCAGGTTGTTAATCTTGACACATTGCTTACGGTTACTGAGATAGCTTTGAAATAATTGAAATTGACCTCCACGGATACCTATACATTCCATTTTTTTGAGAAGCAATGCAATTGACACCGTATCGAAAGCTTTGGAAAGGTCTTGAAATATAGCTACGCATTTATCACCATCTTCTAAAGTTGAGGTAATGAACTTATCAAGCTCCAACACGGCGCCGCCAGTAGACATTCCTCTCCTAAAACCATATTGGTTGTCGGATATGACATTATACCTTTCTAGATATTTAACTAACCGTAACCGTCTTAACAATAAGAGCTTTTTCTAATATTTTGGATAACGCAGGTTATATGGAGATTGGTCGGTAATGGGATTCTATTAATTTGTTTCCAGTCTTATACATCGGAAGGATCAGAGATTTTTTAAAAATATCAGGAAAAGTGTAGTATGAAAAACACAAATTACATAAGTATGTAAGTGGGGCTGCTAGTGTCGTCTTATTTCCCTTAATTATGCGGGGAGATATTTCATCGCAACCGGTTGAGTATACAGATTTTAGTGAGTCTATAAGATCGACTACTTCTTTTATGTCCGTGTCAAATAGCACAAACGAGTTTGTGTTTGTATCGTAGCGTTGTTGACTTATGTCTGATTGACCGTATGCTAAGGATGTAGATATTTTTTCAGCCATGTTTTTACCAACATTAACGAAATATTCATTCGCAAAGTTTAAAACAACAAGGGGGTCATTACCATCGATGAGATCTTGTGGTAAGGCTTTTTTAGGTTTATAGTGAGCAATCTCGTTTATTACTTCCCAGGTCTTACTTACTTACCTATGAAAGAACAAACGTTTGTTTGTTTGATATGCACAGGCCATAAGCCCTAATGTCATGAATATAGATAGATACAAATAAAACAATCGAAGGGTTTTATTCTCTCTTCGTCTTATGTATGGGTACAGAACTATTGTTTACAATTACAAAATCTAGATTCAGTAATGGGGGGAGTTCTCTTCTTAAATGAATGAGAATAAAGATGTCATATTCTAGCCAAAAACCGCAGAGGAGAATTGGTCAAGTCCTAAGGGATGGCAGATATTCACTGTTAGGGACGACTGGATGGGGTCCGTAACCGTAGCTGCGCATTAGCAATAGGTATATTATTATTATTAACATTTCAGATTTTATTTTATCAAATACTATTGTAACTTTTACAGTAAATAGGTAAACTCATTAAGGTTATTTAGTGTTTAGATAGAATTTAGGATCTCCAGATATCTCGTAATACCTTAAAAGAATCAGTTTTCCTACATACACAACGTAAAGTCCTTATATCACTAGATGTTTCACGTGCCAATGTAGATCATAACGAACGAACCAACAAATAGCTAGGTAGGACAATATTCGGAGTCTGTAGGTAAAACATAAAACATAAAAATCATAAAATTCTTACTAAATTAAATTGTATACAAAGCAAAGGTAACTCATACAATTTTAGGTAGGTAGATAAGATAGGGGGGTTACAATTTGGGGTTTCCAGGATCTTCAGGTTTATTGTTTGACTAGAATTAGCTATTTCTTTTAAATAGTAGGTTAGGTAGGAGGGCCGTTACAGTCTCTTTGATACATAAATAGTTTAGTTTAATTGTTTAGTGAAATGTTTGTCGTTCGTAAGCTATTCCTGTATTTTAGATATTCGGATGTTATCAGAGTACCAATAATGTAACCTATGTGTCAAATAAATGATTTTACTCTCATTCTTTCTATTCCTCTGTTGTAGGAAAACTGTGTTTTCCTGCATAATTTTGTATTTTTATCTACATGTTTTTTATACTTTCTACATTAAAACATGTACTTCTTTATCGTTTAGTTCTAATTTAGTTCTAAAACAGTACCTTTTTGTGTTATTCCTTCACAATTCGTACATTAATATTTTCATTTTTTTCCCTTGTTTTGCTTTCAAAAGTACATCTATAGATTCTCTGGATTTATCTTATTACGATAAGCTTATTATTGTTTCTTCAAATGTAATATTTAGCTGAAATCAATAGACCTTAGATTTTCGAAGATTGTTTATATTATTTTAGGTTGTCAATTATGGCAAATGTCATTTATCTTTTTTATGTCATAAAAAGCTCATAGACGTAAGTTTCCTTTATATTTTATATGCTATCTCTGTCTAACACGTACATTTTTATCTCAACTTGTATTAAAACCTTAGCAATTATCTTTGGCCATGTATAATATTTGAATTAATCAAATTTAGAATACTAGCGTTCCACCAAAGTCTTCTTACTAAAGCTGGTGGCTGAGGAAAAAAAATTGATATCTAGCATCCAAACGGAGCGGAGATAAGTTACATCTATTAGCTCCCAATCGGAGAACTCTAAATTAAATACAAGACCATTCCCGGGTCAAGTGGCCCGGGAAAGTTGCTGGTCTTCAATATATTTGTCTGGCTGTCTTTAAAAAGCTGCTGTACGGGATACTGAAGACCCTCTTACTGGCTGGACGTTGAAGACCCTCATACTGGTTGGACATTGAAGACCCTCTTACTGGCTGGACGTTGAAGACCCTCATACTGGTTGGACATTGAAGACCCTCTTACTGGTTGGACGTAGAAGTCTCTGATTGTACTTGTGGACTTTCTTTTCTTTAATATACTTTATTTTCTTTTTACTTTCATAATTCTTATTTTTACCTTCTCTTTAACACCTCTAGTAGGATAGGTCCTTTAGTATTTCTTATTATTGTTCTGACTGTTTCTCTTATAAAAACAGTAACGTTACAGTTGGCGCCCATCTTTATTCTCATCTCAACCCACTCCCATTTGCTCCTTAAATTCTAAAAAATACTTTCACAAGATAACTATCATCCTTTGACTATTCTTTCGGCTCTCATCTATAACACTATTCTATCTGTTACTTCAATCACTACTATACTATATACTCTCCAGTACTCTTACATCATAACACTGCATATACACACATTCACCACTTACCTGATTACAACTGTAATCTACATCCAGTCTTCTCTTGGAGGTGTTTTTAAAACCATTTTTGGTCACCAATAAGTTGAGTTCTGGAATACTCTACGGCGTGCTGCAGGAGAATATCCTTGCAGTATACGTTCATGCAGGCTTCAAGTTACACTTGAAGCTGAAGACTTTTCACTCATATACTTATACTATCAAATACCTACTATACTTACTTTATATAATTATGTATCTTCATTCACTCTTATCAATACAGAGGATCCTAGAGATGTTAAAGAAACATACTTTAAATTTTTAATGTTTATTTTGATATTTCTTATTTCTTCTCGCTTATTTGAAATGTATATAATTGTAACTATGTCTTATAGTGTACATACTTTATAATTTTCTTCACTCCACCTTTAAAATAACGTTTCGGCTTATTTTGTACACTCCTTTTTTTTTCTCTCTTATTTGCTTGTCTGAACTGGCAATACTTAACTTTTCTTTGTCCTTCAAACTGTAAGGAACTTTAACTTTGATGAGCGGTTCATAACTCAATAAATAAGCCCTTATGTAATGTTTGTGCTAGGCGTTATGCGTTGTGCAGTAAATGAGCGGTTCACAACTCATAAAATAAGCCCTTGTTGATGCGCTGTAAATGAGCGGTACACAACTCTTTAAATAAGCCTTTGTGTTGTATATATTTTGTTTTATTAGTGGTTTTCAAAAAGGTGCGGGTTACGACACCTAATTAAAAAAATAAGCCTACGTTATTCTTAACCGAATATTTCCTTGTGGAGTATGCGTCATTGAATGTGAACCATATCCCCTACGTATGAGTGAGAGTGAGTGATAGGTATTGTGATAGGTATTGTGAAAGATGTGTGTGTAAGGTCAAGGACTTATTCTTAACCTCAAAATTTTTAAATGTAATCAAAAATTTTCTGGGGTTTTTGGGGTAATGTAGGAAAACTGTGTTTTCCTGCATAATTTTGTACTTTTATCTACATGTTTTTTATACTTTCTACATTAAAACATGTACTTCTTTATCGTTTAGTTCTAATTTAGTTCTAAAACAGTACCTTTTTGTGTTATTCCTTCACAATTCGTACATTAATATTTTCATTTTTATCCCTTGTTTTGCTTTCAAAAGTACATCTATAGATTCTCTGGATTTATCTTATTACGATAAGCTTATTATTGTTTCTTCAAATGTAATATTTAGCTGAAATCAATAGACCTTAGATTTTCGAAGATTGTTTATATTATTTTAGGTTGTCAATTATGGCAAATGTCATTTATCTTTTTTATGTCATAAAAAGCTCATAGACGTAAGTTTCCTTTATATTTTATATGCTATCTCTGTCTAACACGTACATTTTTATCTCAACTTGTATTAAAACCTTAGCAATTATCTTTGGCCATGTATAATATTTGAATTAATCAAATTTAGAATACTAGCGTTCCACCAAAGTCTTCTTGCTAAAGCTGGTGGCTGAGGAAAAAAAATTGATATCTAGCATCCAAACGGAGCGGAGATAAGTTACATCTATTAGCTCCCAATCGGAGAACTCTAAATTAAATACAAGACCATTCCCGGGTCAAGTGGCCCGGGAAAGTTGCTGGTCTTCAATATATTTGTCTGGCTGTCTTTAAAAAGCTGCTGTACGGGATACTGAAGACCCTCTTACTGGCTGGACGTTGAAGACCCTCATACTGGTTGGACATTGAAGACCCTCTTACTGGCTGGACGTTGAAGACCCTCATACTGGTTGGACATTGAAGACCCTCTTACTGGTTGGACGTAGAAGTCTCTGATTGTACTTGTGGACTTTCTTTTCTTTAATATACTTTATTTTCTTTTTACTTTCATAATTCTTATTTTTACCTTCTCTTTAACACCTCTAGTAGGATAGGTCCTTTAGTATTTCTTATTATTGTTCTTACTGTTTCTCTTATAAAAACAGTAACGTTACACTGTACAAACTCTTTTCATATTAAATCCGATCCGAAATAAGTAGGCAGTTATGGGTTTTTACCATACCATTCTACGCATTCCTGTTCGGTGCATCTGTACTTAGTATCGTCATCAGGTACGACGAGTCAAAAGACGTAGTAACCAAAAAAAAAAGATGAAACATCACCCAAGAACAAGAAAACCCGAAAAATCATACTTATGCCGCTCCTGAAGGATCTGATACCCGAAGGTAGACCGCCGACATTTTCGCTTAAAGTTCTCAAATAGTCACCGTTCTGAGGATTGAGGTGCTATATACCTAGCATGTTTATCGACCGCCTCTGTGGCCTAGTGGTTCAACCCATCGATTTCAGATCCCCAGGGGGAGTACAATATATTTTGCTTGGTTTGGTTGGTGGTAGGACTTTTTTTAAGTCCGCCTGGCTAGCTACCACCATCTTACCTAATATTGTCGCCATAATAACAATTCTGAATTGTTGTGTTCTGGCATTTAGAGGTAAGATAGCCAGTTCCTGAGTTTGAGGATTCCGGGTGAAGTGCGCCTCCACCTTGTAACCAGAACTGCAAGTTTGCAATTCGGCGGAAACATCACGATACCTTTGTCTTCATTAGATACTCAGGTTTTTACACGAGGTAAGCCTCGTGTATGATAATCTCTTTGATTAAAAGCCCAAAACTAACTAGCCAGTATTAGTCATGATTTCACTCGTTTTGTTTTTTCAGCTGCTGAAACCTTCCAATTATGGGGATATCTTGTTTGAAAGAACTATATACGTATATTTTGTCTGATATTTTTATTTACACGATATTTGACATCTATACGTGATCAGTTCTCTCATAAAATCACTAAGCTGCATGCAGGCAGATGCTGGGATTTACTGAAGAGTAAGTTAAGCTTTTGCCCGGAATTTAGTTTGTGAATATAACTTTTACTTTTTAATGCCAAGCCAAAAATGCCAAGTACTTGCATTATTCGAGCTGTGCGTTGCAAAGTATTTGTTACGATCACGTAATTTTCGACACCAAACAGCAGTGAAGCAGCAATGACAGCCAGCAGGCAAATATTGTGCACTTGGTGGCCAAAAACCCAAGAAATAAATCTACTATCGCTTACAATCAGCGGCTCAGTAGTGCACAATGAGAAGCTTCTTTTTCCCTTAGGAGGGATGCTTGCTACCCATTTTGTGGTCAGATTTGCGACCCAGGTACATTTGGATTCTAATACAATATAACACAGTTTAACGTTATTATAACTTTGTGCTTGTAACAAATTTGTTGAAAACTTTAGGTGCCTTGTGCTCTGCACGCTTGCTGGTGCGAATTTATCGAAAATAGGCGAAATTCTGCTAGTTATGCTGATATCTGGTTTGAAAGAACTAATACTTGTATATTTTGTCTGACATTTTTATTAATACGATATCAGACATGAATACATAATCAGTTCTCTCATAAAATCGCCAAGCTGCATGCAGCCAGAAGGTGAAATTCGCTAAAGAGCATTGTAAGTTATGCAGGACTGGTTTTGCCCGGAACTTAGTTTGGTGATATTACTTTCACTTATTTATTGCTAAGAACTTTCGGCATCGGATCTGTGGTCAGATTTGCGACCTAGGTCCGAGTACAGTGGACACTTGCGCGGGCGTGTACACAGTTGCAAGTACTGCGGACATGCCCGTAATTCAGACATCTAAAGCATTGCAGCAGCTGAGAGCCCAGATTGTCTACCTGAGCTGAAATCCAGCCGATGGTGATGTGTTTTGCTATGTCTAGCTGACGCAACGAGAACAACGGACCCACGCTGTGTCCTAGGTAGTGGATGAGTGACGAATGTCCACCACAGACGAGCTGGCTTCAGCTTAGGGGCAGCAGCGGGACGGTACCTAATTTCTGACCTAAACTTTTTTTTTTTCGCTGGGAAAAATGCATTACGCAAACCCTCCCATAGGGGGTGGGAGGGTTATGTAGGACTCCCCGATTGCCGGTATACCCACTCAACCACCCAGTAGCAATCCCGCATCGTCTGTTTGAGGGTAGGACTGGGAAACCGGCAGAGCCTTTACATCCAGTCCCCCGACGACCGCCCGCCCGCCTTACAGCGGGGCCTGCACTTCTCTCCCGGAAGGGGACCTAACCTAGCCTTACCTAATCTACCTCAAACATAAAAAGCTAATAGCTCACATGGTATATTTGGTTTGTACTATAATAAGAAACAGTTTAAATTAATTATAATAATAATAATCTATTTGGTGACTCGTGCACTCTTGCTGGTGCGAATTTATAGAAAAAGATGACGAAATTCTAAATTTCGACGAAATGTCTTATTATTTGGTAGCCTAATATGACATTTGTTATGATAGTAGTCACTCGTGGCGAAGGTTTATATTTGTGATAAGATGCTTTTCTGCCAATTGCGATTGTGTGATATTTGTGCAATTTCAGAAACAATTGCATTATTTGTTTTTACTTAATTTTTAATTTAAGCCATTCAGGATGGTAAGATGTTTGTTACACCTTCGACTGTTTTTAGCATTCGGTCCGGACAGTCAACAGTTATATTAGCGGAAGAAATTACAGTAATTAATTACTTTGGCAATTCTACAATTATAAATAGAAAGCGGCCCATAGGGCCGTTGCCAAGACAAAAGCTATTGAATACGCCACCGCCCCATTTTCGGTTGATATTCAAATCAAAATGGTTCACTATAGAGGACTATTTGAGGTATTCTAGCTCATTCCGGATCTTACCTTGCTCTTTCTCAGTGACACGCGAGTATTTAATGATATTACCCTCGATACGTAGAAGCTGTACCTATCTCATCTAGCGTAAGTGAAAACTAGTCAAACATATTTTGTCACGACTAAAACGACAGGTATACCCCAAAACGTACCTGTACCATTCGACCCGGTGCCATCGAGATCCACTGTAAAACTCGTCCCGATGACATTGACATCTACTGCACAACTCGACTCGGTTCCATCAGTGCCGCTGGTTGACCAAACACCATCAATTTACAACGTGTCACTGAATACAGCGCCATCAACTTGTGTTATCATTAAACCAGCATCAGCATCCTCACCATAATATACCAATCGTTTCTCCAGATGGAAAAAGATGAAACTCTCTCATTTTCCCAATAAACACAATCTGACATTTATTCCCCCTATTATAGCGAGTATAAAGAGAGATCACAAGATTTCAGTACGAGCCAGTAGTAGTCATGATTTCACTTGTTTTTTTTTTCAACTGCATTGAAAACTTCTAATTAACTTCTTATCTTGTTTGAAAAAACTAAAATATGGATGTTTTTATTCATACGATATCAAATATTTATACACAATCAGTTCTCTCATAAAATCGTCAAGCTGCAAGCAGGCAGATGCTGGGATTTGCTGAAGATTGTAAGTTATGCAGGACTGCTTTTGCCTGAAATTTAGTTAGGGGATATTACTATCCGTTTTTAATAGCCAAGTACTTGCAATATTCGAGCAGTGCGTTGCAAAGTATTTGTTACGATCACGGAATTTTCGACACCAAACTGCAGTGAAGCAGCAATCACAGCCATCAGATGAATATTGTGCATTATATGGCCAAAGACCCAAGAAATAACCTACTATCGCTTACAATCAGCGGTTTTGTAGTACCGTGGTTGTGCAAACTTTTTCTTGGGCGTCCAGTATGCAATATTTCCACGCTCATTCGAAATCTTATGCTAAAGAAAGTGAAACTTAGGCACATATGAAATTAAAAAATAACTATGGACAACTATGGATAGTGAAACTAGATGGCAAAACTACCCATCGGTGAAAACATTAATGCCATGGCAGATGCCAATGGCGGTGGCTCATAAACTACGAATAAGTAATAAGTCAGGAAATGCGTTGAAAAAATTACGATTATAATGTCCAGGGATCACTTTTCACTAGCGAATAGTAGCAAAATTATTAAATAATTATATTCAAAGATGTTCAAATATTTTATCAAAGCGAAATAATCAATACTATGCAAAGTGGTCAATAAATTTTGAAAAAATATATCAAAGGTCTCCAAATAAATGTGTAAATGGAAAAATAAATATACTAGTGGTTCTGTGAGAACTGTAGACCTCGCGAGCCCTTATAACCATGCAATAACCGATGCTCTCCTCTTTCACTATTCTTTTTAGAGTTTTGAGAGTTTCAAATCTGGTAATTTCCCGATGTAAATATCGTTAAACAGTTAGCAAACGATTTTTTCGTTGATACTCACATCGTAAATATATCGGGGTTGAAAACTTATCAACTTTCAAGCAAGAAGTGTAAAGGAAGAAATTGTAGAAGAGGTGCAGTGTTGTTTTCCATAAAAAAAAAATCCCATAGTTTTCCTACGTTTTGTTTTAACTGTACTTTTGATTGTTGTCAGGAAACATATATTATTTGGGTGTTGTATTGTACGAGTATGATGCGAATGTATTTTCAATATATATATATGTGTATATTTAAGTATCTCCATCCACGATCTAGTAATATGGGAATATTACAAGTTAAGCTTAGTTTGGTTCTAGATGGCGCTGCGTGAAATTAATGTCCTGTAAAATGTATTTATTCAAATATTTGTTAAGACTGCGCTCAACATAACATAGTTAAGTGATTTTTGTGCTTGTCTGTTTAATTTTGTTTTTGGTGTACAATAAAGAGTTTATCTATCAATCAATCTGTCGATCGATTCAGTTCAAATTCTTAATGCAATGTAGATGAAGACGTAGGTATATGATATACTTATGGATTGTTTTACGTAGCGCGGTACAACGCGGGTATTATAATCACTTTAATGCTGGTATTGTAACGAAACAGGTAATCAGCAATATTATCAAAAGAAGTAGAGCTTCTGATGAAAGATTGTGATGATCATGAGTTTGAGTAGTCACTTATATACAATATAAGTGACTATTCAATCTCGTGATTATAATGTAAGGTCTTTTAATTAAACTATTTATATACAATTTGACTTTACGAGCAGAAAATTTGGTGGTGCTTAGAGGAAGCTAAATGTAAGATAAAGTAAATAAGTAACCAGAACTGCAAGTTTGCAATTCACAACAAAACATCACGATACCTTTGTCTTCATTAGATACTCAGGTTTTTACACGAGGTAAGCCTCGTGTGTAATTATCTCTTTGAAAAAGCCTAACACAAACCAGACATCAAGAAATCTCAGTTCGGGTTGAGCCAGTAATAGTCATGATTTCACTTGTTTTATTTTTTCAGCTGCATTGAAACCTAGTTATGCTGATATCTAATAGGTAATAACATTTATTCAATAAAAAGTACAATTAAACTAACTATGTACAAAGGAATCAGTCAGAATTACCTAAGGACCGTTACAAACGGCCTATAGGTAACTCAATTGTTCCAGACCAGTACCAGACGGAAGCGTGCCCAAGACACTGGCTGCATTGCCACGCTGAATAGCTATGCTAATTTGCTGGCCTAAATAAGAGCCAGCCCTTGGGTCACGTGTCGCCTCAATCAAAAGCCCCGCAATAGTTTTGAAAACCCGGAGGGCACCGGCTCCCCACGGACCCAAGGTCTCCACCCCAAAAGGCTCAAATAGGTAAGCTCTGTCGAGACCACTATATTTGCGCCTTTTGTGATCCTCGGCCGAATCAGCCGCCGCACCAACCCTAACTGATGTCCCAGGATATGCTGATATCTTGTTTGAAAGAACTGAATATGCCTATTTTAATTGATATTTTTATTTATACGATATCAGATAATCTATGCATTTTCAGTTCTCTCATAAAATCGCCAAGCTGCAAGCAGGCAGATGCTGGGATTTACTGAAGAGTAAGTTAAGCTTTTGCCCGGAACTTAGTTTGTGAATATAACTTTTACTTTTAAATAGCCAAGTACAAACTTGCATTATTCGAGCTGTGCGTTGCAAAGTATTTGTTACGATCACGTAATTCTCGACACCAAACAGCAGTGAAGCAGCAATCACAGCCATGAGATGAATATTGTGCATTATGTGGCCAAAGACCCAAGAAATAACCTACTATCTTACAATCAGCGGCTCAGTAGTGCACAATGAGGAGCTGGCTCCTGTTTTTTCCCTTAGGAGGGATGCTTGCTGCCCATTTTGTGGTCAGATTTGCGACCCAGGTACATTTGGATTCTAATAATAATATTAAACAGTTTTACGTTATTATAACTTTCTGTGCTTGTTACAAATTTGTTGAATATATGCCATGTGAATAATATTTAAAAAAAAAGTTTTTTATTTTATTATTTTAATTATTTTCAAAAAATATTTTTAAGGCATGATAATAGTGTTTCATTCAATTTCATTTTTTATTTGTTTATAAAAATATTGAATGTACAGATTCTGACACGTATATAGTTTTCGTCATATCGTGGCAACGTAGCGCCACCTACCAGGCTCAATTGTAAATTTAATTTTTGAGCAATCCTAAAACACTTACAACAAGTTTCATCAGTCTGTCTAGCCGTTTAGGCTATCTTAACGATCCTACGAGCTTTGGGTAAGGACCGTTTGAAATGGCCTTGACCCAGAGACAGTTATTTGGTTATTTGTTGGTTATTTGCCTCAATTTTTTTATTAATTCTTTATTGAAGGGTTTGTTCAAAACTGAACATGTCACCCTATAGGTACATAAAAAAAACAAATCGTACAAAATAACAAAAACATTAGTGTTTTTGTTATTTTGTACGATTTGTTTTTTTCTAAGATTCTTAAAAATAACCTAATTATGATTCCTAGTCGATAAATTGTAAAGTTCACAGCTTTCCAGCTTCCTCCGATAGAGGATAAGACAGAAAGTTGTTACAGCCTCCTATTTGCCAGAAACTACGGTTCCTGATGAAAATTTGATGTCGAAGAGTTTTGTTGCGGGCGCATTCCATGAGGATATGAAAAACATCTTCGAATATGGCACAAGTGTCACAATTGGGCGAGGTATGTGTCCTGAACGAAATCTAAAAGCATTAGATAACTCGTTTCTACTCATCACACATTTATCAAACCATGGGTAGCAAAGCAGTGTAGGTTGGACTGTCCTATGCCAGTTGCCTCTTTATGAGATAATGTTGCGGACACTGGGTATCCGAAATTGGCTAGAAAAGCTCACACGATTCTCGCCAGCTCTAAGTCAAAGATCCCCTTTTCTAACTTTTTATTACAAGCTACATAAAACACCATAGTGTGTGTCACTCGCCCGATATCCTAAGTGTGATAAGTTCTCCCTGGGGTGAGTTGATCGCTGATCAAATGTGTTATGTTAATCTTTCCGTGTGATTCTAAGCTTTTTCGTATGCTACGCTAGAAATATTTCCATGAAACTTAAGCCTTTTTTCGACATAATTAAAAGGAATGTGGCCCCCGTCTGTAAACTGTTATCTATCTGTCTATTTGACTATGTTTTAGTAACTTGTTTGTCTTTCGTGTGACGTGACACACTCGCGGCCCTTCATTCAATTCGTTTAATCGCAGAAGCCGCCGATACACCGAACCACAAACGCGGCGTTTCCTATTTTAACCTACAAATATACATTACAGGCTGCGCGCAGACAAGCTGACAGGCTTCTTCCACACGTCAGACAGGCGTCTACTACCGAGCTGACCCACTACTTATTCGCTACCGGAGAAACTTATACTCCAACCAACTGCTCCAGACGGTATCCTGGTTGATAGCATCATCACTTCTAGCGACGGCCTAGATACGCGGCCACCCTTGATCTGCACCACACTTCACACACACCGCCGCAACGTGACCACGCCGCGCCCCCTCAGCATCATTACGCAGTACAGTACCAGTTACCAAGTGATTGTTTTTAGAAACTATATACCCTTTTTTAACCGCCTCTGTGGTCTAGTGGTTCAAACCACCGATTTTGGCTCCAGAGTTCCCGGGTTCAATCCAGGGGGAGAACAATATTGTGCTTGGTTTGGTTGGTGGTAGCATTTAGTTTAAGTCCGCCAGGCTAGCTACCACCATCTTACCTAATTTTTACGCCATTACAACAAATTCTAATATTCTTCAGGGGTCTAACCACGTATTATATCCGGGTATCCCGCGGGTAAAGCTGCGGACCATCTAACAATTTTTTTACTCAATAACTCACTTGAATGTAAAATAACTCACTTGAGTGTTTAATATTTTTTAACAGTTAGTAGATTTTAGTTCAAAATAACGGGGAGGTTATTCTAAAAGTAGATATCGAAAATGCTTTTAATTCGGTTGACAAAGGCGCCTTGCTAAATCAAATCAAATCCAAAATTCCCGAAATTTATCTTTTTCTATTTCAATGTTATGGTTCACCATCAAAATTAATTTACAAGAACCAAACTATTTCGTCTTCAGTTGGCTGTCAGCAAGGCGACCCTCTTGGCCCGGCCATTTTTAGCCTTACCATTCACCTAATCATTCAACGCCCGAAATCTAAATTGAATGTATGGTATCTAGATGACGGAACCCTAGTTGGCGATGTGGACTCAGTATTTGGTGATCTAAAAATTATTAGAGATGAATTTCGATTGGCTTAGAACTAAATTTTTCGAAATGTGAAATATACATTTCAGATACATGTTTGGATAGAAATTCAAGTATTCAAAAGTTTGAGACTTTGGCTTCCAATATTACTGTTGTAGATAAGAGTTCACTCCACCTACTAGGTTCACCAATTCTTGATGAATCTTTTCCGGGTTTCATCGACGACAAAATTTAAAATTTTATGAAGGTTTCGGACAGACTTTCAAAAATTAACTCACATATGACTTTCAGCATTATATAATTTTGTCTTTTTGTCCCAAAATTTTCTTATGCTTTGCGATGTTGTTAACTGTGGAAACATAGTGAGGAAGGCTTAGACAACATAATTAAGAACACCCTTTCCACGGTTTTAAATGTTGAGTTGGATGACAGAGCATGGTCGCAGGCCTCATTGCCTGTTCGATTGGGCGGCTTAGGTATACGCCAAATTTCTAGTGTTGCTTTGCCAGCGTTCTTGTCTTCCGTCTCTAGTACACATTCTTTGGTTGAGAAAATTCTAACACCATCAATTTCGGCTGTACCTGGCAATATACTCCAAATTTCTTATCCTGACAAGGTTCGAAATGCTTGGCATAGTGCTTGTCCTTATACCGATCCCCCAAAACACCTTTCGGCACAACGGCAGTGGGACGGGCCTCTGTGCTAGTTGACACGGAATTATCTATTACATATGTGCTCAACCTCCACAGATCGTGCTCGTCTCTTAGCTGTTTCAAAATGGGATTCAGGTCTTTGGCTGCAAGCACATCCATCTTACAATACCGGTATACTTATGGACCCTGTAACTTTCCGTATTGCCACTTGTCTTCGGTTGGGTGCAAGATGCTGCGCCTCTCACCAGTGCCGGTGCGGTGCGGCCGTAGATCAATTTGGTTTTCACAGACTTTCGTGCATAAGGTCTGAAATTCTTAATGACATTTTCCGTCGAGCTTTTACCAGTGTCAGTGTTCCAGCCGTTCTTGAACTGACTGGTCTGTTACGTGATGATGGTAAGCCGCCCGACGGTATGACTCTTGTCCCTTGGGAAATGGGTAGGCCTTTGGTGTGGGATGCTACCTGCGTCGATACCCTAGCGCCATCTCGTCTGCCTGGGACATCAGTTAGGGCTGGTGCGGCGGCTGATTCGGCCGAGGATCACAAAAGGCGCAAATATAGTGGTCTCGACAGAGCTTACCTATTTGAGCCTTTTGAGGTGGAGACCTTGGATCCGTGGGGAGCCGGTGCCCTCCGGGTTTTCAAAAATCTTGCGGGGCTTTTGATTTAGGCAACACGTGACCCAAGGGCTGGCTCTTATTTAGGCCAGCGAATTAGCATAGCTATTCAGCGTTGCAATGCAGCCAGTGTCTTGGGCACGCTACCGTCTGGTACTGGTCTGGAACAGTTGAGTTACCTATAGGCCGTTTGTAACGGTCCTTAGGTAACCTACTGATTCCTTTGTACATAGTTAGTTTAATTGTACTTTTTATTGAATAAATAAATGTACCATTATTTGTTAGTAGATAGTTCGAAACATAACTTAGAGTGTTAGGTATTAGGTATTTGGCTATCTGGTTTGTCTAATCTTCTTATACATTATATGTTATTGAGAAGGAATCAATTCTTGTTATACACACTTTTAATTGAGCGATTTCGATTCGTTTCATTAAAACATTGAATTTTTTTTTATAATTTTAAAGCTGAATTACTGACTTTTAAAAGTAAATAAAAAAATTAAAGAGGAAGTTTAACTGAATAGAGAAATTCGTTTAACTTCCTGATTATGTTTTTAAGGTAGGTACCTATAGGTACATGTACTCCGTGTATCATAGCCGTTGGATACACAAACTGTACTTTCCACGTATAGCAATTATCTTAATTAAACAATATGTTACAACCATTAATGCAAATTTATGAATGCAGTAAAGCTCACCAGGCTAAAGAATAAACTCCGATATTACCAGAAGCCTCTATTGCGGCAGTAGAGAGTTGATGTTCTCATTAATTATGTCTATAGGCGATCTGTCAAAGAGCATCCAGATCTTTTCCGAATAACAAACAGATGATTGATGTTTGATTGATGGAATGTAGTGGGGAACTATGGTACTTGTATCTGTCGAAGCAAGACTGACTTTACTTACTCGTAAGTACCTAAGTTCAATGAGACTTTACCAACCAAACAACACTCGGCAATTAAATTTGCATCGCAGAACAGACACTGCCAAAAGATTATTAAATATCAGCTCAGGAAGCAATGCTAAATACCGCATGGTGATATAGGGGTAGGTACGTAGATGGTACCAAACATATGATTGATGATTGAGATTAACATTGATTGTTACAATCCCCGTCAGTTTTTTTAAGGCAAACCAAATTTACAAAACTTGAGTACTTTTGTAAATTTGATTGTAAAATCAAATGAGAGAATTAGCAGCCTGCTCATTAAACATATAGGTAAGAAGTGATCAACAGAAACCATGGATATAATTTTTCAAAAATTTAACACTACAATAAAAGTGTGCTATATAATAAATTCTTACCCTATGCACACTTTTTCACAATCTTTCTTAATTTACCTAAGTTTTCAAAGATCGACTCTTGCAAATTTATTCACTAACAAACATCAACCAAGTTTTACCCCGTCGACACCGAGCGAACCAAAAAAACATACCCTCACTAACTTCAAACCATGTAAAATAGACGACATTATTAAATGAATCCGTAATCTTGACCCCAATTGTAGTGTAGAAATTGACGGTATGTCTACCAAAAGTTTCCAAAAGCTTTTGATGTATCAATGGACTTGTAGCAGACAAAATTAACAACTGTATTAATAAATGCCTACGGGATGGATTGTTTCCGGATCTCCTCAAGGTAGCTAGAGTGAGTCCAATTTATAAAGCCGGGTCAATGACCGACCCAGGTAATTATCGTCCCATTTCGGTTTTCCAGTAGTATCAAAAGTTTTCGAAAAGGTAATTTACTCTGGTTTAGAAAAATATCTAGCTTCAATCAATTTTCTTTTTGAAAGACAATATGGGTTTTGACTGAGGTGTTGACTGAGGACGACATGCCTGGTTCTGGCATGCGCGGTCCTTACAAGGTCGTGTAAGTGCTTCCACATCACCGCTACGAGTTAGAGCTACTTGTTGGTTCATATGGAAAAAAGATCCAAGCTGCTGCCGAACATATGGTACTTTGGCGAGGAGAGTGGACGCTGGACACATGCTCTGCTTTCTTCGAGAGCGGTGAGTAGTTAAAGTACGAGTCGCTGAGCGGTAGGAGTCGTAAGCTATTGCAGCAGGCGATGTTGTATTCATGTTTATAACAAGCGTTAGTTGCTTGGTTGTCGGTATACGATTTGCAACAAGTTATCAGCTTACTTGGATGCCTGGAACAGATTTTACTGCACATAGCATGCGAATGTTGAGGCTGAGGCTATGATGTAGTAAACTCTTGTACACTATCTTGAACAATGTATAACAGGTGATAAAAATTCGGAATCGGTCACTTGCTATGCTTTGTTTTTTTTTTAACATTTACTTTGAGATCCCATGGCCAAGGAATCTGGTAGGCTTTGCAAACCGATCAGTCACTGTGAAACGTACATTCACAGGGTTTATTATTAGGCATATTTCATTTTTTTTTTTTGTTGTGTTCCTATCCAACTGAGGTAGCTGAAAATTTTATACTCCATAGCGAGTTACGATATTCTGAAACAAAGTAGTCGGCAATAGTTACTAGTAGCGTAACTAACAGGTTAACTTAACTAAACCTAGATGACAGCGACACTGTCCAGGCAGTATACCTAACAACGTGGTCTTTGTTCACAGCAACTAAAGATGTGATCCAGAAACCAGGAAACCAGAACCAGTTTACAACCAGGATATTCGCAAGGATACAATTTACGATTGATACATGTTTGTAGTTACAAAGGGCCTAATCTGCCGAGGGAGGTAGAGGTGTCAGGAGAGGCTGTGTTACGTTTAAATTGAGGTGCCATCCGATGACGAGTAAACAACTTGCATGACGTCACTCGGCCTATAAGAAACAGTGCGCGCGCGCTCTCGTCGCAGGGCAGGATCGAGCCAGTCGTTGAAGAGTGAACAACTCGCTATTTTGTAACAGTTTGTGATAATAAGGCGCTACCATGCCCAAATCGGTATTGAGGTCGCTATTTTTCTAATAACCTTTAAGAACAAGTTGAGAAGTCATTTCTCTGATGACTTATTTCTAGAATTTGATAAAATTACTTATTAAAAATGTAGAAATGCAATGTGCAGTCTGAAAATTTAATATTTTCAAGTTAAAATAGTGCTTCCTCACCTTCTAAAACCAGCTGAGCATATAAATACAGTTTTTAGAATTTTAGTTTTTTTAGACTGTTTATTTGTGCACGCGTATTCCTGGAACAGCTTTACCGCTTTGGATGTAGTTTTTGATGACGTGCTGTGTATGGTTCAGGCAGGGCATCGATTTTTTTGCTTTCTTACAAGATCTGATGATCATCTTATGCAACCCGTTATCATTAAAACGACCCTTTTTGTTTTGTACGACGGGTAAGCACTTGGCCTTCATCTCACCAGGTTACAACTTGAGATAAGGCGAAAGGTAGAGGCGCACTTCACCCGGAATCCTCAACAAACTGAGGAACTGGCTATCTTACCTCTGAATGCCGGAACACAACAATTTTAGAATTGTTATTATGGCGACAGAATCAGGTAAGATGGTGGTAGCTAGCCAGGTGGACTTAAACAAAGTCCTACTATCAACCAAATCAAGCACAATATATTGTACTCCCCATGGGGATCGAACCCTGGACCTCTGGATCTGAAATCGGTGGGTTGAACCACTAGACCACAGAGGCGGTTGAAAATATATATCAGTCTAGGGCGCACTACTCGTTATAATGGCACTAAATATTATGAATGTGCAATAGAAATAAGAAACACAAACCAGAAAATAAACCAATCTCCTGTAGGTGAATGCAAGATGAGGGATTCGAACCCTTACTCTCCAGATTTTACGCCTGGTGCCTTATCCACTATGCATTTCCGGTTTACTGTGTATCGATAACGAAATACAGGTTTTACTTGATACTTGTTTCTTACTGTTGTATGCTGTGACGAGGTAGATGCATCCATTTTTTGTTGCCATTAACGATATCCGAAGCGATTGTGTCCCGTTCAAAGCTCCTTTTACTTTAACGTCATCTCTCGTGTTAGATCAAAATCTTTGTCTCAATCAAATTACTTAGACAGCCTAAGCCAGATTTATGAAGGTTGAAGCTGGTACAAATAATGTGTTACAGATGGCTTCTATACCCAGTACCTAGTACTATAATGGTAACTCAGGTCAGACCCAAAGGTCACGGGTTCGATCCCCAGGGGTAGTACAATATTGTGCTTGGTTTGGTTGGTGTTAAGACTTTGTTTAAGTCCGCCTGGCAAACTACCACCATGTTACCTAATTATGTCGCTCAAAGTTATTTTAGAAAAAAAAAAACAAACCACCTTGATCATTAAAACTTAAAAATAACTATAAGGGTAAGAACATATAATTATATCTACGTTTGAGAAATGTTTATTGTCAGTAGAACAAATTCTGTTAACGTTCCAACGTACTGGGCATAGTTAGAGCGCTGAAAAGAGAGATAAAAGAGCTTAATTACGTATGCGTTTTAAGGGCACATTAAGTTGATTGCCTCTACAAGAGAAGGGGAGTCAATTTTACTATTGATAATGTTGTACAATAACATCTTCCTTTTTTTTAGCTTTTTTTTTGTAAAACCTACGACACCACGAAGTCTACGACACCTTATTTAAGAATCATGTAAGGGTGCAATAATACGGGATTCTGGGAAATATTTACGCAATGATGGGAACGTAGATAAATACAGATGACTAAAACAAATGTTAAGAATCCGTTCCTAATATAGTACAGTGCAGCTTAGAGTTGCACTATGTCAGGGTAATGAAGACGATGTTTCGATCCCATTATCCTGTTTTCCAAGTTTTTTATTTAAAAGACGAACTACTTAACTTTTATTGATAATATTTCTAAAATATGAAACGCTGTTAATGACGCATCTTCTTTCTACATGGTTCTATTTTTCTTTGTTTCATTTGTCTTAACATATTTTAGTTCTATCATATTCGATCATCCTGCATCAAGAAGATGCTAGAAGATAAAATTGTGACGCTATAAAAGTAGTCATCGAACTATTTTGTTAAGAGGTACCGTGATTTTTTTTTGTTATGGCAACTAAAAACTGTTTTTTTAACTTAATGCATCATCATCATTATCTGCAGACTGGGGTTGCTTACCCTTAATAATAACGGCCAGATATCTCAAGAACACTCTCTGAACTTGTTACTGTGCAAATATATGCACATGGTACTGACAGCAAACACAGTTTTTAGATTTCTGTCAATTTTTATCAGTAAAAAACCAATAAGGGGGGTTGTTATATAAAAAAAGCAATTGCATCGTGGTAAAAACATCTAATTAGAGTTATTAACATTCGTCACGCGTGAGCTGAGTATGTCAGTAGGCGGTATGCTACTACGAAAGTCTTGTACTATTATATGATATAACAAGACTTTCACAATTTCGTCTTGTTAGATAAATTCGCACGAGTCAATCAAGTACTGACACCTAACGTTTCCAACAAACTTTTTACGAAGACACTGTGCTTTATATCATATTAGAAGCCAAATGTATCTTACAATGTTTGTTATAGCTATGTATGTTTGGGGTAATTTATACCATCTTCATATTAGTCTACCCTAGAAAATGAAAATACTGGCTTTTGCTAGAGGTCATAGCAATGTCTGAAGAACTGGTTATCATACCTTTTGATGTCGGAACACTAGCAAATAAAACTGCTTTTTCTACTGCGATTTTACTGTATCTAAAATTAATTTTCCATACAGTAAAATCATGATTTTTGGGACTAAGACCTAACTAACTAAAGACCTATCACCGACAGAACAAAAAAAAATACAGTATTGTGCTTGGGTTCTCTGGATAAGAATGAGCAAACAAGACAACACAGAGGTTGTAGACACAGGTGTTGCATGGCTAAAATTGATAGTCTTTGTCACAACTTTATAACAACGGCTGTAAAATCCTTTTTTATTATTTGTATATTATTATTATTATGGGAAGCACTCTTTGCCAAAGAACAAGCTTTTTAAGCTTATATTGGTGACGAGGGCTTAGTTAGAAATGTTTTTTTTTTTACATGTTTACAAACAACGCATACACTAACAGAAGAAATTTCACAATCTGAGACGGCAGCGGTAACAAAATAATTATTACTAATACAACTGGACATACCTTATACTAATAAATTAAATATGTAATTACATAAGATACTAACATGTCTTAACCAGATATTTGTGTAACTATATTATTATATTACATACCCATATAATCTTAACGTTTATTTATTTAATCTACCTATCTAAAAACTGTATGAGTATATGAAATTGCATAAACCTTTGCTGGCTGAACAAAAATTTGTAATGCACAAGTTCTAGTACAGCATAGCTACCTTCCGACTTGGACAAGTGTCTACGTTATATATGTAATTATGTTATACATTATACTATCTAAATCAACTGAATCAATGAAAATACGAAGCTTTTTTTTTGTTAAAGATAAAAACATAACAACACTATGCCTACATCATAAGTAATAAGATAAAAAACGTTGTACATAATGTAACAACTTAATAATAACAAGCACTTCAGAATTCTCTAATAACTTAATAACTTATTCCAGTGACTGGGCAAGCTTCTTACCCGAGACTCACTCAATACATACAACAGGCGAGCGTGTTGTATATTTTCTAACATTTACAGATAAATATACTATCAAACCAAAAAATACTACAATGTGTAAGCAAGAAAACAAAAACAAACTAAATTATGCTATTTTAGGAAGTACCTGCATAGTTTTTTGAGTAATAGTATTCAATGTACTTAGTATATGTTTGTTGGAATTTAATAAGATAAAAAGTCTACAAACAAAGTGTACCTACCTACCTACAACAGAGAATAAACTGAATAAAGAATCCCCCCGTTCTTCTAAAATGTGATGAGGGTGGAAAAAATTATGTGATCGGAGAAAAAAAGCTGCAAAAGTACCGCAACCTCGAAACACTACGCAAAGCAAGTCCAGAGTTACTACAAGATACACTACTTGTTCAAAAGACTACATAGGGAGTCTGGCAGTTCGCCTGGAGATCGGATGTTGAGGCTTCCCAAGTCCTGAAGTGCATCGGGGATGTTTGCCAATATGCGGGTGGACTGTTTCTACACAACCATGTGAAAGCGGTGCGCAGGTACGCAGAGTAAGGGCCAGCACAAATGCTTAAAGCATTATCTAGTAGATTTGACTCAAATAAAATTAATCACTGTAAAACTTATGGTCTAAATGCAATATTTGAATTAATATTTTGACATTATGACTTTTTTGAAAGACCTGAAATTATAAAATGTAATAAAATATATTGTAAGTCAAAAAAACAAGTAATTAAAAGTTTTAAAAAAAATACTGAATGAAAACCTTTTTTGCCCCCTAATGGGTTTATATTCCAACAGCACCAATATACCTTGCGTTTGTTTCCAAAGTTCAAGAGGGTAGGGTGGGGTCCGTAAAACGGAGCGCAGCGCGTTCATTATTTGTTTCGTTGATATCAGCAAAAACTATGCAAAGTTTCAATAAAATATATTTAGTAGTTTCAGCATAATATGCAATCAAGAAACAGTAAGACAGGCAGACATTTGTAAAAATGCAACAAAGTTTGAGTCGATAATAGTGTTTCCTCCAATTAAAAATCTCTTAATTTGAAATACTATTGACGTATAGATTTTGATCCGTTACAGATTTTCTTTAATTTTAGCTGGAATATCCCAATTTCGTTCCCTTATCGTAGCGTTATGATTTGAATTTACAGTTAAGCAAAGTAAATGGATTCAATTGTTAATTTAATTTTTTGAAGAACTCACTAAAACCCACACAATAGGTCTCAAATTTCTAGATGTTTAAGTGGAGCTCAGTAACAAACAGACGTGTAGAAAAATAACATGATAAATACTATCCTACGAGTTACGTATAAATACCGTTCAATGATGACCTTGATCTGTCAATGTCAGTTAAAATGTCACTTCCATCAGCATTACCCTCAAATCTTAAATAATGGCAACCACCGGCTCATCTCATAATAAATAATAATAAGGAGGAAATGAGCGCTGCAGGAGGCAGAAGCTGTCAACTTCTATCTTATCTTCTATCCTATTATAAACAATAGAAAAAATCTCCGGCTCAGGGGAGGGAAAACGTTAAGGTTTAAGCCATCTCTAGGCTAAGATCACCCTTTTCCTGCCTCTTGAGTCCAGTGGAGAACCTACATAAAACATATAGTTCGTGTCACCGACATTGTCGGGCTTGATTCCCGACAATGTCGGGCGAGTGACGCGAGTGCCTGATAAGTTCTCCCTAGGGGTGAGTTGATCGAATGTGTTACTTTAATCTTTCCGTGTCTCTTAACTTCATCGTACGCTACAAATGATATGTTTTCGAAAAAATTAAGGCATTTTTTATCATAAAATAAAGGAATCTAGCCTCCGGTCTGTCGTCTATAATCTACCTTTATAACCTATGTTTTTGTTACCACGCTTTTGTAAATGTATACAGTGACGGTGTGCGTCTGGGTCACCTTGTCACCCTGTCTGTCTTTCATCTGTCTTTCACGTGGCGTGACACACTTCTCAAGTCTTGAAACCGCAGAAGCCGCCGCCACGCATCTTGACTCTATAGCACACCGAACCACAAACGCCACGTTTCTTATAACCTACTAATATCAATTTCAGGTTGCGCCAGTCAAGCTACCATCGCCCATCGAGTTCTTCCACAAGTTGGGCAGGCGTTCACTACCGGGTGACCCACTACCAAGCCTCTACACGCCATAATTTGCTGCAGACTGTTTCCGGGATAGCAGCATTATCACGTACTGGCAATGCTACGACGCCGCCTTAGATCTGCACTGCACTTCACATCTCGCAGACACGCGCCTCCTCAGCATCGAAACGCAGGACCAGTGGTTGTCAAGTGATTGTTCCTAGAGACTCTACATGCCCTTTTGAGGTCAAGCTCTGAAGCAACCTATAGCCTAAAGCGCCTATCACACCCTTATAAATTCAGTAGTCCTAGTCTACGAAAGGAAGCTATTCTGACGGTTCTCATCACACCGTTCTTAGTTCAGATGCTAAATCACGACAACGGACGTGTCAGGCACCAAATAATTCCGGCTTTGCCGACAGTCTCAATCAAATTAAAAAAAGGAAAACATGAAAAGATTTCTATTGAAGTAGGTAACTATTAAAAATGTTAAAATTCATATCTCATGAATTAGGTACGTACACAGTCTCTAGGTAGCTTGAAAAAAAGCCTTTCCGTGTAAATAATGTAGGTACATAAAGTCATAAATTCATGTCACACAGCGCCATCTAGCCTCAAACTAACCATAGCTTGTTATATGGCAACTAGATTACGGATAGAATACATACATAGGTACTAAAATAAATTATTTAAGAATATTTAATGACATTTATATTCACTTAAATATTTTTTAAAACATAAGAACGCAACTAGGTATTGTTTTTGTTTTTATTACTACGAATTATACGACGGGGAAGCGCTTGGCCTTCATCTCACCTGGTTATAAGTTGAGATATTCATGAAAATTAAAAATATGTATTTACCTTCATAGACACAACTGTTCATATAAATATAACTATTTAATCGCCTCTGTGGTCTAATGTTTCGCTTACAGGTCAGATCCAGAGGTCTCGGGTTCGATCCCCAGTAGGAGTCAAATATTTTGCTAGGTTCGGTTAGTGGCAGGACTTTGTTTAAGTCGCATTCTGTCGCCATAGCAACATTTTAAAGTAGGTGTGTTCCGGCATTTTTAGGTAAGATAGCCAATTCCTCAGTTTGTTGAGGATTCCGAATGAAGTGCGCCTCCACCTTCGGCCTTATTTTAACTTGTAACATTTTTTGGTGGTATTTTGATGTGAAATGTGCGCAAAGAAAAAGCCCTTGCATGACTGAAAAAAAAATATTCCAAAAGAAATACTGAAAAATATATTTAATAATAAATGAATAGTTACTTACAATTAAATGCTATATAACTAAGGGAATAGAACTTAAAGTGATATTGGAATTTTGGCTATACATTGAAAGAACGCGTCCAAATAAATATAAAAAAATAATTTGCAAAAAGTATTCCACGACCCTACCAGGATTCGAACCTGGAATCTTCTGATCCGTAGTCAGACGCGTTATCCATTGCGCCACAGGGCCCTAGGACGATGATCAGAAAATATCAACCAGTTTCATACACAAGCGCACTTCACAGCTACCCTTGCAGTAAAGAAAGATAGAAAGCATAACAAGTCTTATTCAAATTACTAGTAGTGGGTAAAAAGTAAGTTAACTAGTCATAAATTAGGCACCCCATTCCAGGCAATTTTCCCCTTCCTCCCGTAGGAAGGGTGGGGTAGGCGAGTGATAAGTAAGTACCTAATTATAGCCATAGCCGTCCGCTTTCTACTTTTCGTTATAGGTATACTTAGCTTATGACCACAGCTGAGTTTGAATTCGACATTACACTTTACCAATTATGCGTGTCGATAAGTTCGAAAGCTTACTAACGTTACTGTTCCTGAACTGAAACCCCCATATTAGGATATCTGCAGATAAGCTCCCTGACTTTTGTTTGAAAATTGAAATCGTACATTATTTTACATCGGGTCCAAAATTGAATTAACTCAGTAAATTATTTCATATTTTTTTTATTTTTTTTGTTTCATTTATTCAATAAAAAGTACAATTAAACTAACTATGTACAAAGGAATCAGTCAGATTACCTAAGGACCATTACAAACGGCCTATAGGTAACTCAACTGTTCCAGACCAGCACCAGACGGAAGCGTGCCCAAGACACTGGCTGCATTGCCACGCTGAATAGCTATGCTTATTCGCTGGCCTAAATAAGAGCCAGCCCTTGGGTCACATAATAATAAAATATTAAAACATTAGACTTAAATCGTATTTTTTTGTGACGGTCATATTTTTTATTATTTCGTCAATTTTGCAGATATAGGTAAATAGTTATTATCATTACGGTTATTCAGTGTTTAGGTTTAAGCTAGGTTCACCAGGAATCTCGTAATACTTTCAATGAATCAGGTTTAGTCTTAATATCACTAGATGTTTCACGTGCCAATGTAGATAATGACAAACATATCAATAATTAGCTAGATATTTCGGCTTCCAAATTCCAGTGTCAGATAGGTATATAGACACAAATATGCTCATAAACGCACTAGAAACTAAACACCCCTCTTTTCTATACAGCTTAAAAAAGACTTGACGACGTATCGACGGCCAACAGGCGAGGGGAGGGAAACACGTTTCTAAATGGAGGGATGCAATTTACGAACATTAATAATTCTAGATGTTATCGATTAGACTACATTACTTACACCATGTTCTGATAAAACTGTTCAGTTTGAATGCAAGTCTCAGCCGAAAGCCTCGTCAGGGTTGTGACTTCAAACAAATATTACTGAAATGTCTGATACCGAAATTTCGGATATTTTATCATCGAGTGTAGACAGCTACTGTGATACCACCCCCAGCAGCAAATCACGTGAACCAAAGCCTTATCCGCAACGCCCGATGCTCGCGAAGTGTGTCAAACACAACCCCCCGCACACGTCAGATAGTGAAACAGAACTCCTACCTCCAAAAACTCCGACCCCTGATCAAGATCATTGTACTGGGCAGTGCGATTCACCGACCATGAACTACATACAGAGTTTAGAAGAACTGAACATCGACATGGCATCACCTGTAGAAGATGCTACAGCGGTGATTGATGAACAAAAATCCACATGTTCAGGCACCATCTCAAAACCCGATGATGACATGACCGTAGCAGATGCAGTGAACCAGCCATCAACATCGAAGGCCTCCAAGCCCAAACAGGATCTCATAGGGAAGATGGACATTGGGAAATTGTTCCAAGGCAATGAGTCAGCGATATTCCTTTTGAATTTCCCTGAAACAAACGAGCCCGTTGTTGATAATGGCAGTGGAACTGACGACTGCCAGCTGTCCGACAACTGGCCGATGCGCAACGAGACGAGAGGGCAGATGAAAATTTATAACTCTGGACACGTCATTATTTCGTTCGGAGAAAATCATTTCCTGTTGTCTTCGGCTCCGAAACCAGCTTACCGCCAGGAGGTGGTGAGCGTTGAAAGGGACGAGGAAGCACAAATAAGATGCATGTCTTCTCTGGGCTTGGTGGATCATTATGTTGATTTATTGCCAGTGAGCAACGAATGCTTGAAGAAATATGCAAATGAAGAGAGCCAGGACCAGAATACGGAGTGATTCACTTACCAATAATACCTTCACAACAATTAAACACCTATAGTTAAGTTCCTTATGTAGCGTAGGACAGGTGTATTGTGCGTAGGTACTTAATCACCCTTGTCGTTTCATGTGGTTTAATGTTACGAATTTCTTTAAATAATTCCGTCCACTTACTATGCACATTGTGATTTCATGAATTTGTAATAATATTATAACGCATTGAGTAATATACTTACCTAGTACCTACACCCAGTACTTGTGTTTTTATTGATTAGGACACTATTGATGACGTGACTATAGGTCTTGGTGTAGCAGGAAATAGGTGGTACATGTCGCCCTGGAAAAAACAACAGTTTTTGAGGAGGCTTTTGTACAGTACTACACTAAGATACTAATGTAAATGCCTCCATTTACCTGAAGTAGCTCAGTAGATACATTAATGTAAAAAACATTTTAGTCTTAGCTAAGCAATTTATATGACAAGGGTGTAATTTTTCTATAACAAATAATTGTTGGCAGTTTTACTTACATCAGAATTCAGTAACAGAAAATAATAATAAGAAATAAATTAATATAACAGGACATTAATTTTACACAGTGCCATCTATTCCCAAACTAATCGAAGCTTGTAATATGGGAACTAGATTACGGATACGATACTTGTGTACATTTTTTTTGTAAATACAGTTTGCGGGTCAGAATTTCAAAACTCTCCCATAAAAAATATCACTTCATAGACCAAATCTACGATTTGTGATCACACGGATTATCAGGCTGTACCATAACAGGCTGTGTATTGCCTGCCCTGTGCGAATCTGTCAAAGTTGCAATTAGGGCATGACGTCATAATTGTGTACAATTATGACGTCATGCCATGTCATGTCGCTATAAATCAATGTCATGAACGTATACTAAAACTGGACATCGCACTCAAAAATTAGGTACTTGAAATTTATACTCCACGCGCTGAATATAAGTAGTTTCAAAATTGTTTGTCTCATGTCAAAGTAGAAAAACGAGCCAGGTGAGATAGTTTAGATATAGTGATGCTTCTTTGTCTAGCATGTTGCCATTACATATTGAATTCCACTTTGCTAAGTCTTGGAAGTTTTCTTTGATTTTCTTAATTTTTTTATGATATTACTTTGATAAACATTACATATACTTAGTACATTTATTATTTTACAACCATGAAATCCTCTACCACAAAGGACTTACGAAATACAACATTTTGGCGTGTAAAAGTGATAATGGTAGTATTTTGTCATCCATGTGTCCACATTACTCAAAAACTACTAAATCAATATGGCTTCTTTGCCTAACAGCTAACTTTCCATTGCATTTAACGATTAACAATAACTTACATATAGACGAAATGGTGTAGGTATTTTTGCTGCGTGTATAGTTGTAAAAAGGAATGATATCCCGGCTGTGGCCTGTCTTTCCACAGCTGGGTGAGCTAATTTACAACATTTCAAATTATGATACAGTAGGGTCCACAAACAAAGTGGAATCCGTGGATAACCATTACCTACGTAGATATCCATGGTATGGGGTGTTGTCAGATGGAGAATCTCAAAACCATACTTGTTTTACTTTACTTACGATGTTTGCATAGGCAAGGTTCGAATAAACAGAACAGGGGAGGGGGAGCAAAATTTAAAATTACGGAAAATGTATAGTATTTTGTCTCATCCGTCGGGGGAAGCCATGGCCCTATCAGAATCATCAGAAATCAGGTGATTCTGATAGGAAAATAGAAAAAAGGAATCCAAGTCCCCGCAGCCAAAAAATCTTACTGAATAAAAAATGTTGACTTTGACTTTGAATTTTTAAAGCATACAATGCCATTTTTGTCGTATGAAAACCCCTGCTACTCCTGTTACTAGTAATAGGCTATGTTACTCTTAATTTGTACCTTTACATTTAAATAAATAATCTTTGTTGATATCTTATGTTTTAATATCCTTCAATGATTTCGGAGATAGGAAACTTTTCTATGTAAGCGATAGACTCAGGTACCTTCTTAACGCATTCACAAAAATATTAGTTTTTATCAATTACCTTAGTAATTTCGGCTTAAGAAAAGGCGCAAGTGTTTAGAAAACCGAATTTAATAAAAACACTTATAGCCTGTTATTGTCACAATACTAAGCAAATAAATATGTTTACTAATTCGTATTTTCATTTATTGAAGTGGGCGGTGTAGACACCCTATTAGAACGAGATGAACTACTATTCTCAAACTTCTCGCTCGGCTCGTTTTTAAAATACAGTGCGCAGTCCAGGTTTAGTATAGGTTCTTGGTCACAGCATACGGTTTTACTGCTAAGGTGCAAGTTTCAAGTTTCAAATCAAAAGATTATAAAATTACTTACAAGCTGACCACCACATGATTAAAACACCGCGGAAGTTTAACAGAGGTTTTTATTAAAATGTTCACTAAGCGTGTGCCATATCTTATGTGTTATTTTTTTAGTATTACCTACTTTTACTACCTATGATATGCATTTTTACTTATTATTTCATATCAAACATTTCCTAAATTTACCTAAATTCTAATACACACGAAATCAAAGTCAAAATATTTATTGATATGTATATATTGGACATATAGTTACTGCAAGAAGTAGTCGTTAAAGGTAGGAAGATTTCTTATAGCATTAGTAAGGTGTGACCACACGAAGAGAATAAGAAAACCTACGAATATTTTGAGGCATATCACGACAGTTTTGCATCAAATCCAGATAAGCGTCCACTAAGGTTCAACGAGAGAACTTTTACCAATATTTGATAGTTTAGCCACAATTAACATGCTTGGTCGGTGGGCCGTTAGTAAGGTGTGACCACACGAAGAGAGTAAGAAAACCTACGAATACTTTGAGGCATATCACGACAGTCTTGCATCAAATCCAGATAAACGTCCGCTAAGGTTCAACGAGAGAACTTTCACCAATATTTGATCGTTTAGCCACAATTAACATGCTTGGTTGGTGGATCCCAGGTATTTGTGCTAAAAAATACACAGAAAAAAGATGCTGCCCTTCTTCTGTCTGACTCTTGCAGTATGATTATGAGGGAAAGATTGTAAGCCAACGACCTTCACGAGAAAATCTAGGACCAAGGTTCATTTTTGTTCCACTAAGCCGTTTCTGTAAGATGGAAATGAGATGTCAAAAATTGCTATCATCCATATAAAGAAGGAGAATCATTTTAGAAGTCTCAATGTATATGATGATCATTATTACAACTCCAAAAAAGACAATTGGTAGGCCTCCTCAAAAGCGTCTTAGAGTCGTCATTGACGTGTAGCCTTCTTTAGCTATTTAAATTTTATAAGAACTTAACTTACTCAATATAATGGCATTTATGATTATTTGTTAATTATATAAACGCCATCGTTTGTGTTCAATCAGAACCTTTTGCGTATTTTGTATCTAGTCACGATCAAATCACAAGGAAAGTCAGAACGAGTTCAATTTGAAAGAGGAAGCTACCAAACATGTGTTATAGATGGCGTCCGAACCATATTACAGGCTTTTTACTGAACGGAGTATTTCATAAATACACTGGCAGAAGACGTTCTACGCGAATGACCATTCCTATTTCTTGGCATTAAAGTAAAATTAAGTTTTTGTAAAATATCTGAAGATACTGTATAGATCCTCTTTTTATATTGTACGACGGGGAAGCGCTTGGCCTTCAGCTCACCTGGTTACAAGTTGAAAAAAGACCGAAGGTGGAGGCGCACTTCACCCGAAATCGTCAATAAACTGAGGAACTGGTTATCTTACCTCTAAATGCCGTAACACATTTTTTTTTTAGAATAGTTATAATCTTGGAGTGTGGGCGCTTGCTTGTCCCGTCTCCATGTCGTATAAAAAAGTATTCCGTGCCGAGCGGTAATCAACAGCTTATGTCAATAATTATTTAGATACTTGATTCCGCACAAAATACTTGCACATTGGCGAATCACACTCAATCGTAGTCTTCAGGATGCTGTTCGGACTGTCTCGAATATGGAGGATAAGGGATACTGTTTATTTAAAAAATCTCGCGAAATCCGTCAGTTTGATACTCATTAAACATTCCTGATGCACTACAAAATAGGTTTTGTTTAAATTTGGCATAGATTAAGGTTGAAATCCAGGGATGGAGTTTGTATCGGGAACAAAAGGTTAAGCATCGCTGGGCGCGGTCAGTACTTGGATGGGTGACCGCCTCTTTTTGCACTTCATAGAAGTTTTCACAACATTTTTGACATTATGTTTATATGTTGATTAGTGATAACAATTTTATATCAAATATGTTATTTTTAATTTTTACTCGAAATATCAGAGTGGGAGCAAATTTAAATGTTTATACCTGCAAGTACATCGACCTGTGAAAGGGTGTGTTGTTAATGATGAAGTTTTGGATACAGAAAATCATTAGAAAATGCCTAATTTAGTTAAATACCCATTAATTGGGCTACGCCTGAGATTTGAACACACGACCTTAATTCTTGGATTCACCTTAGAGGTCAAAAACATAACTAGATGGCGTTGTTAATTTTGTTCGAATATAAAAATTCTGCAAACAAATTGGTCTTTGGGTAACCCCTGGTGTCATTGCTATAATAACTCCTATCTAATATAAGCCTAATATGAGTCTGGTTAGTAAGGTTAGGTTTAAGTTTACGGAAAGTAAGGCAGCGTGGTAAGAATTGATCTATTCCAGCATGGAGGTGGTGGCAGGGGAAATACAGACAGACACTATGCTTATATCTTTTATCACACACCCACAACTATATATGTGTTTTATTCAGTTATAATTTATAAGCACATAAGTGTTTGATTTTGTTGGTGGTGGGATTTTGTTTATATCTGTCGCCATAACAACAATTCTTAAAAAAATATTCTGTTCTGGCATTGAGAGGTAAGATAGCCAGTTCCTCAGGTTATTGAGGCTTTCAGGTGAAGTACGCTTCCACCTTCATCCTTATCATAACTTGATAATCAGGTAAGATGAAGGTCAAGCACCTCCCCGCCGTCCTACAAAAAAAAGATTTTTTTATTTTATATTGATATTTTCGTCCAGTTGTACAAAAGTAAGGTCAACGCCACTACTTGCGGATATTCTATTTTTTTTTATTATTCGCAATAACTTGCAGGCGGAGAATTAGACCGGCTCACCGCTTCACCGGTTTTCGTAGTAGCTTCGGACCCTCCCATACTACACTACTTTAAACTTTCACCCAAGCAATCTATGAAAGTATAGCGTTTGCGCTATTCAGGATTTGAATTTAAATCTCTCGTTTTAGGCAAATAAAAACATTAATTACAACAATGAAGATGTACAAACAGAAGACACAATTCACATTGAAACATGGAACAAACAAACAAATATCCTGTTCCTATTCTAATAAAAACTATAAAGTGATGTTAACAAAGTAAAGTTATAGGTAAACTTTACAATTAAACTCTTACTATAGGTCAGCCCACTGAAGCTGGCGCTACGTTTAGAGACAGTATACATGTGACCATGTGGCCTAATGGATAAGGCGTCGGACTTCGGATCCGAAGATTGCAGGTTCGAGTCCTGTCATGGTCGACGCATCGTCCTCTTCGTCATTTTGTTTTTTATAATGCATATTATAATATGGTTAATTATAATATAGCTTACGTTTTGATAAACATATTATTTTGGTGATTTTTATGGAAATCATGGTTTTCATCCAATTTTCATTATTATACGTAACAATAAATGGTGATCATCAAAGTACTCCCCGAAGACTGATACTCTGGTTTTGGTACCGTAAGGTTTTGTACTATAGTAGAAGTTTGGACGTTTCATAGCTCACCTTGATCCTAGTGATGAACCATGTCGTGTCGCTGAAAAGAAATTAATTTAAAAAATATGAAGTGAATTGAAACAGAATATAATAACATTTGATTTTCTACATATTGAAATCGATAACAAATATTAAATCGTAATAACATTTTATAAGCGCACCATATAATAATATTCTTTGGTTAAAACTTTTAAGCTTCCAAAGTAGTATTATCTGCACAATGTAGAGACTAGGCAATTACTTTCGTTATCAAGCAGTTGGCCCCTCAGTTGTACCACGGGTCATAAAAATAACTATAAATATTACAGGATATATTTTTTTTACACAGCGCCACCTAGACCCAAACTAAGCATAGCTTGTAATATGGGAACTAGATTACGGATAGAATACTTGAATACTTTGAAAATACATACGTACTATATGATACAGCTGTAAAAATACGAATTGACGATTGGTAGAGTTGTCAAAATATAGCAGAATACCTCATTTTGCCCGCTATCGCGAGCGACTAAAATATATTTTTTAAACTAGGCTTTTATTGCCCGACTACGGCAAATCGAAATGAAAGGTTACAATTAATGTATGTTTGTATAACACACATTTTGTAAAACATATATATATTTTTATGTACTTATGAGTTGCCTCATGATTTCCGAACTACTTACCATGATAAGGTATCGTTGGAAGTGTCCTAATAGTCAGCTAGTTATGGGCTATGTTACGAAACAGTAATTAAAATACTGAGCTCTCTAGACTAGAGGATATCAGGTCATAAACTTAATAAATATTTAATTAGCAATTGCTCGCAGCTTTGCTTACACTCAATGACTAATTGGGAACAATTTCTAAATCCACGCCTCAGATGTGAGAAACATTATTGCTTTCCAAACCTACGCCAAATACATATTACATAATTATCATAATAAGTAAAAGTAAAGTTATAAACATTAAAACACAAATTAATTAAATAGAAATTATATTCAAAAAACTATACTTAACACGACAACTGAAAACAAAAAAATCACCCTCTAAAAAGTATGAAACAAGAAAATATTCTCATATGATATGACAAACTATTCAATATTAACCGTCAATTTTTTTTATCAGCACTGATAGGGAAGCAACATCATTAGATAAATTAAGACCGATTGAGATAAATTAACTGACATCGGGCTTCCATTTTAAGCTGGTACATACTTAGATACCTGAACAAACCTCACAGGTAGTACCTCCGCCTTCTGCGCTGTAGGTTGTGGGTTCAATTCCCACCCAGGGCAAACATTTGTTTGATGAATATTGATGTTTGTTTTGTGTTTGGGTGAATGAAAAAAAAAGCATTTAAGGATTATATCCGTAGTCTAGTTCCCATATTACAAGCTATGTTTAGATTTGATCGAGATGGCACTGTGTGAAATAAATGTCCTAATAAAAATAGAGTATTTTGATAATTACCGACACAATGTAAAAACTCAAAAACACATTCTTTTTATAGTAAATAATGACTATAAATAATAAGAAATGAGACTTTCAATACCTACCTAATGCGCGAGTAGGATTACGATAAATCTAACTAACATTTAACAAAAGCGAAGACGCTCAGTCCCGTCGTGCCACTGATTACCGCTGTCCCATACAAACGAAGTTCAACGTTCATTTTGAAATGGCTTATTCAATTCAAATTAAATTTGGCAGATTCATAATCAGATAAAGATAATCTACGTTGGTCACTATAAATGCAAGAGTTTTTATATGGTAGATTAGTTTGCATATATTTCATTTTTAATCTCGTTCTTAAAAGACTTTAAACGCCACTTACCTAGATTTATAGACTGAATGAACACTATCCATATCCAATGTTACCTGCAATTTCTTTGATGTAATAGTAATTCCAAAAACAATTGAAAAGATACCATGACTAGTTTGAGTTCTTGTCGAGTTCGGTTCATTTTGTTTAAATAAAGCCTTAAATAAAAAAACAAAGATTTTTGCCTTTGGTCCACTTTCACAACTATTTTTTACAACTAGTTAAGAAAAAACATTTTTTACTCCTTATTTCATAACCGGTTATTAAAATGGAATAAAAAGTGGCCTGTCTTAACTGACATCCGAAAATAGTTAAGAAAGGAGAAATATAATTCTGCTTTTACAACTAGCACAGTCATAAGAATCTGTACTCATTATCTTTTAACTAAAAACCTCATTGTTCAAATTATATCGAACTTCTTTTTTTAGTTAAACTGGCCATAAAATAGAATATTGTCCCTGTCATAGCGCCGTCATATAATTTTCATTTATCTACTTTTGCATAGGAAATAAACTGAAGTGGCTATAAGTATTCGAAAGCAAATAGATAAAATAATTGATTCTTTGGAACAAAACTATATTTTAAATACATATCTCATTATTTTAGATGAACAATTTTAATGTTTTACTAAAAATATTTGCTATATACATAAACAACTATTTTTTAGTTTAATGATTTAATACTGAATAAAACTACATTTAATTTACAATTTTCATTCTTTTTGATAAAAAAATTTAATGGTTTACTAAAAAATTTTCGCTATAAAAACTATATTAAAACTATAGTTTATAAAACGTTTAGTATGCTTTTTGAATAAAATAAATCTTGTCTGTGCTATTTTGTAACTGATTTCGGCAATAATATTAGAAAACTTTAGTTATTATTTTCATCCAGTTTTACAAAAGGAAGGTCAAAGCCGCTACTCACGTATCTCTTTTTTTTTTCGCAAGATTTAGCAAGCGGTTTATTAGACCGACTGGCTTTCCGTAGTAGCATCGGACCCTCCCATACTACACTACTTGGAACTTCTACCCAAGCAATCTGTAAAAAACATCGTTTGCGCGATTCAGGATTTGAATTTTGATCGCTCGTTTCAGCCAAATACAAACACTTATTACAACAAGATCTATCTCGTTACTTTTAATACGACGCGAAGTTTTCATTTATGATTTACTACATTTATTTTTCAGCTTATGTGTAATGATATTCGAAATGTTTAATTATCCGAGTTTCACGATGGTTTGCAGGAGTGTGAGCAGGATAGCAATATTAAGTAATGTTTTGAGTTCCCGCTTTTTTTTGCTTAGTCGGTCAAACGTCGAGCTGCTTTCAGGCATTGTCGGTAAGGGGTTCTCATTCTGCACATCGCGCATGTCCAAAAAATGAACATGCGCTCTGGCTCGAAGTGACAAATGAAATTAATTGCGAAAATATCAGGATTAATTATTTTACACCAAAAATATAGTACTGACAATATTTTTAAACCTAAAGTTAACTGTTAAATTGCAGTCATATCACTTTAAAACGACAGTCTTCCAAACCATCTTAGGATGGAGAGGATTGTACCTGAGATAAGCATTTGTGTGATGAATATATTATGGGTGTTTAACATCATAAATACGTATTTACAGCACATACATACAACAACTATAATGTGGATTTTATCGTAGGGAATCTGATTCATATATCAGGAGCCATGCTTAGTTAAGGCCTTGACGGCGCTGTTTATAATGTCCAATAATATTTTTAACTCCAAGTTAAATGGCGTTATTTTGGAAATTATTCCCAGTTATCGGGTGCATTCAAGCAAATCTAAGAGCAACAGCTAACAGTTCCTTAATAAATGTCAATTTAGCCCGTTCATTTGTTACCCAAAACGGCTTCATGTAAAATCAGTATTCTGTAGTTAGTGATTTTATATCCTCTAGAGGGCGCCATATTCAGTATGGTCAACCTGTAACTAGCGGACAATCAAGGCACTTACAACGGTATCTCACTCGTCAAATTATGAGAAAAAAGACGTTGAGAGAACAGAGAATAAATAATAATATTGAAATTTATCTGTGTGATCTTTGTGTGCAGTAATAGAATCAGAACATAATTGTATTCGTGCTCCAACCAGTAGGAAAATTTTGTAGGAGCAAGACCACGTATGTACTCGTTTTTGTGTCATAATCTCCGTGATTAAATACCTAATTCAAACCAGACATAACGAGATCTTATTTCAGGGCAAACTACTAATTTTAAGTTCAGTTACAGTGTACGTAAATAATCCTCAAATGGCAGTCTAATAAAAACAAGAAATGTAAGCAAAAAGAAGGAAACACCTATAAATTGAGGTAAGGGGTGTCGAACCCGGTCCCTCTCGCTTGCCAAGCGAGCGCTCTACCATCTAAGCTATGCCCCCGGTGATATTACAATAATATCCCGCTACAAAAAACTACGAAAATCTACAAAATGCTACGAAATGCTACGAAATCTTCACGAACACAACACCTGTAGTGTAGGTAACTATAATAGATACTTCCTAGACACAAATTACGTATTCCATGTCAATTATTTGTAAAACAGTGGTTATAAATAAAAATTTCCTCAAAACATGACTTTCCACGAAGTAATCCAAAGACCATCCTCCCTCGACTTTTATTCCTTTTGACGTATCTCGTTTCATCGAACAACTTTTCAAACTGATATTATTTTTCAAGAAGTATCTAGAATAGTAGAATATTAATACACATAGAAAATAATTTGCTATTTCTTGTCCACCCTTTGCTTAGTTTGATTAAGTAAATATATATATATACTTGCTTACATCCATATTTATAAATGCCCATTATTTTATTTGGGGTGCGAGTACGTCTCCTAGTATTAATCAGAGGGATTCGAAGATTTCCTCGAAGTGGAATAAGTCGATAATCTGTAAGAAAAAAACTCTGTTTTTTAAAACACCAACTCTCACCCGATTTCCAGTTTTGATGATCCAGGCCGATGGAGGTGATCTTCACCCGGAAAACTGAGGAACTGGCTATCATACCTTATAAATGCGGGAATACAACATTAAAGAACTACTGTTAAAAAGTAAACTGACACAGGAGTACGCAGAGCCCATACTTCTGTAACGGTTTCCTCACACGGGTCTCAACAAAGTTGCGGTTATTATTTGGGTAGCACGTAGATGTGCTACCTGATAAACAATATTCGTAAAAAGTCACCCCAAAAGAGGGTGCAATGATAGTTTGTAATTAAAAGCTGTTAAGAAATCAAATAGAAATCACGGCTAGTAACATTGTTACAAGATGAACTCCTGAATCAAATAACTCGCTTCTGAACTAAGTAACTTGATTCGAACTGCTACGAAATTTTACGAACTGCTATGAAATGCTACGAAGTACTACGCGCTTGAGCTACGAGCTACGAAGTCTCGTATCACACTAATAAATAAATTATTATTAACAATTGCATTTGTTCTTACCAAACACCGATACTGCGATCACCAACCGATGCTTCGTATTTCTGAAACGACAACTCCGATTTCAATGCGGTTTTTATATGAAGCTGACTCATGCGGAATAGTTCTTACCTATGTTTGGAGGTATTCGGTGCAGCCATTTCCAGGTAATGATGTTATTCATCAGCTCTGAACCCCTGTTGCAGCGCATAATTATTTAACTATCTTCATTAGTAAAAAAATTATACGGTGCTAGAAATAACAAATTTTCTCATAGAAAAATAATCAAAAACACCAATGCTAGTGATCACCGAGTGAGGATCCGAACCCTCGTCTCCAGAGCTTCACTGGTGAAGTCTGGTGACTTAACCACTGGGCTAACCCGGCTAAGGCTAAGGTTTAGGTTCAGCATTTTTATTCACAAAAACCTCTGTAAATTCTTTTCTATCACAAATCTCGGTGTCCCGCTCATGTATTTGTGAGCTTGAAAGTGTAATGGTGACGATAGACAGTGACAAATTAAAAAAATACGATCATCTGTAACTCCTTGGTTCAGTCCGTTCAAGAACCAATATAGGAAATCATACCATTTAATATCACATAGATTTTATAAACTGAGTATCGAAACTATTAAAATACATGCATCTCTTTTTATTGTGCAATTGGAAGGGCTTGGCCTTCATCTCAACTGGTTACAAATCGAGATAAGGCTGAAGGTGGAGGTGCATTTCACCCGGAGTCCTCAACAAACTGATGAACTGGCTTATATTAAGTATTGTTGTTATGACACAACAGAATAAGGTAAGATGGTGGTAGCTAGCCAGGCGGACTTAAACAAAATCCTACCACCAATGAAACCAAGCCCAATATTGCTCTCCCTGGGGATCCAACCAGAGATCTATTCTGAAATCAGTGGGTTGAACCACTTGACCACAGAGGCGGTTAAAATATTACTTAAAACGTATTACTTACTAAACGTAATGATTATATTAAAATAGAAACTCATGCCATTATTAATACCTAATTAGGTGTGATCGTTTTATTCCAACCGAATTACGGCTGTTATATGGGAACTGGTATTACGAAGATTATGAATACCATAGATTTAGTATAAGTTAGTATATATCAAACCTATGATAAATACCTACATATTTTTTTCAAGGTTAATGTTTTGACTTTGGTAAATACATCCACATTAAGACACCATTTCACGCCATCGCTTGTGTTAGACCGAAACCTTTTAGATATCTTGCATTTAATCTCAATCAAATCAAAATCAAACCCCAAACCAGTTTTTTCGAAGGAGGCACCTAGTACCAATCATGTGCACCAGATGGCGTTCAAACCATGTCATAATTCTTTCACTAAACGTAGCTATTTTACCTGACTATGGCCATGGACGAAATTGTCCATGCTACGGCTAAAGGTATGATTTTGATCGGTATGTATGAACGTTAATCTTTTCCCTTATAGCTTCATAAATCTGTTTGTAAGCGTATCCCTAGAGTTAATAGATGGAATATCTACTAAATGAAAACCATATATTTTTGGAACATATTACTCGTAAAATTAGTGGTTCTGTAAGAACAGTAGACCTCGCGAGCCCTTATACCTAACCATGCATCTTTTTTTGAAAGCGGGATCAGTTGACAAAGAAAAATTATCAAAATGAATTCTGTAGTCAATTCATCCCGTGGGATAAGTTTAGAGCGGGTTCAGCTGAATAATGAGCCCAATAACCGATGCTTTCATCTTTATTTTTCATTTTAGACTTTTGAGCAAATACAGGTAAGTATAAGCTTTATTGATAACTTGTGTTCCCCTGGTCTCTCCTAGGAGTTCAAATCTAGTGTCTACAAATTTGTCTCGCAAAGGTGGAGAGATTTTATTCTTTACAACTCAATCATAAATAACAAATACCTAGCAAAGGCTTACCTACGTAGACTTTTGAGTCACATAGGGCAATAAGTTTTACCAAAACCCTCCAGCTTTGGACGCTTTGTCCAGCAGTGGACACTTATGGGCTATTGAACTGATGTGATTGATTCGACTCGATTTTGTACCTTTACATTTAAATCAGTCTTGCATCAAATCCAGATAAACGTCCACTAAGGTTCAACGAGAGAACTTTCACCAATATTTGATCGTTTAGCCACAATTAACATGCCTGGTTGGCGGATCCCAGGTATTTGTGCTATAAAATACACAGAACAGCGATGCTGCCCTTCTTATGTCTGACTCTTGCAGTATGATTATGCGGGAAAGATTGTAAGCCAACGACCTACACGAGAAAATCTAGGAACAAGGTTCATTTTTGTTCCGCTAAGCCGTATCTGTGATGGAAATGAGATGTCAAAAATTGCCATCATCCATATAAAGAAGGAGAATCATTTTAGAAGTCTCAATGTATATGATGATCATTATTACAACTCCAAAAAAGACAATTGGTAGGCCTCCTAAAAAGCGTCTTAGAGTCGTCATTGACGTGTAGCCTTCTTTAGCTATTTAAATTTTATAAGAACTTAACTTACTCAATATAATGGCATTTATGATTATTTGTTAATTATATAAACGCCATCGTTTGTGTTCAATCAGAACCTTTTGCGTATTTTGTATCTAGTCACGATCAAATCACAAGGAAAGTCAGGACGAGTTTAATTTGAAAGAGGAAGCTACCAAACATGTGGTATAGATGGCGTCCGAACCATATTACAGGCTTTTTACAGAACGGAGTATTTCATAAATACACTGGCAGAAGACGTTCTACGCAAATGACCATTCCTATTTTTTGGCATTAAAGTAAAATTAAGTTCTTGTAAAATATCTGAAGATACTGTATAGATCCTCTTTTTTTATTGTACGACGAGGAAACGCTTGGCCTTCATCTCACCTGGTTACAAGTTGTGATAAGGCCGAAGGTGGATGCGCACTTCACCCGGAATCCTCAATAAACTGAGGAACTGGCTATCTTACCTCTAAATGCCGGAATACAATTTTTTTTTTAGAATTGTTATAATCCTAGAGTGTGGGCGCTTGCTTGTCCCGTCTCCGTGTCGTATAAAAAAGTATTCCGTGTCGAGCGGTGATCAACAGCTTATGTCAATAATTATTTAGGTACTTGAATCCCGCACAAAATACTTGTACATTGGCGAATCACACTCAATGTAGTCTTCAGTATGCTGTTCGGACTGTCTCGAATATGGAGGATAAGGGATACTGTTTATTTAATTAATCTCGCGAAATCCGTCAGTTTGATACTCATTAAACATTCCTGACGCAATACAAAACTGGTTTCGTTTAAATTTGGCATAGATTAAGGTTGAAATCCAGGGGATGGAGTTTGTATCGGGAACAAAAGGTTAAGCATCGCTGGGCGCGGTCAGTACTTGGATGGGTGACCGCGTCTTTTTGCACTTTATAGATGTTTTCACAACATTTTTGACCATGTGTTTATTTGTTGATTAGTGATAACAATTTTATATCAAACATGTTATTTTTAATTTTACTCAAAATATCAGAGTGGGAGCAAAATGTGTGGTTTTAAATGTTTATACCTGCAACTACATCAACCTGTGAAAGGATGTGTTATTAATGATGAAGTTTTGGATACAGAAAAACATTAGAAAATGCCTACTTTTGTTAAATACTAATTAATTGGGCTACGCCTGAGATTTGAACACACGACCTTAATTCTTGGATTCACCTTAGGTGTCAAAAACATAACTAGATGGCGCTGTTAATTTTGTATAAATATAAACATTCTGCAAACAAATTGGTCTTTGGGTAACCCCTGGTGTCATTGCTATAATAACTCCTATCTAATATAAGCCTAATATGAGTCTGGTTAGTAAGGTTAGGTTTAAGTTTACGGAAAGTAAGGCAGCGTGGTATGAATTGATCTATTCCAGCATGGTGGTGGTGGCAGGGGAAATACAGACAGTCACTAAGTGCTAGTTTCATGCAATTAGCTGAAGTCTGTGTAACTTAAACCTTATATATTATATCACATTGTAATGTAAAACTTATTTTTCTTTTACACACACCCACAATTATATTTGTGTTTTATTCAGTTAGCTTTTCTAAAATATTTGGAAAACTTTTGGGATCTAATTCAGAAACATGCTACTCTACTACGCAATACTACGCAAAAGGACATTTTGTGATATTTGTGGAAAAAAATGTGCCGCGGCGAAAGATTTACTTTTTTTTATTACTAAACATGACGTTTGAACAACAGTTGCTTTATTTGCTGCCAAACGCTTTGTGCGATTGATATAATGTGTCGTCACCAAAATCACTTTTCCGTTACACTAATAATGTTAGTTTTTAACTTATTGACGGTCTTGGTACGAAATATGAATGTCTTTTTATCACTTAATGCTTGAGAAGTTATGGTTAGCACCCTGAAACAATTAAACGCTCATAAAAATATCCAAATTTGATTTTAATTTAATACATAAAACTATGAAATCTCCTATTATTTATATGCATCATAAATGTGAAAAGTGGTATGTTAATTCGATTTAAACAATTAATTACTAGCAATTACATTACATTGGTTATGCCTTCATGCGTCATTTTGCAGAGATCCCTTAAAATTAAAAATACATAATACAATCGACACGAGTCAAATTGACACGTGTTTTGTCTCTATCCTAGGCATATAGAGGCATTCTCAGGATCTAAAGGAATCAGTCAGGTTAAGACTAAGGACCGTTACAAACTGCCTATAGGTAACCCAACTGTTTCAGACCAGTACCATTAGGAATTGGCATAAAATCATATTTTATGCAGTGTACCTAACCTAACATTCTATGGCTGAGGTGAAAAAAAAAATTATTTTTTCATATTTTTTTATTTATTTGAAATGGTTCTTGGACTGGTTATTACAGTAGCCATAAACACCGCCCTTAGCAGATAAATTGGCCGCGTTCTCACTTCAGGCTGTGCTATGACCGTATTTATGTGTAGTTGATGGGTAGAGGTGGGTCAGCAGTAGGTTTACATGGGATAAAATGATAGCGATGAATTTAGAACATTGGCGCACCATTCACCTCATCCGGACAGACCTCATTTTTCGCAAGACTACTCACTCATTCATACCTTTCGAATATGGCATAAATCTTTTATATCCATTGTGTAAATGTTGAAAATATGATGAAGAGAGAAGTTATCTGTTGTTTTTATACAACTTGAAGACGGTAAGATATGAATGCAGTTAGAACAGATTTTATCAGCAACATTTCGTCATTTTTTTCAAAGTTCTTACGGCAGCCATTCTTGTTTTTTGGTAGAAAGTCTTCAAACTCATAATTTAATTTTAAGTGATGTTTTGGATAGGAAATTCCCTGATCGGATTCGGAATCGGAGAACTCGAAACAGTGTAGTGACCCTGACAGCATCCTAGTTTTATTTAGCATGTTGTACAATTGTGTCAAATCGGTACCAATTGTAGCATCAGTCTCACCAATTGTACAATTGGTCCAGCGGCGATTCGTGATGATTTTGTAGGTTAGATTTAATATTTTCATTTTTAAGGCCATCGATGGACTTGAAAAATATATCGGCTGGTGCAATCCCGCCTAAACTTCTCGATATTTTTTAAGAATAATAATGAATTATTTAAACAAAACAACACTTAATAAAACACATTATATTTCACATCCCCCTTCGCGGTTATTGTTCTATAAGTAATTAAATTACGAAACATTTTCCACACCAACATATAGCCCCAATATTACAAAAATATCAAATAAAATCCGGAATACTAGATTTTGGATAAAAAATACAAGTTGGTCCAGACACGAAAATAAGCGTCTGTTTGTGAATAGTTACATTATGTACATATTTACCTTACATATAATAGTAGGTAAGGAAATGAATATATACAAATAGATGACACAATTCACAATGAAACATGGAACAAACAAACAAATATCCTGTTTGTGCTATTATAATAAAAACTATAAAGTTAACATCACAAAATAAAGTTATAGGTAAACTTTACAATAAAACTCTTACTATAGGTCAGCCCACTGAAGCTGGCGCTACGTTTGGAGACAGAACATATGTGACCATGTGGCCTAATGGATAAGGCGTCGGACTTCGGATCCGAAGATTGCAGGTTCGAGTCCTGTCATGGTCGACGCATCGTCCTCTTCGTCTTTTTTTTATAATATTTATTATAATGTTAATTATAATATAGCTTAAGTTTTGATATACATATTATTTTGGTGATTTTTATGGAAATCATGGTTTTCATCCAATTTTCATTATTATACGTAACAATAAATGGTGATCATCAAAGTACTCCCCGAAGACTGATACTCTGGTTTTGGTACCGTAAGGTTTTGTACTAAAGTAGAAGTTTGGACGTTTCATAGCTCACCTTGATCCTAGTGATGAACCATGTCGTGTCGCTGAAAAGAAATTAATTTAAAAAATATGAAGTGAATTGAAACAGAATATAATAACATTTGATTTTCTACATATTGAAATCGATAACAAATATTAAATCGTAATAACATTTTATATGAGCACCATAGAATAATATTCTTTGGTTAAAACTTTTAAGCTTCCAAAGTAGTATTATCTGCACAATGTAGAGACTAGGCAATTACTTTCGTTATCAAGCAGTTGGCCCCTCAGTTGTACCACGGGTCATAAAAATATCTATAAATATTACAGGACATTATTATTTACACAGCGCCATCTGGCCCCAAACTAAGCATAGCTTGTAATATGGGAACTAGATTACGGATAGAATACTTAAATACTTTGTAAATACATTCGTACTATATGATACAGCTATAAAAATACGAATTGACGATTGGTAGAGTTGTCAAAATATAGCAGAATACCTCATTTTACCCGCTATCGCGAGTGACTAAATTATATTTTTTAAACTAATAGTCCCTCCATACCGGGGCTTTTATTGCCCGATTACGGCAAATGAAAGGTTACAATTAATGTATGTTTGTATAACACACATTTTGTAAAACATAGATATATTTTTATGTACTTATGAGTTGCCTCATGACTTCCGAACTACTTACCATGATGAGGTATCGTTGGAAGTGTCCTAATAGTCAGCTAGTTATAGGCTATATTTTTATATTACGAAACAGTAATTAAAATACTGAGCTCTCTAAACTAGAGGATATCAGGTCATAAACTTAATAAATATTTAATTAGCTGTTGCTCGCAGCTTTGCTTACACTCAATGACTAACTGGGAACAATTTCTAAATCCACACCTCAGATGTGAGAAACATTGTTGCTTTTCAAACCTACGCCAAATACATATTACATAATTATCATAATAAGTAAAAGTAAAGTTATAAACATTAAAACACAAATTAATTAAATAGAAATTATATTCAAAAAACTTTAGGCCAGCGAATTAGCATAGCTATACAGCGTGGCAATGCAGTCAGTGTCTTGGGCACGCTTCCGTCTGGTACTGGTCTGGAACAGTTGAGTTACCTATGGGCCGTTTGTAACAGTCCGTAATCTGACTGATTCCTATGTACATAGTTAGTTTAATTGTACTTTTTATTGAATAAAGATATGATTCACTTTTTTTTAGTTTAATTATTGAATACATAATCAAACTACATTTCATATGCATTTTTCACTCTTTTTGATAAACAACTTTAATGGATTACTAAAAAATGTTCGCTATAAAAACTATATGAACACTATATTTTCTAAAACGTTTCGTATGCTTTTTGTATAAAATATATCTTGTCTGTGCTAATTTGTAACTGATTTCGGCAATAATATAAGGAAACTTTTGTTTTTATTTTCATCCAGTTTCACAAAAGGAAGGTCAAAGCAGCTACTCACGGATCTCTTTTTTTTTTCGCAAGATTTAGCAAGCGGTTTATTAGACCGACTGGCTTTCCGTAGTAGCTTCGGACCCTCACACATTACGTTACTTGGAACTTCTATCCAAGCAATCTGTAAAAAACATCGTTTGCGCGATTCAGGATTTGAATTTTGATCGCTCGTTTCAGCCAAATACAAACATTTATTACAACAAGATCTATCTCGCTACTTTTAATACGACGCGAAGTTTTCATTTATGATTTACTATATCTATTTTTCAGCTTATATGTAACGATATTCGAAATGTTTAATTATCCGAGTTTCACGATAGTTTGCAGGAGTGTGAGCAGGATAGCAATATTGAGTAATGTTTTGAGTTCCCGCTTTTTTTGCTTAGTCGGTCAAGCGTCGAGCTGCTTTCAGGCATTGTCGGTAAGGGGTTCTCATTTTGAACATCGCGCATGTCCAAAAAATGAACATGCGCTCTGGCCCTAAGTGACAAATGAAATTAATTGCGAAAATATCAGGATTAATTATTTTACACCAAAAATGTAGTCTTTCAACATTTTTAAACCTAAAGTTAACTGTAAAATTGCAGTCATATCGATTTAAAGCGACAGTCTTCCAAACCATCTTAAGATGGAGAGGATTGTACCTGGGATAAGCATTTGTGTAATGAATATATTATGGGTGTTTTATATCATAAATACGTATTTACAGCACATACATACAACAAGTATAATGTGGATTTTATCCGTAGGGAATCTGATTCCTATATCAGGAGCCATGCTTAGTTAAGGCCTTGATGGCGCTGTTTATAATGTCCAATAATATTTTTAACTCCAAGTAAAAAGGCGTTATTTTGGAAATTATTCCCAGTTACCGGATGCATTCAAACAAATCTAAGAGCAACAGCTAACAGTTCATTGATAAATGTTAATTTAGCCCGTTCATTTGATGCCCAACACGGCTTATTTTAAAATCAGTTTTTTGTAGTTACTAGCAGACAATCAAGTCACTTACAACGGTATCTCACTCATCAAATTATGAGAAAAAGACGTTGAGAGAACAGATTATAAATAATAATATTTGAAATATTTCTGTGTGATCATTGTGTGCAGTAGTAGAATCAGAACATAATTGTATTCGTGCTCCAACCAGTAGGAAAATTTTGTAGGAGCAAGACCACGTATGTTCTCGTTATCTCCGTGATTAAATACGTAATTCAAACCAGACATAACGAGATCTTATTTCAGGGCAAACTACTAGTATTAAAATAATTGACGAATATAAATTTTAAGTTCAGTCACAATGTACGTTAATATTCCTCAAATGGCAGACTAATAAAAACAAGAAATAAAAGCAAAAAAAAGGAAACACCTATAAATCGAGGCGAGGGGTGTCGAACCCGGTCCCTCTCGCTTGCCAAGCGAGCACTCTACCATCTAAGCTATGCCCCCGGTGATATTACAATAATATCCTGCCGCTATATAGTTTTAAAGTTTAGTTTTTTCAGTATTGGTGCCCAAATTATACTTTTACAAGCAAAGTTAATCCATAATGGTAACTCAGGTAGTTACCATTATGGAAAATTTAAAAAAGCCTATTCGCTATCAAATTAGGCCTATACTATTATTATGTACCTCTAGTTTAAAAAACCAGGATAGAGGCGGTACCTACGTTATAGTATGTCACTACCACGACAGTGCCTAGGTAGTTGTAGAAGAGTTATTCCACTTCTTCCTGACCTTCAAACCGTGTAGGTATTCTGTCCTCCAATAGTTCGAAATGGACAAAGGTGTTGGACTATCGTTTTTTTCTGTGTTACTAGCCTACACATAGAATGGTACTTATGCTTAAATTATATCTAGAACCTACAATTGAATGGTTTGCATCATCAGAATCTATACTAAGTCATCGACTTGTGTTGCAGACACTGTTTGCCTTCTAGGAGCACATTTAAGTAGCCAAAATTAATTAAAAGTAATTAAATTTATCATTATAGTAAGTTTAAAAATTTTATTTAGTTAGTAAGCAAATGTTAAATAAATAAAAACTATATTATTCATGAACATATTTTGGTCTGTAAATAATTTTGAACATATTAATTATATGTGACAATATAGAACCATTTAAATTTATATTAAAAAATAAACCAAAAAAAAATAATAACAAATTAATTCATATTTAAAATTTAGTTTACATATTAAATTTAAACTACAATTTAATATAATAAAATAAATAATTAGAATATAATTAAATGCAAATAATAAATAAATAAATAGGGTTTGAATGGAAATTATATTATTCAATTATTTTTATTAAAATAACAGATGCAGTTTCGTTGAGCTTTTTTTAAAAATAAATGTTTTACTAAACATACAAACTTTTTGCAGATTCAACATTTTAGGATTCAACATGCTGCGAATTGAACTTTTTGCAAACTCAACATTTTAGGCATTTAACTTTCTGATCCTTAATCGCAGCAATGCAGTTATACAGTGATGACCGAAAGCTTTTCAATGACATATTAATAAAATGCATTGTGCAATGTGAATGCATGCAGTGAAGCCAGCCAACTAGATTTAATTTACTTCAAACTAACGATTGTACGTCCCAAACATGGCTTCGTATGGAGTACTGTCTCACGTATCCTATGTCCTAGAATGTATCTATTCTATCAGATTGCCCGACGATCTTGAAGCAATATTAATAATGTACAGACAATGTGATATATCATAAAGTTTAGATAATAATTAATCACTTTGCCCGATGGAGCTAGTCATTATTTAAAATGTCCGGGCATAAAAATAATGCCCGCATTAATCACTTGGTCCATAACATATATAAAAACTAAAATCTTAATGAAATAAACATAAGAAGCAATGAAAAATCCGACCAATAGCTACAAACACTTATGACACAATATGTATATAATATAAACACATTATGGTATAAAATGAAAATATTAGTACACAAAATTCCTTTCAAAAAAGTCGTTTCATAAAGTAAATATCACTTCATCTCATCTCAAGTACTCAGTTGAGTGTGTAGCACGGATGTAAAAAGGACTTAGATTATTTATGTATTCACATACATCCTTTTCAGTCATCCCAAAGGAGAGAGCAAGGCAACTAACCAATCAAACATACGACTAATCAAATTGTAACAAAGTAATTACGTTTTCAAAACGATAATTACGTTTTAAAAAGTAAAATGTAAACCGTCTTCAATGAAGAATATGATACAATTTACCTGGATGACGTATTTTTCCCAATTATTTTAATGACAGATGTCCGGACAGACAGACAGACGCGTGATCCTATATGGGGTCCGTTTTTTCCTTACATTTGAAGTTATACACCCAAATATCTTCAAGAATGCCTTTAATATTTGAAGATTTCCCTCGATTTTTCCAGGATCAGATCCTGACCTGATAACAATGGGAATACCTGTGAAGACGATATACCACCCTTTCAAACAAATAAGAATTTTCTTTGAATCGTCTTTGAGTAATCGGGGAACATTCACAAAAGAAAAACGACGAATTGAGAACCTCCTCCATTGTTAATTTGAAGTCGGATAATGAAATCATAATTCGAATAACTCGCTTCTGCACAAATAAATACTTTCTACTAAACCTACGAAATACTACGAAATGCTACAAAAAACTACGAAAATCTACAAAATGCTACGAAATGCTACGAAGAACTATGAAATCCTATTAAATGCTACGAAATCTTCACGAACACAACCCCTGTAGTTTAGGTAACTATAATAGATACTTCCTAGACACAAATTACGTATTCCATGTGAATTATTTGTGAAACAGTGGTATAAATATAAATTTCCTCAAAACATGACTTTTCACGAAGTAATCCAAAGACTATCCTCAATCGACTTTTATTCCTTTTGACGTATCTCGTTTCATCGAACAACTTTTCAAACTGATATTATTTTTCAAGAAGTATCTAGAATAGTAGAATATTTATAAACATAGAAAATAATTTGCTATTTTTGTCCACCCTTTGCTTAGTTTGATTAAGAAAATATATACTTGCTTACATCCATATTTATAAATGCCCATTATTTTATTTGGGGTGCGAGTACGTCTCCTAGTACTAATCAGAGGGAAATCCTCGAAGTCGAATAAGTCGATAATTTGTATGAAGAAAACACTGTTTTTTAAAACACCAACTCTCATCCAATTTTCAGTTTTGATGAGGCCAATGGAGGTGAACTTCACCCGGAAAACTGAGGAACTGGCTATCATACCTTATAAATGCGGGAAAACAACAATGAATAATTACTGTTAAACAGTAAACTGACACAGGAGTACGCAGAGTCCATACTTCTGTAACGGTTTCCTCACACGTGTCTTGCAGTTATTATTTGGGTAGCACGTAGATGTGCTATCTGATAAACAATATTCGTAAAAAGTCACCCCAAAAGATATATGATAGTTTATAATTAAAAGCTGTTGAGAAATCAAATAGAAATCACGGCTAGTAACATTGTTACAAGATGAACTCCTGAATCAAATAACTCGCTTCTGAACTAAGTAAATTTATTCGAACTGCTACGAAATGCTACGAACTGCTATGAAATACGAGCTACAAAGTATCGTATCACAGCTCTGACTAATAAATAAATAATTATTAACAATTGCATTTGTTCTTACCAAACACCGATACTGCGATCACCAACCGATGCCTCGTATTTCTGAAACGTCCACTGCGATTTCAATGCGGTTTTTATAGTAAGCTGACTCATGCGGAATAGTTCTTACCTATGTTTGGAGGTATTCGGTGCAGCCATTTCCTGGTAATGATGATTCATCAGCTCTGAACCCCTGTTGCAGTACATAATTTTTTAACTATCTTCATTAGTAAAAAAATAATACGGCGCTAGAAATAACAAATTTCCTCATAGAAAAATAATCAAAAACACCAATGCTAGTGATCACCGAGTGAGGATCCGAACCCTCGTCTCCAGAGCTTCACTGGTGAAGTCTGGTGACTTGAACACTGGGCTAACCCGACTGAGGTTCAGCATTTTTATTCACAAAAACCTATGTAAAAAAAATTCTATCATAAATCTCGGTGTCCCGCTCATGTATTTGTGAGCTTGAAAGTGTAATAATGATGATAGACAAAAAAATTATACAAATTAGTGACAAATTAAAAAAATACGATCATCTGTAACTCCTTGGTTCAGTCCGTTCAAGAACCAATACAGGAAATCATACCATTGAATATCACATAGATTTTTGTGAACTGTGTTTCAAAACTATAAAAATACATGCATCTCTTTTTTATTGTACAATTAATTTTTTTTTTAGACAGGGAAGGGCTTGGCCTTCATCTCAATTGGTTACAAATCGAGATAAGGCTGAAGAGGAAGGCGCATTTCACCCGGAATCGTCAATAAACTGAGGAACTGGCTATCTTACTTCCTAATGCCGGAACATAACAATGTTTTAAGTATTATTGTTATGGCAACAGAATAAGGTGAGATGGTGGTAGCTAGCCAGGCGGACTTAAACAAAATCCTACCACCAATGAAACCAAGCCCAATATTGCTCTCCCTGGGGATCCAGAGAGAACCAGATCTAATCTGAAATCAGTGGGTTGAACCACTTGACCACATAGGTGTTTAAAATATTACTTAAAACGTATCATACTAAACGTAATGATTGTATGAAAATAGAAACTCATGCCATTATTAATACCTAATTAGGTGTGATCGCTTTATTCCAACCGAATTACGACTGTTATATGGGAACTGGTATTACGAAGATTATGAATACCATAGATTTAGTATACGTTAGCATATATCAAACCTATGATGAATACTTACTTATTTTTTTCATGGTTAATGTTTTGACTTTGGTAAATACATCCACAATAAGACACCATTTCACGCCATCGCTTGTGTTAGACCGAAACCTTTTGGATATCTTGCATTTAATTCAAATCACAATCAAACCCCAAACCAGTTTTTTCGAAGGAGGCACCTAGTACCAATCATGTGTACCAGATGGCGTTCAAACCATGTCATAATTATTTCACTAAACGTAGCTATTTTACCTGACTATGGCCATGGACGAAATTGTCCATGCTACGGCTTAAGGTATGATTTTGATCGGTATGTATGAACGTTAATCTTTTCCCTTGTACCTTCATAAATCTGTTTGTAAGCGTATCCCTAGAGTTAATAGATGGAATATCTACTAAATGAAAACCATATATTTTTGGAACATATTACTCGTAAAATAAGTGGTTCTGTAAGAACAGTAGACCTCGCGAGCCCTTATACCTAACCATGCATCTTTTTTTGAAAGCGGGATCAGTTGACAAAGCAAAATTATCAAAATGAATTCTGTAGTCAATTCATCCCGTGGGATAAGTTTAGAGCGGGATCAGCTGAGTAATGAGCCCAATAACCGATGCTTTCATCTTTAATTTTTCATTTTAGACTTTTGAGCAAATACAGGTAAGTATAAGCTTCATTGATAACTTGTGTTCCCCTGGTCTCTCCTAGGAGTTCAAATCTAGTGTCTACAAATTTGTCTCGCAAAGGTGGAGGGATTTTATTTTTTGCAACTCAATCATAAATAACAAATACCTAGCAAAGGCTTACCTACGTAGAATTTTGAGTCAAATAGGGCAATAAGTTTTACCAAAACCCTCCAGCTTTGAACGCTTTGTCCAGCAGTGGTCACTTATGGGCTATTGATGTGATGTGATTGATTCGATCTATCTCGTTGACTCGAGCTTGAGCTTTCGCAACACATTCGAACTATTCACAAATTCTTGCAAACATTATCGTTACATCAGTTTTTGTACATTTTTTAAATTTCAAAATTATGTATATTCTTTAATTTACAAACAAGTATAAATAAGTATTCTATGGAAGTGAATCCTGCAGTTTGCTAAAAGGTGATCATCAAAGTGAAAACTGTACTCTGGTCCTTTTGAAGGAAGATGGCATTCCGCCGCTGAAGTATGAGCATGGACGTATCGTGATGGCAAACCTTGGCCATTGAAGGAACGTGTCGTGAAGCTGACATAAGAACAGAAAACTGCATCGTCCAGCGAAGCGATAACAAGATTATCCCGTTGCCATCTAATGAAGAAGTTTTGGTTAAAAGCAAAGCCTCCAAGCGTGCTCGGAAGTGTTACTATTGAACTTATTACTGAGTGAATATATTTTTCTATTTAAATAAATAAATATATTGACTATGCCCTGCCAATATATTTATGAGAATATTATGTACGCGCGTAAAAACATCAGCTTATTTGACAAAAACTGTGATAAACTGTAGGAAAACTGTGTTTCCCTGCATGATTTTGTACTTTTATCTGCATGTTTTTATACTTTCTACATTAAAACATGTACTTATTTATCGTGTAGTTCTAATTAAGTTCTAAAACAGTACCTTTTTGTGTCATTGCTTCACAATTCGTACATTCATATTTTAATTTTATCCCTTGTTTTTCTTTCAAATGTACATCAATAGATTCTCTGGATTTATCTTATTACGATAAGCTTATTATTTTTTCTTCAAATATAATATTAGGTCCTTACATATGAAATTGGCGTTTTGTCGTACTGGCCACTTTGATCTTAAATATCTCCTCTTTGGTTAGGAATTCCAAATTCAAATTTAAACAGCTATTTACTCATGCATTTGTGTTTCGAAAACCGTAATTCATTTGTTTTTTTCTCTTTTGCTTTTTTTTTCTGCATCACTCATTTCACAAAATGGAAAACTTAAAATATCGCATTATTTACGAGTACGAGTTCCACCGTGGCACCAGTGCTGCAGAAACGGCTCGAAGGATTAAAGATGTGTATGGTGGTGGTGTCGCAAAAGAAAACACGGTGCGTTTTTGGTTTCAACGCTTTCGTTCTGGAAATTTCGACCTGCAGAACAAGCCCCGTGGACGGCCGGAGACCAAGGTCGATAATGATGAATTCAAGGCTATTGTGCAAGCAGATCCATCGCAAACCACATCACAGTTAGCTGCAGGCTGCGGTGTTAGTGACAAAACCGTTTTAATCCACTTGAAGCAAATTGGGAAGGTGAAAAAGCTTGAAAGGTGGGTACCTCATGAATTGAGTGAAGCAAACCGACAAACGCGCGTCGACTGCTGCGTTACATTACTCAACCGGCACAATAATGAAGGAATTTTAAATCGGATCATTACATGTGATGAAAAGTGGATCCTGTACGATAATCGTAAACGCTTATCGCAATGGCTGAACCCTGGTGAACCAGCAAAATCTTGCCCCAAGCGAAAATTGACTCAAAAAAAGTTACTTGTAAGCGTTTGGTGGACTAGTGCCGGTGTCGTACACTATAGCTTTCTTAAATCTGGTCAGACGATTACGGCTGATGTCTATTGTCAGCAACTGCAAACCATGATGGAAAAGCTCGCTGTTAAACAACCGAGACTTTTCAATCGCTCTACGCCACTGCTGCTTCAAGACAACGCTAGACCACACACGGCCCAACAGACGACTACCAAATTAGAGGAGCTTCAATTGGAATGTCTAAGACATCCACCGTACTCTCCGGACCTTGCTCCAACATATTACCATTTTTTTCGAAATTTGGATAACTTCTTGCAAGGAAAAAAATTCAATTCCGATGAGGCAGTCCAAACCGCTTTCAAAGATTTCATTGATTCCCGTCCGAATGGTTTTTTTAGTAAAGGGATCAATGAACTACCTATAAGATGGCAAAAGTGTATAGATAGCAATGGTACATACTTTGATTAATAAAATATATTTTAATATGAAAAAATTGCCTTTATGTTCCTCCCATACAAAACGCCAATTTCATATGTAAGGACCTAATATTTTATGCTATCTCTGTCTAACACATACATTATTATATGAACTTGTATTAGAACCTTAGCGGCGGCTGATTCGGCCGAGGATCACAAAAGGCGCAAATATAGTGGTCTCGACAGAGCTTACCTATTTGAGCCTTTTGGGGTGGAGACCTTGGGTCCGTGGGGAGCCGGTGCCCTCCGGGTTTTCAAAAATATTGCGGGGCTTTTGATTGAGGCGACACGTGACCCAAGGGCTGGCTCTTATTTAGGCCAGCGAATTAGCATAGCTATTCAGCGTGGCAATGCAGCCAGTGTCTTGGGCACGCTTCCGTCTGGTACTGGTCTGGAACAGTTGAGTTACCTATAGGCCGTTTCTAACGGTCCTTAGGTAATCTGACTGATTCCTTTGTACATAGTTAGTTTAATTTATTGAATAAATGCTAAACCTTAGCGATTATCTTTGATAATATTTTTATTCCATGTATATTATATAAATTATTCAAATTTAGAATCCTAGCGTTCCACCAAAGTCTTCTTGCGAAAGCTGGTGGCTGAGGAAAGTGAATTCATATCTAGCATAAAAACGGAGCAGAGATAAGTACACCTATTAGCTACTAATCGGAGAGCTCCAAATTAAATACAAGACCATTCCCGGGTCAAGTGGCCCGGGAAAGTTGCTTGTCTTCATTACATTTGTCTGGCTGTCTTTAAAAAAACTGCTGTACAGGATACTGAAGACCTTCATACTGGCTGGGTACTGAAGACCCTCATACTGGCTGGACATTGAAGACCCTCATACTGATTGGACATTGAAGATCCTCATACTGGTTGGACATTGAAGACCCTCATACTGGTTGGACATTGAAGACCCTCTTACTGGCTGGACGTTGAAGACTCCGATTGCGTTGAACTTGTGGACTTTCTTTTCTCTTATATACTTTTATTTTCTTTTACTTTCATAATTCTTATCTTTTACCTATCTCTTTAACACCTCTAGTAGGATAAGTCCTTTAGAATTTCTTATTATTGTTCCTTACTGTTTCTCTCTTATAAAATCAGTAACGTTACAAAACATAATTATAATCCTAGAAATAAGAATAAACTCGCTGTTCCCACAACTAGGCTCCATAAGGTTAATAAATCGTTCATAGGGAAAACTGTACGCTTTTATAATAAATTGCCAAGTGATGTGCTAAGCTTGTCAAATAATAAATTCAAAAATTTTGTAAGACAAGCTATCCAGGAAAGCTTATTATAAAATTTCAGATAACCTAGAAGATAAGAAAGCCTGGCATTAAAAAAATGAATTTGCTCCAGTGAATAAATTGTTATTAGTATTAGATAATTTTAAGCTATTGTAATGGATCATGAAAAAAAAAACTAGCCCGAGGTTCTTGCCTTTCTCCTTGTGTGCTGGTCGCTATTCCGAACAGGCGGTAGATTTGACGTTTCAAAGTGATAATGAGGTATCGTTGGAAGAGTCCTAATAGTCCGCTAGTTGTAGGCTATGTTAAGACACATTTATTAAATATTTGAGCCCTCTAGATTAAAGGATATAAGGTCACGATCTAAATAAATATTTTATTAGCTTTTGCACGAAGTTTTGCTAACATACACCCGATAACGAATTGGGAACAATTTCTTTCCCTGCCTCAGATGTGAGAAAGATTGTTGCGCTTTAAATCTTTGCCAAATACTTATATTACTATTATAAGTAAAAGTAAAACTATAAAGCCTAAAACCCAAATTAATTAATAGATATTTTATAATACTATAACACGACACTTAAAAACTGAAATCACGCTTTAAAAAGTATAAAACAAGAAAATATACTCATATGAAATAAGAAACTATTCTATATTTATCGTCAATAAAATTCTTCATTTGCACAGATAGAGAAGCAACATCATTCGATTAATTAAGCCCTGTTTTTGAAAAATTAATGCTTTTTTAAATGATTTTATCAATATTCAATTAAGGAAATTATTTCTGGAAATAGAATCGGCCATTTGTTTTATGTTAACAAAACACAAACTAAACAAATATAAAATACCTATTGCACCTATGTGCAATAAGCATAGACTATATACTACTATATAGTAAATAGACAAATACTGAATATTCTCACTCAGCTGAGCTATTACTCAAATGTTTTTCTGTACTCCGCGGACGGTGTACCTTCAAAATTTAGCATGATTAAAGTTGTATCATGACGAGTTGCAAGCAAGCACTGCAAAACGAACTATGAATAAATCGAATACCCATACAAGGAACTTGTAAAACGCAACGATAGCGCGATGCAGCCACTGTTCTCTTTTACTAGCGACATCTAGTCCCGGTCAAGAAAGACTGCGCCGTCGCTACATACATAGATATACCCACACACGCTCCACTCTTGCCTCTTTTCATGCTCCTCATAAAATCGATACTAGGTGTAGAGCATACAAACACAGCAGAAACTGCGGAACGCGCATATCTCAACTTTATGACGAAGGAATAACGACACGGGAATTGAAATCGGGCGTCTATTTTTAAACTGGTACAAAACTAAGCATACCTCACAGCTAAGTTTGTAGTTGCTCCGCCTTCTGCGCTGTAGGTTGTGGGTTCAATTCCCATCCAGGACACTAATTTGTGTGATGAATATTGAGGTTTTTTGGTATTTAAGTGAATGAAAAAAAAGGATCTAAGGATTATATCCGTTATCTAGTTCCCATATTATGTATATACAAGATAAGTTTGTGCTTAGTTTGAGGCTAGCTAGATAGCGCTGTATAAAATAAATGCCTTAATAAAAAAAAGATAATCTTGGTAATTGCCGACATCATTTAAAATTTCAAAAACATATCATTGAAAAATCAATTATTTATTTAGAGTAAATAATAACAATAAATAAATAAGTCTTGAGCCAAATTAAGACTAATAATCAGAAGATACCTTCATTACCTACCTAAAGCGCGAGTAGGATTAAGATGATACATTCATCTTCATCCTACTCGCGCATAAGGTACTAACGGAAAAGCTCAGCCCCAGCCCCTAATTATATAAAAAAAGTTTAGTGTGCATTTTGAATAAAATAAATCTTGTCTTTGCTATATTGTAACTGATTTCGGAAAGAATATTCGAAAACTTTCGTTATTAAATTTATCTAAAAAGGAAGATCAAAGCTGCTACTCACGTATCTCTTTTTTTTTTCGCAAGATTAAGCAAGCGGTTTATTAGACCGACTGGCTTTCCGAAGTAGCTTCGGACCCTCCCACATTACATTATTTGGAACTTCTACCCAAGCAATCTGTAAAAAACATCGTTTGCGCGATTCAGGATTTGAATTTTGATCGCTCGTTTCATCCAAATACAAACATTTATTACAACAAGATCTATCTCGTTACTTTTAATACCACGCGAAGTTTTCATTTATGATTTATTATATCTATTTTTCAGCTTATGTGTTATGATATTCGAAATTTTTTATTATCCGAGTTTCACGATGGTTTGCAGGAGTGTGAGCAGGATAGCAATATTGAGTGCTGTTTTGAGTTCCCGCTATTTTTATCTAAGTAGGTCATGCATTTAGCAGCTTAGATATGATTGTGTAACACCAGTATAAATCAAATCAAAGCACAATGACCTGACAACCCGCATGACCGACATTATTGTGAACATTTTTATTGTTAAGACTTGATTGTTTGTTTGTGGTTTTTGGCTCCTTTCAGGCATTGTCGTTAAGGGGTTCTCATTCTGAACATTGCGCAAGTCCAAAACATGAACATGCGCTCTGGCTCTAAGTGACAAATTAAAATATTTTTATAAAACTAAAGTTAACAGTACAAATTGCGGTCACATCGCTTTAAAGCGACAGTCTTCCAGACCATCTTAGGATGGAGAGGATTGTACCTGAGATAAGCATAATGTGTGATGAATATAAATGGGTGTTTTATATGATTAATACGTATTTACTACACATACAACAAGTATAATGTGGATTTTATCCTAGGAATCTGATTCCCATATTAGGAGTCATGCTTAGTTCAGGCATTGATGGCGCTGTTTAAAATGTCAAGTTATATTTTCAACTCGATGGCGTTTTTATGGAAATTATTCCCAGTTATCGGGGACATTAAAGCAAAGCTGAGATCAACAGCTAACAGTGTATAAATAAATGCTAATTTAGCCAGTTCATTTGATAACTAACACGGCATCGTTTAAACCAGTTTTCTTTAGTTTGTGATTTTACGTCCTCTAGAGGGCGCCATATTCAGTTTAATGTGACGTCAACCTATAACTAGCTGACAATCAAGGCGCTTCCAACGATATCTCACTCATCAAATTATGATAAAAAGATGTTGAGGGAACAGATGAACATATTTTCATACCTGTCAAAATCATAACCATCCTCTTTTTCCCATCTCGTTTTTGCTTTGCCGTGGTTGGGTAAAAAATTACACAATTATGTAAAGTTCGCTTAAGTCAAATATTTTAAAAACAGAGCTCCATAAGACTGATATTAATACATGCACGCCTTTTGTGTATTTCACAATTTTTTAGAAGTACTTTTATTCTTGTTGATAAACAAAAGAAGTTTGCAATAATTTGAAACTCATATTTTTCTAGTTTTTTTATGTTCTGGAGTATGCTACTTTAATTCAATATTTTTTAGCCGGAATTACTAAATTATAGCACTTTATTTTGGCTATTTATATATGAGAACTGTTTAGTTTTTATATTCCAGTTAAACAATAGGAAAAACGAAGCAGCTTCATGCGATTCTCTATTTTAATTTTATTTTTAATTTGCAATAACAGGCAAACCAGCTCTCCGCTACATCGGTTTTTGTTGTTGCTTCGGACCCTCATAAAGTAAATTATTTTGTTTTATTTTATTATTTTTGGAAAATTAACAGCTCATAAAACTATACAAATAAATACATGTTTATTATTATTATTATTTTATTGGATCTAAAACCCTTTTTGTTACAGTTTGGCATAAGCGACCTCTTTCGGAGTGTGTTACAAGCAAGATGGCAGTCTTGGGACAAAGCCGCGGTGTGAACCCGCAATCCGACTGGATGCATAAAGTCGGCATCGTTTATAAAAAAGGAGGCTGGAATTTTCATGAACTAGTGCTTCTCAACAAGTCTCGTAATATAAACGTGCGAGGGCGCTTTGGTTTTAGCTAAGGTTTCAGATTTCATTTGATTGACCATATAGTGCAACTATAGCAATTGGCAAGACATTTGTGAGATTAAAAATACATAATACCTAAAGATTAAATATATAAACTTAGATCTCTCCTGCCTACCCCACAGAAAAACGAAGTGAGATTTAACATCACTGACATTAACCTATCTAATGCCAAGTTTTCTCCACGAGAAAGCAGCGCGGTAAAGACTACAAATACTTCTCTAGCAGAGGTATGTAGTAGCTCCTAGTCTGGCAGAATGACCAAAAAAAAAAGTGCGTGTCTGGTACAATGACCAAACCACTTTTTTTAGCATTCAACCTTTATCAAAAAAGTCGGGATATCGTTCGCTAACGTGCGCAAAATCATCGAAATAGCGTAGAAAAAATATAGTAGCAGCTGGAATAATGCCAAGTGGTATGCCTTTAGAAAAGGTCTGTGCAAATCTAGAGGTGGTAAGGTACATTAAAGAATCTGCCTCACACGGTTGTCATAGAGATACCAACACTGCAATAACTGAGTCGTTTGCTACGGTTTGCCCATGAACTGTAGTAATACTTTATGAGTGATGATGATGATGTTTAAAACTTCCTAAAACGATGCCAGGACATCAGTCTACATATATGTATATACCTATAGACTTCTATCAAAATTAGTACATGTATACGCGCAATAGCAACCTCCTACACGTTTACATGCAAGGAATCATAAGTATAAGTTTCCAAAATAGTAACTTTAGGGCACCCAGAAAATAGTTGTATCCATGCAATATCACTTGCACATTAAATTGAAATGCCAAGAAATCTGCATTGATCTATCTTGTTTGTCCTCTAAAAAGACGTACCTACGTAGTTTGTTCTTCACCACTAACATCGTTAATTACAAACGCAAGCTTTGGTCAGTTTATTTATGGTTAAAATAACTTACCTACGTGTATTTCTACCAAAATTACACGAGATGTTACATCCGAATAGATTTAATTTTACCATGTAGTCCGCTTTCCATTGTAATGCATCGTCCCACTGTTTATTGCACTATTTTTTAGGCTTTATGTAGAGATCTGAAAAATATTATTTAAGGAAATTCACTTAGTACTCGTTTCTCTCACCGTTCCTTCGTACCGCCACTCGGTGGCGCTCGCGTCAGTATTTTGAGAGCACATTCAACAAGAGCAGCTTTCTGCAACTGTTGGGTCTGCCACAACGAACGCAAGGTTGTTGGTTCCTAGGGCGGGCGGGAGTTTAAATCTATTCGGATGTAACATCTCGTGTAGTTTTGGTAGAAATACACTTGTTAGTTATTTTAACCATAAATTACACTTCGATTTTACATCCTCTAGATTTAATTTTACCATGTAGATGTTTAGCGTCTGTTGCAGAATTTTATTAAAACAAATTGTTAACAAAATATTACATTTGTGTAACTTACGTTTCTTTACATCATATAACTAAATATCTTTCATAAAATACATAATTAAAATCAAGTAAGAATTAAACCGTAACCTTAAAGTAATTAATGATTTGATATTATTGCCTTAGCGAAGGACGTGTCTTCAGTAAGTAAAGGTTGATTATAAAACTTAGCAAAACAGATAGAATATCCTGTCCATCCGGCAGTTCTTTTAATGATGTCGATGGATACTCCGGACCTGCTGGCGGCGAAGGTGGACGCGTGACGCGTGCTGTGCGCCGTGAACACAGACGTGTTCAATACACTTTCATGCAAAGTTTGTTTGATCCATCGACTGATTGTTTGAGAACTCGCGTTGTGGACAGGTTTTCTCGCTGTGGGGATCAATTTGTTAGTATTTGGAAGAGTACGAAATTGATAGTTCTTTCTATATATGAAGTTAGGGTCTTAGCTGGGCAAATTGATTAATTTTGAACAAAAAAGGGAATAGTCAATTTTGGGTTGCGTCGGTTAGGGGTAGATGTTTTAATAATACAATCGATTGTTATTGTAATGCATGAGGTTTGGATAAAGATACAATCGAGGTCAATAACAGATAACGTCTGCACACGTTGTCCCGTGGACAACGCGAGAAGAGTTACCTACAAGGAGTCCAGAGGGGATGATTCATTCGGGCTCTTTGATAAGAATTCCAAGGCCATGTTTGGGTCCCAATTCAAATTATATTCCGGAAAGTTTGGTTTCATTTTAAAAACCCCTTTAAAAAATCTACTGATAGAATCGTTGTTGCAAGTATCTTTACCGATTATTAACAACAACGCTGACCGATATGAATTTAATGTTCCATAACTAGCTCCTTTTTTGAACTGTTCTGTCAAAAATCTTAGAATTTCTCTATGAGATGAACTATACCAAACTAAATTATTCAATTGACAAAAAATAAAATTATTTCAACGGTATCACTTGGTATGTCTTGTCTTAGGTACGCTTGCAGGATAATATGGCGCACGCCAGGGTAAGGCTGCGCCATAGTGGATGGTGTTCCCTGGAAGGTGACATGAGAAGATTTTTATGAGGTTTAAAGTATACAATTTCTGAGCTTACTAAGGATATAAATAGGGGGTACCATGGTTGACTAGACCAGTAAGGAACAATAAATATACCACGAGCCTCATCTTCTATCACCTTTCTAAGACATTTTTAATACCAATGCGAAGGGAGGAAATGAGTAGAAAAAAAAACACTTATCCCAAGTTATGGTAAATGCATCTATATCATATGCGGCGGGGTCCCTTTTCCAAGAAACATATTGGTTACATTTATAGTTTAGTCTAGACGCAAACAAATCGATGTTTGGTTGACCAAACTTATAAGCAATGTTATCATAATTACTCTGATGTAGGCTTCATTCCGTATCGATGTTAGTATGCCTAGAAGCCTGGTCTGCCTCAGTGTTATCACGTGATCTTATGTATGAAGCGAAAATAAATATGTTCCTAGCTTCACACCACTGCCATATTTCTCTGGAAATTTGATTGAGATGTGGAAATTGTACCACACGTCACCACACACTGCCCCCCAACCAGTCATGGATGAATCGCTATATATTTGCAACATGAAGTTATGTTTCTGTAATCTATTTTGGGCTTTATTAGCAATAGTTGACCACCAATTAAAATCTTCTTGCAAATATTTTTTAAGACGCATTCGGTAGTTATAGTTGTCGTTTGATTGTTGGAGCGCTAGGTACTTTTTGCGCTGAAAATGCTTAGTGTAAACCCAGGCGTACGCTACTGCCGGACAGGCAGCAGCTAGTATACCAATGAACTTAGCAAAATCACGAATGGTAATACTTTCTATGTCTTTTATCTTATTTGTTAATGTCCAAATTTTATGAACTTTATCTTTAGGTAGTTGTAATGACATATTGGATGTATTAATCTCAAAACCTAGAAATTTACATATATATGTCGGTTTCAGGAAGCTTTTTTCGTAATTTATCACAAATCCTAAAAGTTCTAAGTTTTTCAATACGGTATTTACTGTATTTTTGCATGATTTGTAGGATGAGCCGATACATAAAATATCATCTAGATAAACAACTAGCACGTAACCTTGGGCTCTTAGAAATGCTAGAAGGGGCTTAAGTAGTTTTGTAAAAACACGGAGCTGAACAAAGGCCGTAGGGTAAACAATTAAATTCAAAGAGTTGGTCTAATCTAAATCTTAGCTATTTTTTATGTGAAGGATGTATAGGCACTAAAAAATATGCCTCTTTGAGGTCAATAGTAGCCATGTATGTCCCATTATTTACTAATTTACAAGCTGTGCGAATATCTTCCATTTTAAAATGGGGAGCACTTACATGTTTATTTAATATTTTGACATTAAGTATAAATCGAAAACCCCCGTTACTTTTAGGTGTCAAGAAAACAGGGGAAACAAACTGGTCCGGGCTGCTCAGTGCATGCTGATATCGCACCTAAATTTATAAGGCTTAACATGGCGATTCTCATTGCATCTTTAGGGAAAAGTGGGTTGCAAGGTTCAATATTCTGTGGCATAAAAATTATTAAAGGAATTTTATAGCCCCGTACATAAGACAATCCAACTGGATCATCAGTAATTGATAACCAATTATTGTAGAGATATTGAATTCTACCGGCATGAGGTACCTCTAGTGTCGTCGACGCTCCTGGGACTTGTTCGGTGGCGGCTTGTGGTGTCGCGGCGGCGGCGGGCTCTCCGGATTAAGTTTGGGGGCCCGTACAAGCAGAAAATTTTCTGGAATCAGCATTTTTTCTCTCAGGGCCTCCTTTTGCTCCTTGGCGAGTCTGTCCAATAATATCTTCCCCCAACGTTCGGAGATTTCTGATGGGATTTTCTCGTCCAGTTTTTCCTCCAAGTTCTTGGCCTGTCCTAATATTTCCAAGATTTCTTCTGGAACTATTATCTGAGTATATTCAGGTATGAGTGTTCAGGCCACAGTTTGGGTTTGTACCTGGACCGACGTCGATAATGTACCTGGTACTACATGTGGGTCCAAGATTGGTATAGAAGCTGGAGCGCTCTTGGGGGCTGAGGCTGGTGGAATCATACTCACGACGGATACCACGCTTGGTTCTCGGTAGTCTTCTTCCAGAAAGTCAATACCCTCTCGGTCGGTTGGTACGTCGGAAGAACTACCTCTGTCGCTTACATAGTGGACGGACGCCGGACTCAACGATTGAGTATCTGATCGATGGATGCCATCTGCATGATGGGAAAACAAATTCTACTAATGAATTGTACACTACTTACTGGATGGCATCGCGTACCATCACGTTAAGAAAGTAAAACAATATTATTCCTTGGTAACATCTCGTATCACGTTAAGGAATAAAGTTTATGTAACCATCTGGATAATATCAGGTATTATCACATTGAGATGGTACGTAGGTTTGGTTATTTGTCATATATTATAACAATTTGATAAGAAAACATTGCACTTGTAGATCTACAAATTGTGGGTAGTTATACATTAACTTACCTTTGTTTCGGTCCAATTTTCTTTCTAATCGTTGAATTTTCAGACGAATATCGTTATCACTGTAATCTTTGTTTTTTTTTCCCCATAACTATTAATCACTTCGATTTTGCGAATAAATTAGCAATTTTCGATGTATAAATCATTCACTCGATGTTGACGATGCGTAACACGAAAAACGAATGACGCGAGCGCCACCGAGTGGCGGTACGAAGGAACGGTGAGAGAAACGAGAACTAAGTGAGTTTCTTTAAATAATATTTTTCAGATCTCCACATAAAGCTTAAAAAATAGTGCTATAAACAGTGGGACGATGCATTATAATGGAAAGCGGACTACATGGTAAAATTAAATCTAGAGGATGTAACATCGAAGTGTAATTTAATCAAATAATAAAAGGTTTCTAGTTAATATGGGTCCCTCTGATCTTATCTCAGAACCTACCTACCTAACACCGACACGTTGATCACCGACTCACCTACCAAGCATAGTGGCAATGCCCATTCTCCCATTACTCTGTTTTTATAATATATAAAACTAAATACAAATAAATAGACTCACTTTTCCCCTTCGAGGATTCACCTTTAATCACTTTTTAGAGCGTGGATCTTGTAAGGATCACCTACTATATATACCAACTTTGCGATTACCAAATCATGCAGTGGCACTTTTTTTGGCTTTGATTATGCCACGAATTCCTAAAAACGGCAACAGAAAACCAATTGCTGATACTATTTCTAGTAGACCTACGGTACCTACGTTTACGTATCGTAGTGGCAATGACTGTCACACCGTAAATGTCGTAATAAGTGAGCAGGAGATGAGGAGTAGTATATATCTAGGAAATTAACGATATCAGCACGAGTACGACCTGCTTGCCTAGTTATGGTGATTATGACAAACTTTTTTTTTTAATTATTGCACGAATGGGAAACGTCTTGGTCTTTAACTCACCAAGTTACAAGTTGAGATAAGGCCGAAGGTGGAGGCGTACTTCACGCGGAATCCTCAACAAACTGAGGAAATGGCTATCTTACCTCTAAATGCCGGAACACAACATTTTTTTAAGAATCATTGTTATGGCAACAGAATAATGTAAAATAATGGTAGCTAGCCAGGCAGACTTAAAGAAAATCCTACCACCAATTAAAATTTTATTAACAAAGGATCAATAAGTAAAATAATTAATTAAAAATTTACATCTTGCGGTTATTATTTATTTAAACTTCGATACTCGGCTATCACACTAAACACATTGATCTGAATATTTTATACATACGTGCAAAAATTCTGTTTTTGTGGTGGTTTTAACGAATTCTTAAATCGAGACATGCTAGGCAAGCGATGTATCGGACAACCTCCGAATAAATGAACCAATCACCTCCGTACAGCGGCGCGCAGAGTAGGTTAAGAATGGCCGAAGATCGGGCGCACCTTGGAAGTACGTCTAGCCAATACTGGATGCTTGTGTGATGCATGGATGAGCCAATGCAGTCATTGGACTGCATTGGCTCATCCATGATCATCATAATCAACCAATGGCAGTAATTGTACTGCCATTGGTTGATTATGTGTAAGTAATGAGCCAATGCAGTCATTGGACTGCATTGGCTCATCCATGATCATCATAATCAACCAATGGCAGTAATTGTACTGCCATTGGTTGATTATGTGTAAGTAATGAGCCAATGCAGTCATTGGACTGCATTGGCTCATCCATGATCATCATAATCAACCAATGGCAGTAATTGTACTGCCATTGGTTGATTATGTGTAAGTAATGAGCCAATGCAGTAATTGTACTGCCATAGGTTGATTATGATGATCACGATGGTGTTGTGGACCACCAAAAACCTATAGGCTAATTCTTTTTCAAGAACAACGCGGAAAAAGCCACGAACAGTAGGTAGTCGATCAGTTTTCTTATCGGTCTTTCTTCAGTTTATCAGTTTTTCTTTAGACACTACCCCATTCTAGGCTCGCTAAGCATGTCCCGGTAGGTATCTTTATAGTTAAGGATAGGCTTTCTGACCGCTAAGTGTCTCTAATTGCAGCCAAAAACAGGAATAGTGGTTGGCAAAGCCATTAATATTCAAGTTAGATAATTTCACTCTACGTCGGTACATTTTTTGCTTTTGTTACTTGCTATATGCTTTGGTTGCTTTTGTTCTTGTCTATGTATGCTCTGTAGTCGCATGCAATATAGTGTAACTTATAGGTACATGTACACTAGCAACTGATTAATTTATTTTAAATGCATTTCGGAGACACAGATTACTAGGAGTTCAGTATAACATGCAACCGTATGCATAGCTTGTAATTATGATACATTTGTCTTCTCGTAGAATAAAACACATTTTTATGCTCAGTTGCGTGTCTTTAGCGGGTAGCACCATTTTTTTTTTTATGTACTGACACAGCTTTTCTACGGTAGTATTATAAATTTAAATTAATTTAAGTGGTTTTACTTTTTAGTTTTTTGAACCTCTGTAAATCTATTATAAAGCAAAGTAGCGCCAAAATAAAAATATTTCGATTAAATCGAACACATACTCAAGCGCTGTGCAAAGACGGAAACGTGCATCATAATAATTTAGTCGATAAAAAAAATCTTAAAGATGACACTAAATCGATATTGAAACGTGTAGAACTGAGAAATTACTCGTTGAAACCATGTTAAAGTTATGACAAAAGATAGGGCTTCTTATTTATTAGGGCTTGCCGATAACAAATATCAAAATATTGTTTTTATTAATCTATGTGAAAAATCTAGCCGGTCAAGCGCTCGCGGCGGGAGGCCAGTGCCAACCGAGATATCTTCAAAAAAAACTCTTGGATTGCCTCGTTTAAGTACAAATTGTGCTATATTTTGTCAGATTACTAAGTATTTAAAATAAAACAAATAGGAAACATCACCGACGGTTATGAAAAATTATTACCTACACTTCACTTTAACTTTACGAGTAATAGGGTTCCTATTTATATTGATGGTCATTAGACTCTGAAATAATAGAATCAAAATCAAACGTTTCCAATTTTTTTATTTATTTCCTAGGTCCATATTAGGATGCTGTCGAGCTAGAAGTAGGTAAACGGATACAATTTATCATGTTATGCTAGTCATCAAAATCTAGAGTGAAACAAATGATTTGAGTACTACCAAATCTATACTTTAACTGTATTTATCCGTGAAAACAGGATGAATATCATCGTAACTTGGAAACAGCTTAGAACTATTCCGTTAAAATCAGCATTCTCAAGATATAAATCTCATTGTAATCAGAGTTCGAGTTTCAGATCTACGAGGAATACAAAAAAAATGGTGATCACAGTGTTGGTGTTTCTAAGGTGAATGCTGATATTCTTGTCAAAAGTAAGCACAGTGCAATGAAAAATGTACATCTATTATTTTGTTAGTCGAAGTTGGAATTCGACATGTCGTAGCTCGTAGCACGAGCTCGTAGCAGTTCGTAGAAGTTCGTAGCAGTGCAGAAGCGAGCTATTCGATTCAGGATTTCATTTTGTAACAATTTAACTGGCCGTTTGCCCGATTTGGTTTCTGAAGATCTTTTCTATGCAAATTATTATCGCAACCTTTGTCCAGGTGTGTTTGTACCAATACTCTAAAGTAAATCCGTGCCTTATACCATCTACATAACAGAACAAATACATTCTGACAGTTTTTAGTAAGCAATCGAAAGTTTCAAGGGAAAATGGCATATTAGTGGTCATCTGCCACTTTCTCTTCAAGCTTATGCTAGAGCTTATGCTAGGCTATCCTCTTACTAAACATCACTTTCAATGTTGAATCAAATATATTTTCATATATTTACTTTGAATTGCTTATTTAATTGACGATAAGTATTGAAATATTCTCAATCGTCATTTGTGTTCAAAATGGACACAAATCGAACATCAAAACTTGTTATGAAATAGTTTAGAGAAAAAATAAATGAATTGATTTGAATTGAATTATTTCACATGCTTGGTATAAGCTGCCTTCTTGAAAGCAAATTCGTTCAGGCATTCCTTGCAATTTTATTTGATGCAAAGTTTCTACCACGAACCAAACCAAGCACGATATACAATATAATGTACCCGTGGACATTGAACCCGAGACCTCTGAAACGAGTATGGTAGAACGAACCACTAGACTATAGAGGCGGTAAAGGAAATGTGATGCGCGCCGTTAGCTTCATATTTACAGGCAAGCAAACTATGTTAGTACATAAGAGGTCTGAAAAAAATTGCTTATTTTTATTGTACGACGGGAATGCGCTTGGCCTTCATCTCACCTGGTTACAAGTTGAGATAAGGCTGAAGGTGGTAGCGCATTTCACCCGTAATCCTCAACAAACTGAGGAACTGGCTATCTTAACTCTAAATGCCGGAACACAACAATTTTAGAATTGTTGTTATGGATCTCTGGATCTGAAATCGGTGGGTTGAACTACTAGACCACAGAGGTTGTTAAAAATATATATCAGTCTGGGACGAACTACTCGTTATATGGCACTAAAAATAACATAAACCAGAAAATAAACCAATCTCCTGTAGGTGAATTCCAGATGAGGCATTCGAACCCTAACAGTCCAGATTTTACGCCTGGTACCTTATCCACTCTGCATTCCGGTTTACTGTGTATCAATATCGAAATACAGGTTTTACTTGATACTTGTTTCTTACTGTTGTATGTTGTGACCCAGGTAGATGCCTCCACTTCTTGTTGCCATTAACGATATCCGAAGCGATTGTTTCCCGTTCAACGCTCCTTTTACTTTAACGCCATCTCTCGTGTTAGATCAAAACCTTTGTCTCAATCACATTACTTAGACAGCCTTAGCCAGATTTATGAAGGTTGCAGCTGGTACAAATAATGTGTTACAGATGGCTTCTATACCCAGTACCTAGTACTATAATGGTAACTCAGGTCAGACCCAAAGGTCACGGGTTCGATCCCCAGGGGTAGTAAAATATTGTGCTTGGTTTGTTTGGTGGTAGAACTTTGTTTAAGTCCGCTTGGAAAGCTACCACTGTCTTACCTAATTATGTCTTCAAAAGTTATTTTAGAAAAAAAAACAAACCGTCTTGATCACTAATAACTTAAAAATAACTCTTAGAGTAGGTACATATAATTATATCTACGATCGAGAAATGTTTATTGTCAGTAGAACACATTCTGTTAACGATCCAACGTTCTGGGCCTAGTTAGAGCGCTGAAAAGACGGATAAAAGACCATAATTACGTATGCGTTTAAAGAGCACATTAAGTTGATTGCCTCTATAAGAGAAGGGGAGTCAATTTTACTATTGATAATGTTGTTCAATAACATCTTCATATTTTTAGCTCTTTTTGTTGTAAAACCTAAATAAGTATTTAAGAATCGTGTAAGGGTGCAATAATACGGGATTCTGGGAAATATCTACGCAATGATGGGTACGAGACGTAGATAAATACAGATGACCCAAGCAAATGTTAAGAATCCGTTCCTACTATAGTGCAGTGCAGTTTAGAGTTGCACTATGTCAGGGTAATGGGGACGATGTTTCGATTCGATTATCCTGATCTTCCCATTATCCCATCATCCTTTTTTTATGTAAAAGACGAACTACTCAACTTTTATTGATAATATTTCTATGGGACCAATCTGGAATGTTATCCCTTCAAAAAAAAAACAAATCAGTTGAGAAATGACGGAGTTCTGAGTGATCAAGCATCTAACACAGACTTGAGCCAAATTTAGACTAATAATCAGAAGATACCTTCAGTACCTACCTAATTATAAGGTACTAACAAAGACGCTAAGCCCCGTAGTGCCGTTGATTTTCACTCTCCGATACGAACGAAGTTTAACGTTCATTTCCAAATGGCTAAGCCGATTCAAATAAAAAAAAAAAAAAAATTGGCAGGTTCATAATCAGACAAGGATTTATAATTTAATAATTTATTATGAACTTAAGAAATAATAAAAACAGTTAGAACTAGTTTCATTATTTTGTACATTGAATAAAACTATATTTATATATTTATATTTATATACTTATTTCATTCTTTTTGATAAACAATTTTTATGTTCTACTAAAACTGTTTGCTATAAAATCAATATTTTAAGATATAAAAAAGTTTAGTGTGCTTTTTGAATAAAATAAATCGTATTGTCTGTGCTATATTGTAACTGGTTTCAGCAATAATATTAGAAAACTTAAGTTTTTAAATTTATCCAAAAAGGAAGGTCAAAGCTGCTACTCACGTATCTCTTTTTTTTTTCCCAAGATTTAGCAAGCGGTTTATTAGACCGACTGGCTTTCCGTATGTAGCTTCGGACCCTCCCACAATACATTACTTGGAACTTCTACCCAAGCAATCTGTAAAAAACATCGTTTGCGCGATTCAGGATTTGAATTTTGATCGCTCGTTTCAGCCAGATACAAACATTTAATACAACAAGATCTATCTCGTTACTTTTAATACGACGCGAAGTTTTTATTTATGATTTACTATATTGATTTTTCAGCTTATGTGTAATGATATTCGAAATTTTTAATTATCCGAGTTTCACGATGGTTTGCAGGAGTGTGAGCAGGATAGCAATATTGAGTGCTGTTTTGAGTTCCCGCTATTTTTTACTAAGTAGGTCATGCGTTCAGCAGCTTAGATATGATTGTGTAACACCAGTATAAATCAAATCAAAGCACCATGACCTGACATCACGCATGACCGACATTATTGTGAACATTTTTAATGCTAAGACTTGATTGTTTGTTTGTGGTTTTTGGCTCCTTTCAGGCATTGTCGTTAAGGGGTTCTCATTCTGAACATTGCGCAAGTCCAAAACATGGACATGCGCTCTGGCTCTAAGTGACAAATTAAAATATTTTTATAAAACTAAAGTTAACAGTACGAATTGCGGTCACATCGCTTTAAAGCGACAGTCTTCCAGACCATCTTATTATGGAGAGGATTGTACCTGAGATAAGCATTTGTGTGATGAATATAAATGGGTGTTTTATATCATTAATACGTATTTACTACACATACAACAAGTATAATGAGGATTTTATCCGCAAGGAATTTGATTCCCATATTAGGAGTCATGCTTAGTTAAGGCATTGATGGCGCTGTTTTAAATGTCAAATTATATTTTCAACTCGATGGCGTTATTATGGAAATTATTCCCAGTTATCGGAGGCATTAAATCAAAGCTGGGATCAACAGCTAACAGTATATAAATAAATGCCAATTTAGCCAGTTCATTTGATAACTAACACGGCATCATTAAAACCAGTTTTCTTTAGTTTGTGATTTTACGTCCTCTAGAAGGCACCATATTCAGTGTAATGTGACGTCAACCTATAACTTGCTGACAATCAAGGCGCTTCCAACGATATCTTACTCATCAAATTATGATAAAAAGACATTGAGGGAACAAATGAACATATTTTCATACCTGTCAATATCATAAGCTTCCTCTTTTCCCCAACTCGTTTTTGCTTTGCCGAAATTACACAATTTTCCAAATTTCGCTTAAAACAAATATTTTAAAAACAAAGCTCCATAAGACTGATATTAATACATGCACGCCTTTTGTGTATTTCATAAATACTTTTATTCTTGTTGATAAACAAAAGAAGTTTGCAATAATTTGAAACTCATATTTTCTAGTTTTTTTATGTTCTGGAGTATGCTACTTAAATTAAATATTTTTTAGACGGAATAACTAATATATAGCAATTTATTTTGGCTATATGTATATGAGAACTGTTTAGTTTTTATATTACAGTTAAACAAAAGGAAAAACGAAGCAGCTACATGCGGTTCTCTATTTTAATTTTATTTTTAATTTGCAATAACTGGCAGACGACGAATTAAACCGGCTCTCCGCTACACCGGTTTTTGTTGTTGCTTCGGACCCTCATAAAGTAAATTATTTTGTTTTATTTTATTATTTTTGGAAAATTAACAGCTCATAAAACTATACAAATAAATACATGTTTATTATTATTATTATTTTATTGGATCTAAAACCCATTTTGTTACAGTTTGGCATAAGCGACCTCTTTCGGAGTGTGTTAGCAGCAAGATGGCAGTCTTGGGACAAAACCGTGGTGTGAACCCGCAATCCGACTGGATGCATAAAGTCGGCATCGCTTATGAAAAGGGAGGCTGGTATTTTCATGAACTAGTGCTTCTCAACAAGTCTCGTTATATAAACGTGCGAGGGCGCTTTGGTTTTAGCTAAGGTTTCAGATTTCATTTGATTGACCTTATAGTGCAACTATGACAATTGGCAAGACATTTGTGAGAATAAAAATACATAATACCTGAAGATTAATATATAAACCTACAACTTAGTCAAACTTTTATATAAAATTTGCTGTACCAGTTCAGTTTCACTGGCACATAGCATAGGACACCGTAAATACATTTTTTTCATATAAACTTAGATCTCTCCTGCCTACCCCACAGAAAAACGAAGTGAGATTTAACATTACTGACATTAACAATTACCTATCTAATGCCAAGTTTCTAGTGCGTGGAGGCAGCAGCGCGGTAAAGACTACAAATACTTCTCTAGCAGAGGTATGTAGTAGCTCCTAGTCTGGCAGAATGACCAAAAAAAAAGTGCGTGTCTGGTACAATGACCAAACCACTTTTTTTAGCATTCAACCTTTATCAAAAAAGTCGGGATAACGTTCGCTAACGTGCGCAAAATCATCGATATAGCGTAGATAGTAGCAGCTGGAATAATGCCAAGTGGCATGCCTTTAGAATAGGTCTGTGCAAATCTAGAGGTGGTATGGAACATTAAAAAACCTGCCTCACCAGGTTGTCATAGAGATACCAACACTGCAATAACTGACTCGTTTGCTACGGTTTGCCCATGTTCTGTAGTAATACTTTTTGAGTGATGATGATGATGTTTAAAACTTCCTAAAACGATGCCAGGACATCGGTCTACATATATGTATATACCTATAGACTTCTATCAAAATTAGTACATGTATACGCGCAATAGCAACCTCCTACACGTTTACATGCAAGGGATCATAAGTATAAGTTTCCAAAATAGTAACTTTAGGGCACCTATGGCCCAGAAAATAGTTGTATCCATGCAGTTATTACTTGCACATTAAATAAAATGCCAAGAAATCTGCATTGATCTATCCTGTTTGCCCTCTAAAAAGACGTACCTACGTAGTTTCTTTTTCACCACTAACATCGTTAATTACAAACGCAAGCTTTGGTCAGTTTATTTAATCTAATAATAAAAGGTTTCTAGTTAATATGGGTCCCTCTGATCTTATCTTACCGACTCACCTATCAAGCACAGTGGCATTGCCCATCCTCCTATTACTCAGTTTTTATTATATATAAAACTAAATACAAATAAATAGACTCACTTTTCCCCTTCGAGGATTCACCTTTAATCATTTCTTAGAGCGTGGATCTTGTAAGGATCACCTACTATATATACCAACTTTGCGATTACAAAATCATGCAGTGGTACTTTTCCGGACTATGATTATGCCACGAATTCCTAAAAACGGCACCAGAAAACCAATTGCTGATACTATTTCTAGTAGACCTACGGTACCTACGTTTACGTATCGTAGTGCCAATGACTGTCACACCGTAAATGTCGTAATAAGTGACCAGGAGATGAGGAGTAGTATATATCTAGGAAATTAACGATATCAGCACGAGTACGACCTGCTTGCCCAGTATGGTGATTATGACAAACGTTTTTTTTTTTAATTATTGCACGTATAGGAATGAATAACTCACTAGGTTACAAGTTGAGATAAGGCCGAAGGTGGAGGCGTACTTCACGCGGAATCCTCAACAAACTGAGGAAATGGCTATCTTACCTCTGCATGCCGGATCCCAACAATGTTTTTAAGAATCGTTATTATGGCAACAGAATTAGGTTATATGGTGATAGCTAGCCAGGCAGACTTACAGAAAATTCTACCACCAATAAAAGTTTATTAACAAAGGATTAATAAGGAAAAGAATAAATTGAAAATGAACACCTTGCGGTTATTATTTATTTAAACTTCGGTACTCGGCTATCACACTAAACACATTGGTCTGAATCTTTGCACGTATATTGCTCTAGACATAGGCTACTTTTCATCTTATGAGATTCATCCCGTCCCCTGTACCCGTAGGATGGAAATTGGACAATAAACCGGTGGTTTTAACGAATCCTTAAAAAGAGACGTGCTAGGCAAGCGTTGTGTAGGACTACCTCCGGATAAATGAACCAATCACTTCCCGACAGTGGCGGGCAGAGTGGGTTATGAAAGGCTGAAGAGCGGGTTCAGTGGCGCACCTTGGACGTACGTCTAGCCAATACTGGATGCTTGTGTGATTTGCAGTCCAATTACTGCCATAGGTTGATTATGATGATCACGGTGGTGTTCTGAACCATCAAAAACCTATAGGCTACTTCTTTTTCAAGAACAACACGGAAAAAGTCACGAACCGTAGTTGATCAGTTTTTTTATCAGTCTATCTTCAGTTTATCAGTTTTTCTTAGTAGACATTACCCCATTCTAGACTCGCTAAGCACGTCCCGGTAGGTATCTTTATAGTTAAGGACCTTTTCTTTCTGACCGCTAAGTGTCTCTAATTGCAGCCAAAAATAGGAATAGTGGTTGGTAGATAATTTCACTCTACGTTGGTACATTTTTTGCTTTTTACTTTTGGTTTTTGCAATATGCTTTGGTTACTTTTGTTCTTGTCTACGTATGCTCTGTAGTCGCCTGCAATATAGTGTATCTTATAGGTACACGTACACTAAGAACTGATTAATTTATTTAAAACTTGCTTCAAGGACTCGTAGCGTAATGAACAACGCATCTAACTAACATTTCAGAGGACTCCAGGTTCGAATCCTGGCTGGGTAATTCCTTCTACAAGCCTTTTGTTATGTTCGGATGATGCCAAAAAGGTATTTTATATTAAATACCAGCTACTTGCAAACCATGGACACGAGCCGATCATTTGTTTGGACGTGCCACTGTAGGTGATCCTTATAAGATCATCGATCTGAGAAGTGATTTAAGGGGCAAAGGTCAGTTACTGTTTTTATCTAGCTGTATTTTTATATGTGACCATTGTTTTGCACCCACCAAGAAGAAACATTTTCTGTAGATACTCTTCATAAAAAACGATAAATCTGAGACAGAAATATACCAATTTTACGAATCATGCCATGAATTCGAAGCCATGGTAAATGCACACATTAAAAGGAGTGTTAATAACATACTTTTTGTGATATTATCTCCGAGATTAGCCTGTGAGAGATTAATCGATCGAGTTTTGGTGTAAAATAATGAATCCTGACATTTCCGCTATTATTTTCATTTGTCATTAGAGCGCATGTTTTGGACATGCGCGATGTTCAGAATGAGAAGCCTTTACCGACAATGCCTGAAAGGGGCCAAAAACCACAAACTAACAATAATTCAAGTTTTTGCATTAAAAATGTTAACAATGCGTGATATGGTGCTTTGATTTGATCGTATACTGGTTTTTAAGAAATTAAATCAAAGCCCGACTCATAACCGACTAAGTAAAAATAAGCGGGAACTCAATACAGTACTCAATTTTGCTATCTCGTTCACACTCCTGAAAACATCGTGAAACTCAGATTAATTAAAACTTCGAATATCTTTAAAAATAAATTTAGTGAATAATTTATGAAAAATTGTAAATAATGAGTGTATTTGGCTGAAACGATTGATTGTGATATCCTTTTGTTATTTTGTATTATTTCCGAAATCAGTTACAATATGACACAGACAACATAACATTTTATTAAAAAAACACACTACAAACGATAGCATATTGTTTTTATTGCAAATATATTTTAACAAAATATATTATATATGTAAACATTAAATATTATAACGAAAAAAATAATAAATACTAAATAATTAAACTCAAAACTAAGTGTGTATGTATGATCTTTATTATAAAGCATTAAGGTACGTGTCCGACCAACACTTAGCCAGGTTTGAGTAGGTATTCACATATGTAAATACCTACCCAAACTTGGCCAAGTGTACATATGTAATATTGTTTTGTATTATATAATATGTACACTAAGGTAAGCGCTCTAATCGCAATCAAACGATTATTTTATCACTGATATTATTATTATATAAGTTTGACTTTCACGATAAACATAAAATAAGTAATTGTTTTAAGAATCTGTTTGATTGTAACTATAACCTTTGTGTAGCTAACAGACTGACTGACTGACCATCAACGCACAACCGAAACCAGAAGTAATAAATAAATAATTATTACAGGACATCAATTTCACACAACGCTATCTAGCCCCAAACTAAGCAAAGCTTGTAATTTTGGAACTAGATAACGGATAGAAATACTTAAATGCTTTTTTTTTGTAAATACATACATACTATATGATACAACACCCAAACACAAAACAAACATCTATATTCATCACACAAATGTTTGTCCTGGGTGGGAATCGAACCCACAGTCTTCAGCACAGAAGGCAGAGTTACTACCACCTGAGCTATGAGGCGTGTTCCTAGAGACGTGACTATTGATTGAGTAACTTCCTTTCGTGAACCTTGAATATAGTAGTCTCGAACAGCTTACATATTTGAGCCTTCTAGGGTTGAGATTTTTTAATAAATTATGGATTAGCTCTTGATCTAGGCTCGTAGTTTCAGGCCAGAGCAATGATGAGAGATTTGTATTAGCGTAGTAGTAAGAGCGTATGTACCTCGAATTTAACTTTGTGTCAGAAAAGGGTGTGTGTTACCTTGAATGTGTGTTTCCTGCATTCATTTAAAAACGAAAAATAAACCAGACTTCAATGAAAAATATGATAGAATTTCGATTACCTGGATGACGTATTATTTCCAATTTTTTTATTTGAAAACCAAACGTCCTGCTTTATGAGCTGATAGTAAGCATGCTGAACTGGTTTTGATGAAATTTCTATGGGACCAATTGAAAAATACATAATTATAGAATATCATCATTCACTCATTCATTAAACTCGCGTTTAGAGGTAACCATATATGAAGTTTAAACTCACAAACGTAGAGAACATTTTCTCTGAAAGTTTAAATACCATAACTTACGATACACATTCCTGTAATCTATAGGTAAATGACTATTTCAATAAAATATAAATATAGTTAATAGATGCCTTTTTTTGTAATTAAAGATTTCCCTCGATTTCTCCATGATCGCAACATGAGATCCTGACCTGATGACATGGGTCCATTTTTCCCTTACGTTTGAGATAATACCCACATTGGAACAACTGAAGATCGACATGGCATCACCTGTAGGAGATGCTGCAGCGATGATGAATAAACAAAAATCCATTTGTTTAGGCACCGCCTCAAAGCCCGATGAAGACATGGCAGTAGCTGGTGCAGTGAACCAGCCATCAACATCGAAGTCCTCCAACCCCATGCAAGGTCTCATGGGTAAGGACATTGGAAAATTGTTCCAAGGCAATGAGTCAGCTACATTCCTTTTGAATTTTCCTGAAGCAAGCGAATCTGTTGATAATAATGGCAACTGCCAGCCATCCGACAACTGGCCGACGCTCAACGTGACGAGAGGACTAATGAAATTTCTTAACTCTGGACGCGTTATAATTTCGTTCGGTGAAAATAATTTCGTGATGTCTTCGGCTCTGAAACCAGGTTACGGCCAGGGGGTGGTGAGCGTTGGAAGAGATGAGGAGACACAAATCAGATACATCTCTTCTCTGGGATTCTCTGGAATTGTTGTTATGGCGACAGAATTAGGTAAAATGGTGGTAACCAGTCGGAATTAAACAAAGTTTTAACACCAACCAAACCATGCACAATATTGTACTCCCCCTGGGGATTGAACCCGGGACCTCTGGATCTGAAATCGGTGGGTTAAGCCATTAGACCACTGAGGCGGTTAAAGGTTAAAGCTAGTTTAATTATACATATTATTCTATATATATTATATGATTATACTATTTTAGGTGTTTCGTGATAAAAAATATTTTCACGATGTTAGTTGGCCTTAAAAAGAAAGTACTTCCCTATGCAGCTATTTTATTTAGTAACTGCTGCTGAATCAGTGACTTGCCAAACTTTTTTTAACCGAACCCGGATTTGTGTTGAAGAGATCGATTTCAGTCTCTGGCTGAACTACTAGTTTCTTGAAGTCAGAAACAGCTCTATTGAAAAAGGAATTTAGTCTATAGTTGGAAGAACTGAATGGTACTGCTAAGGGTGTTGGATGGTCTATTGGGAACTTTCAACACTATATTTTTCAAAAGTTCGGGACAATCGATTTTACTCTGCGCTATTTTGCATAGAATATGGTGTCTGCAATGCATCTTCTTTCATACAGAGGTAAAATATGATGTTTTCTACATCTCGTGTCAAAGTCGTCATCATACAGCTTACATTTAAAGTGCAGGAATCTTAAAAACTTTTGTTGGATTGATTCTATTCTATTTAAATAAACATTGTATTGAGGATTCCAGACTTGGAAGCAATACTCCAGGGTACTCCGCACATACGAGCAATAAAGTATTTTAGAACTGCAAACTAGCTCTAAATCCCATCAACTTGTTGGCTTTTTTTGTTACGTGATCGATGTGTACATCGTATAAAAGCTAAGAATCATGTATGATACCTCTGTAAGATCTCTGATTTTGTCCATTATTGTGTTTATATAAATTTTGTTTCTAATAAAATTAAATTGATTTAGATTACAATCCGTCAAAGTATAAAAAAAATATATATCTGAGTTTCAACTATCATACCAAAAGGTTTCAGTCACATTCAAGTAGCCAATCGACATTACTTTAATTAAAATCACCTAAAATAATAAAAATATCTTCTGGACATGAATTAACTATAAGAGAAAGACTGTAAGTAAAGTTACGTAAAGTAAGTTATAAATATATATTCTTTTTGTTATTTTTATCAATGACTTGATTCAACGCTTGTCTTGCGACTGTCTTCTGTATGCTGACGATTTAATAATATTTAATGCAATTTCTGATGAAGCCGATTGCTTAACTTTTCAAAAAGATTTAAATATTTTATCAGAATGGTGTAAATGCAATCAAATGTCTTTAAATATAAATAAATGTTTAATTATATCATTCACAAACGGCACAAATTCGTAAACAACTACACAATTGACAATCACGTGCTAAGGATTTGGGTATCTTGTTTGACGCTAAACTTTCATTTAGTGCACACATATTATACTCGTATCTAAAGCTAATCAACTCCTTGGCTTTGTCCTTAGATCGTCAAAAGAATTTTAAAATCCTAATAGTCTTTTATACCTATTTAATACCTTGATAAGATGTGTTATTGAGTATGGTCTAATATGGACCCCATACTACATAGTACATGTCAATGCAATCGAGCGAGTTCAGAGGATTTCCTCTGCCTTAGAATATTAATTTATCGATATCAGCCAGGTCGTTCTAGCCTGACTTATAAGGATAGGTTGAATAAATTTAAGGTTCAATCATTAGAAACATGACGTGCGTATTTTGATTTTGCTTATCTGTATAAAATATTTCATTCTATAATTGACTCGCCTAATCTATTGTCCCAAATCTCTGTCAATATTAAGTTTAGTGCCCGTAGATCTAACTAAACCAATATTTTAGCTTACTCGTTTATAAAAATAATATTTCCTTTTTTAATCCTCAAACAAGAATGTGTCGACAGTACAATTAATTATCAAAAGCTAATTTGGAGCTAGCTATCTCCATCTCAAAACAACATAATTTTATTAATAGAAAAGAAATAGACATCCTCTATTTTCACGGGGGATCAGATGCTAAATCGCGTCTAGAATCCTAAGGCTCACTAAGGTAAATCAATAAATAGCCAATTTAATTTTTAACCGCTGGCTCTTATTTAGGCCAGCGAATTAGCATAGCTATTCAGCGTGGCAATGCAGCCAGTGTCTTGGGCACGCTTCCGTCTGGTACTGGTCTGGAACAGTTGAGTTACCTATAGGCCGTTTGTAACGGTCCTTAGGTAATCTGACTGATTCCTTTGTACATAGTTAGTTTAATTGTACTTTTTATTGAATAAATGTTTCGAAGTTGTTTACAGTAAAAAAATTTTTTTAACAAATTTTATATTTTAATCTAAATGGTATTAGGTATTAGACTTTCCTCGATCTCTTATTTTTATATAATTATGTAATTTGGTCTTTTCTTTTGTTAACTTAATTAGTAAATTATGCGAACATGTTTGCTCAACACTGCTAGTTAAATTGTTTTTATGTGCGCTCAAAGATTTATGTTTCCAACCAGTCAAAATTCCTTATTCTAAATATATGTATATTTTTGTTTGAAATGTGCATTGTGCTTAATAAATAAATAAAAAATAAAAAAATATCTGGCAACCAAGTTTCGTAAAAAGAAAAATCGTCATAAGAATTCAATGAGAGATTGCGTTTAAAAGTATGAGTTTTTGTACGAAGCCCCCGCCTATTTTGATAGTATACGCTTAGCTAAAAAATCTTTATAAATGTAAAAGCAATAGCATAAGCGTATCTGAATTAAGCGTGATCGAGTTATGGAATCCGTCAAGCAAATAATGTTCTGATTATTATAAAAAGATGCGTTACAAATTTACAAAATAAAGCGATAAAAAAGCAAGCGGTCCCAAAACTTAATGCGTTGGCAGAGCTATACTTAGTAACAAATATAAGTAAGACCATCACTATCAACAGTCGTAACAATAAATTACACGCGTAAATTATGACTTCTTTGCTAGATACATTTCGTTTTTGATAAAAAATAGAGGCGAATTATCGGACTTCCTCGCCATAATCTTGCAGTGCTTCACCCAGATGTATTTGAAGTTTTTTTCCTTGGCAAGAGATCTAGCTTTATTCAGTTTATTATATATAATGCTGCAGATGGTCATTGACATAGACGGTGCTATCTGTCGTTAATCCTAAGTTTTCGAGCCTCAATTGACTTTTACACGAACAAGCAATGTACTCCTTTTCAGTATACCGATTGTTGAACGATATTATGATCGGCTTCTCTGCATTTGGCAATCTGGTGGGGATTCTTGCAATAAAATCAATTTCCTCTTTACGGATCGAGAAGCCGCTGACCGCAGCAATTTTTTGCGCTATCTCGTACAGATTTTCATTCTTTTTCAAGGGAATTCCCCGTATCTCATCATTATTCGCTCGTACTCACTGGTCCTTGGCATGAAGTTCTTGTTTCAACCTAGCTATTTCAGCTTGAAGTACAGGAACGTCGTTAGCCACCTTTTCCACTTTCGAGACGCGGTCCTCAAGAGTCTTGACTGTCCCCGAGAATCTATCAAATCAATTCATGCACCATATCGAGTGACTCTTTCAGATTTCCGAGTTCAGACTTGATGGTCCTTACGTCCTCCATGTAAAGCATGTTATACCGTACGAGATAATGTAATGTTCATATTTACTTTTCAAGACTATGTTTTTTAAAATGCATGTAAAATGCGTTAGAAAAGGCAATCACACATCAACCACAGCCATCAGGACGATAAAAACACAGGAGATTTTTGCAAAACTTGCACAGAAGCGTCAACAGGGATTCTGTATCTTATAACATCATCACATACCAAAGGCAACAGTGTGAAGTCTCAAAAAGAGAAAGCCATCAACCGGAATATAACGGATCTAAATCTATAACAGAGAAGTTTAGAAAGTAATGATACCTTGCACCTATTCTGACGTAGGTATCTGATAGTTGAAGTACCTTGTAAGGGTACTACATAATTAATATAAATTTAATGCATTAAATGAATGTGGCCCAATGAGCAATTTAACTTCATATAAACACAGTTCTGACAAACATAGAATACAACTTCTTTTATTGAAATACTTATAAGTTATGTAGGTACCTAATCTCATTTTGGTCATCATAAAATCCACACAATTTTTTTTCATTTCTCGCAGGTCTCGGGATAGTAGACTTGATGTGGCTATATTTATTTCTTGAAGAATTGCTGAGATTTGCACTTGTCTCAGGCGGACCATAAACCTTGCATGTAAGTATTGGTGTCACGGTTTTTGGCTAAATGAAATCTGAACAAAAAAAGACGTAGGTAAGTACTGACGTAAACATAATATATAGGTATAACTTAGTTATCTAGTCCCATATTACAAGCTTTGCTTAGTTTGGGACTAGATGGCGCTGTGTAAAATGAATGTCCTGTAACTAGCTTTTGCCCTCCAAAGTAGCCTCAATTCCTTCCTATGGAGCGGCGTAAGCTATATCCATGCCCAATATTTGCAATCACCACGCCTTCCATGATTGGAGTGGGGTCGCTCTTTGGGATCCTTTGGGCGAGGTTCATGTCCTGCAGTGGAATGTCTTGTATAGTCGTACGGCAGGCCACATTGCTCCAAGAACCGATAACCGATGGGGAGCAAAAGTTCTCGCATGACGACCACAATTAAACACGAGAATGAGTGTGGGAAGTCGGAACTCGATGGTGCGACGGTCACGCAATGTGTGGAAGCCTCGGTTGCAAATTTACGAATTTCTAACAGTGTTTAACATGAGAATTAGGGAGGCCTATGTTCAGCAGTGGATGTATGTAGACTGAAACGATATCCTGAGTCTTTGGGTTCTCTTTTTAAATATTTAGGATCTCCATTTTCTTGAGAATTTGTTGTGAAATCCATTTGAGACTCGACACTTTTCCTTCTGCTTTGACAGCGAGGTTAAACGTGGAGAAGCTTTCGAATCGCTTCAATATCAATATCATGTAATATCCCGGAAAGGTTGGAACTAGATGCGAATGGGGTCTTCACATATTCTATACCCTGAAATCATTTATGCATCATTAATTAAAAATATAAAAGCAGTTTACTATACAAATATGTTTAAATTTCGCAAAAAGGAGGTTTGAAATATGTATTATTTAAAATTGGTGAAAATCCGACTAAGATATTTGGACCTTACGACCAAAACTCCTCACGAAAAACTGCAAATCATAGATCATATCCGCCAGTTGATGTCTGATTTGTATGTAAAGGTAAACATTTAAGGTATTTGATTAATAAAGGTTATTTGATCGGGTAGATATTAGGTACCTTCAGATAATGATGTAACCACACTCGATCTATACCTAAAATAAAATCGTAGAAAAGCTGTGTACGTACATTTAATATTTTCAAGACAAAATTGATGCTACCAACTTAAAAGACGCAGCTGACCATATTATATAGATTATAGAACTTTTGTCTGTTTCTTGGTGAACTCGTATATCAGGAACAGCTTATCTGATTTGGATGTGGTTTGTGGTGTCTGAAGTTCGATTTAAAAAAACAGCATACTTATGTGTATGTGTATATAAAAAAGTTGTGTTTATTTAAATAATATTAACCTCTTGCTTTTTGCTTTAATGCTTGCATATCTTAATTAGTCATGGTGGGATTTCGATCAATAAAACGAATGATGTTAACGCAAGAATTACATAATCTACCATTGAAAACCTCATTGAAATCGGTTCAGTACTTTCGAAGATTACACACAGTAAACACACTTTTAACTTTCATGTTTCATTGTTCCGGTAGGATATTTCGCTGATAATACCGGGGGTGTAGCTCAGATGGTAGAGTGCTCGCTTAGCATGCGAGAGGTATCGGGATCGATACCCGACGCCTCCAATAACCTGAAGTTGTTCCTTTTGATTTTATGAAACTGGCTCAAGGGGGTTGCTTAAGCGATTGTACATACGTACCCCTTCGAATTGATTTTCTTAAATGCAGAACTTATTTTTTTTAAATCGAGCACGTAACTCCTAACATGACTTTTCGATAACTCTTACGGTTTCAGAAAAAAAAAGTCATATTCATATAGTATAGTATATACTATAGTATATTCATATGAAAATTTCGCTAAATTACAGAACCAATATGAAAAATCAACACTAAACCCTTATATAGTGTTGAAAGACCGGCTAGAAACTGTACGGTATAGATTATCAAAAAAAAATAAAGAAATAATGAAGGAAAAAAAAAGGTTATTTGAGGCATAGAAATGCATCGAATTGGCGTTCGACTCAGCAATATGTTGTGTTATAATATAAATTTTAACACAACGCTGGTCCTCCGTCTAAATCAGTTAAGTGCATCGCGAACGAGAAAACACACGTACCTGGTGTGGTACGTGTGTTTTCTCGTTCAATTGGGATTGATAAATTATTAACCTTGCTATTCGTAAAGTGTAATTTGTAATTTCTGTCTCAAGATAATTGTTTATATACTTAACAAGTAGCAAGGTTAATATACAAACGTGTCGTGTCGCTGACATAAGAACAGAAATTGGCTTCGTTCAGCGAAGCCATGACAAAATTTACCATGTAAATAATAAGTTTTGGTTGAAAGAAGAGCCTCCAACGTGCGGGGGCGTGCTTGGGAGTGTTATTATTGAACTTATTACTGAGTGAATTTTATTTTCTGTTTGGTTCATGTCGTTGGAGATTACACGTCTCAACTAAAACTAAGCAATTTAATTCATACCAAAATTTACCCTTTAATAGGCTTTCCATATCGGGGCTTTTATTACCCGACCACTAACGAATCAAAAAGGAGGATTACGATGTACATACATAATAATTTATGTACCTATTTATGTTTATGTGTTGCCTCATGACTTATAAACTACTAAAGGTTATGAGGTATCGTTGGAAGAAGCCTTATAGTCCGCTAGTTTAAGTCTATGTTACGACACATCATTACAATTGTAAGCCTTCTAGACTAGCAGATATAAGGTCATGAACTAAATAAACATTTCATTTACTGTTGCTCGCAGTTTTGCTTACGTACACCCGATAACTAATTGGAAACAATTTTTAAATCTACGCCTCAGATGTGAGAAATATTGTTGCTCCCCAAACCTACGCAAAATGCATATTAATACTATCAGTAAAAGTATAGTTTTAAAGATTAATTGTACCCAAATTCTTAAAATCTAAATTAAATTCAAAAAACTATAACACGACAACTGAAAAATGAAAAATAACGATCTAAAAAGTATGAAACAAGAAAATATTATCATCTGAAATTATTATGAACTGTTCAATACTTATCGTTAATTTAATTCTTCATAAACACAGGAAAAAATAATTTGACACACTAAACAGTTGGGAATCAACATCATAAGATCAATTAAGATACCTGTTTCAGAAAAATGAATGCGTTTTTACTAGATTACTCTGATAGTCTCAATATTCAAATTAAAAAATATTTCTGAGACAAGAATCGGCCATATATCGGGCATAATACCTTACCTAACTACGGCCTCATAGCTCAGTTGATAGTATCTCTTCCTTCTGAACTGTAGGCTGTGGGTTCGATTCCCACCCAGGACAAACATTTATGTGATGAATATAGATGTGTTTGGTGTTGTATTATGTAGAACGTATGTATTTACAAAGAGTATTTAAGTATTCTATCCGTAATCTAGTTCCCATATTACAAGTTATGCGTAGTTTGGGGCTAGATGGCGATGTTTGCAGGTATTATAATAATTACTGACATGCTGTTAAACTTTATATTCATGAAAAATCAACTAGTTTTTTTAAAGTAAATAATGACAGCAGTGGACATGTGTGGGCTGATATGATGATGATGATGATGACATACTAGATACCTAAACAAACTTCATGGCTCAGTTGGTAGTAGCTCCGCCTTCTGCGCTGTAGGTTGAGGGTTCAATTACCACCCTTCTTCTTCTTCTGTGTTTGGCTAAAAACAAGCTATGCTTAGTTTGGGGCTAGATGGCTCTGTGTTAAATTAATGTCCTAATAAAATAAAAAGATTTTGTAGGTATTATGATAATTACCGACATGCTGTAAAACTTTATATTAATGAAAAATCAACTAGTTTTTAAAAGGAAATAATGACAATAAATTATTAATCTTGGGTCAAATTTATACCAACATTCAGAAGATACCTACAGTAATGTAAATAAAATCCTAGTGCGCGAGTAGGATTACGATGAATGTAACTAATGTTTAACAAAAGCGAAGATGCACAGCCCCGTAGTGCAACTGATTTTCGGTCTCCCATACGAACGAAGTTTAACGTTAATTTCGAAATGGCTTATCTAATTGGCAGGGTAATAATCAGATAATTAACGTCATCAACGAAGCACAGATTCTATGACTAAGCGAAACTTTGATAACGAGTGATGAGTTAATATACTCGATGGAGATTATTTGCATATTCTAAACGGACGGTGCTTACAATCTAACGCTGGCATATTATACAAATAATACATGCTTAGTTCAAATTTAAGTTTAAATTTAAATGTAACATCTTTAGTTGTAATAGGTATCTAAAATCGTAAAAGGTAAGTAATATTTCACATGAAATATTCAGCGTAAGAGTAACTGTGAATTGTTGTGTATATGCTTGGCTACGGAACCATCACGATACATTTTTCTGAAGGTAGATATTACCTTTGCAGTTCAAAAATGTTAGTTTATCATCAATGTTGCCTCATTGTTAAGGTGGGTCAGTATCGTCATCATCATCATCATCATTATCGTTCCCGAAAATAGTTTGTCATAATCCATGCTAGATATATACTACTCCTCATCAGGTCACCATTTACGACATTTAAGATGGCATATCCCATACTCCTGCCAGTATCTCATCTTATTTCATTACTACTGCATCGAGTTTGCCTTATAAATCGTGCTACTGATTCTGTGGGCAAAGAATCTCTTTATTTACTAGACCATGATCTGAACAGAATAACAGTCATTGATACTATGACACGTAAACGTAGATACTAGAGATATGAGCAATTTTTGTTCTGGTGTCGTTTATAGGTTTTCGTGTCATAATCATTGCCCAAAAAAGTAGCACTACATGACATGCGCCACGCTTGTCAAGTGATTCAGTAATCTGGTAGTGTTGGTAATCATCGTAAGATCCACGCTCTGAGTAGTGAGCAGAGGTGAATCCTCGAAGAGGAAAAAGTAATTATGTATTTGTATTTTATTTTATTTGGTACATAAGTGCATATTAATGCATAACCAGATGCCCAACAAGAGTTATGGGGATTTGGCATCTACGTGATAATGATGATGATGTTTCAAATTTCCTAGAACGATGCTAGAATATCAGTTATCCTGTAATGTATGGACTTCGCGCAATGGCAACGTCATACACGTTCATATGCAAGGAATGGAAAGGTTAAGTTTCCAAAAAAGTAACTTTATAGCACCTAGTCCCAGAAATAGCTGTACCTGTGCAGTATCACTTACACATCAAATAAAACGCCAAGAAATAAGTTTTGATCGATCCTGCTCGACAAGCCTCAGCTCAGTTGGTAGTAACTCTGCCTTCTGCGCTGTAGGTTTTGGGTTCGATTCCCACCCAGGACAAACATTTGTGTGATGATATATATGTTTGATCTGTGTTTGGGTGTTGTATTGTATGACAAGTATGTATTTACTATAAAAAAGTTTTTAAGTAAATAAATAATTAAGTATCCGTAATCTAGTTCCCATATGCTTAGTTTGGGGCAAGATGGCGTTGTGTGAAATCAATGTCCTGTAATATTTATTTATTAGCTTGTCCTTCAGAGAAACGTACCTACGTAGTAAGGTTCTACACCATTGACCACTGACATAGTTCATATTCTCGTATAGCACAAGCTTTGATCTACTTTTTTTAATTTAGAGCAAAATGTTTGGGCCCCTCTGATAACCGGTCCTGGATGACATTAGAGTCGAGCAAGGGACTAGACTAGACTAAAACTAGAGGCACTAGGAGATGGGCAGCAGCATTTATCTATCTTAATACCTACCTACCTAACACTGATACTGTGATCACCGACTCACCTGCATCCAGGACCGGTTATCAGAGGGACCCATACATTTTCCTCTAAATTAAAAAAAGTAGATCAAAGCTTGCGTTATACGAGAATATGAACTATGTCAGTGGTCAATGGTGTAGAACCTTACTACGTAGGTACGTTTCTCTGAAGGACAAGCTAATAAATAAATACTACAGGACATTAATTTCACACAACGCCGTCTTGCCCCAAACTAAGCATATGGGAACTAGATTACGGATACTTGAGGCTTGTCGAGCAGGATCGATCAAAACTTATTTCTTGGCGATTTATTTGATGTGTAAGTGATACTGCACAGGTACAGCTATTTCTGGGACTAGGTGCTATAAAGTTACGTTTTTGGAAACTTATCCTTTCTATTCCTTGCATATGAACGTGTATGACGTTGCCATTGCGCGAAGTCCATACATTACAGGATAACTGATATTCTAGCATCGTTCTAGGAAATTTGAAACATCATCATCATCATCATCATCATCATTATCACTCAAAAAAGTACACTACTACAAAACTAGCACTATAGAACATGTGCAAAGCTTGACAAGCGAGTCAGTAACTGTAGTGTTAGTATCTCTATGACAAACGTGGAAGCAAGATTCTACGTTGTTGAATGGCCGACGATCAGAACCAAACGCGCGCGCAAATATTCCCAAAAAAAACGAACAAATAAATAAGAGTAGTAAAGCCCTTGTGAAAGGGATCGTCCGGAGAAGTGCTACCATCATACCTATTTCAGCCGCCAAACAGCATTGCTGTGTTCCGGTTTGAAGGGTATGGGTGCCGGTGAAATTACGGGCACGCAAGGCTTAGCAACTTTATGCCTTAAGTTGACAGGTGTAATGCTGTGCCGCGTAGGCTACGTTCTTTGCGGGTGTGACCTACGTAGTAAGGCATTGTTATAGGCCAGCGATGCAGTTAACGTCAGGAGGACTACTTGCTTGTCGCGTCTCCTAGATGTATAAAAAAAAAAGTAAACGACAAATACTTGTGTACAACCTGGTGCCTGTGCTCTCAGGTACCTATTTTTCTTCCATGGACATTTGCTGAACAGACCCAGGACAGAGGTGAGTACCGAGGCGACAGGCTAATTTGTATTTTAAATTTCAAAGTGCACAATATAACAGTCCCCATAGTAAAGATCTATGAGACAAGTAATTCAAACATGAGAGTTTTGTTGCATCATATTTTATGTTCATATGAATTTACAAAAAAAACTATGAAATAGTCTATCCGTGATCTAGTTCCCTTTTAACAAGCTATGCTTAATTTGGGGCTAGGTGGCGCTGAGTGTAATTAACGAATAAGAGAAAATCTTTTCATAATTTATTTATGGTGTTTTATATGTAGGTATAAGTGTACTGATTTTTTCTATTGATATATTAATTTATTACTTTAATTTGGCCTTTTCACAGCATTGGAACACTTGACGGCTGTATATAATAATAATGATTATTATTATCAATAAATTAACATTTTATTTTCTTTAAAACCTAATGCTTCCGGTCCATAAGAACTTAATCCCAAAATGTCTAGCTAATCAATAGGACTGAATCTCATAATAAATATCATAATAAATAATCATAATAATCTCATAAATACTTTTGTAACAGTGTATCGTGTATGCAGATCAACACGATTCCGTTGCTAGATCAATCAATATAGTATTTTATCTAATGGTCATGATTTTAATTAAGAATTTAACTTAACTTTTGGGAGGCCTACTTTAACGTTACTGTTTTTATAAGAGATAAACAGTAAGGAACAATAATAAGAAATACTAAAGGACCTATCTTACTAGATGTGTCAAAGAGATAAAAGGTAAAAGATAAGAATTATGAAAGTAAAAGAAAATAAAAGTATATTAGAGAAAATAAAGTTCAAAGTTCAACGCAATCGGAGTCTTCAACGTCCAGCCAGTAAGAGGGTCTTCAATGTCCAACCAGTATGAGGGTCTTCAGTACCCAGCCAGTATGAAGGTCTTCAGTATCCCGTACAGCAGTTTTTTTAAAGACAGCCAGATAAATGTTTTGAAGACCAGCAACTTTCCCGGGCCACTTGACCCGGGAATGGTCTTGTATTTAATTTGGAGTTCTCCGATTGGGAACTAATAGGTGTACTCTGCTCCGTTTGGATGCTAGATATGAATTGACTTTCCACAGCCACCAGCTTTCGCTAAAAGACTTTGGTGGAACGCTAGGATTCTAAATTTGATTAATTTAAATATTATACATGGTCAAAGATAATCGCTAAGGTTCTAATACAAGTTCAGATAAAAATGTACATGTTAGACAGAGATAGCATATAAAATATTAAGGGAACTTACGTCTATGAGCTTTTTTTGACATAAAAATGATAAATGACATTTGCCATAATTGACAACCTAAAATAATATCAACAATCTTTGAAAGTCTAAGGTCTATTGATTTCAGCTAAATATTATATTTGAAGAAAAAATAATAAGCTTATCGTAATAAGATAAATCCAGAGAATCTATAGATGTACATTTGAAAGAAAAACAAGGGATAAAAATGAAAATATGAATGTACGAATTGTGAAGCAATGACACAAAAAGGTACTGTTTTAGAACTAAATTAGAACTACACGATAAATAAGTACATGTTTTAATGTAGAAAGTATAAAAACATGCAGATAAAAGTACAAAATCATGCAGGGAAACACAGTTTTCCTACACTACCAATATACTTTTTTGGAATTGTAATGATGATCATCTTATAAATAGTAACTTCTAAGGAGTGCTGGATGATGGCAATTTTTGAAATCTCATTGCCATCTTACAGAAACGGATTAGTGGAAAATTAACTGTAATGCTGTATTTTGCTCAAAGGTTTTAAGGCTTTAGAATCGTCCCCATAAAATCATGCCGCTTAAAAGTCAACCTAAAGAAGGGCAGCATCTCTTTTCTGTGTACTTTCTAGCACATTTACTGCAATTTACCTGACAATATGTTGATGGTGGCAAAACTGTCCAATGTTGGTGACAGTTCTGTCGTCAGACCTTAGTGTAAGTTTATCGGGATTTGATGCAAAACATATCGTCGTCATATGCCTAAAATTCTTCAGAGGTTTTTTGCTTATCACTCGCCTACCCCAACCTTCCTACGGGAGGAAGGGGAAAATAGCCTGGAATAGGGTGCCTAATTTATGACTAGTTAACTTACTTTTTACCCACTACTAGTAATTTGAATTAGACTTGTTATGCTTTCTATCTTTCTTTACTGCAAGGGTAGCTGCGAAGTGCGCATGTGCTTGAAACTGGTTGATATTTTCTGATCATCGTTCTAGGGCCCTGTGGCGCAATGGATAACGCGTCTGACTACGGATCAGAAGATTCCAGGTTCGAATCCTGGTAGGGTCGTGGAATGCTTTTGCTAATTATTTTTTTATATTTATTTGGACGCGTTCTTTCAATGTAAAGCCAAAATTCCAATATCACTTTAAGTTCTAATCCCTCAGATATATAGCTATTAATTGTTTAGGAGTCAGTAATTCTTTTGGGATGTCAAGCAAGGGCTTTTTGTCTGCGCACATTTCACATCAAAATACCACTGAAAAAAACTTACTTTTAGATTTTTTTTTTCTTTATTGTACAACATGTTAGCGCATGGCCTTCATCATACCTGGTTACAAGTTAAAATAAGGCTGAAGGTGGAGGCGCACTCCACCCAGAATCCTCAACAAACTGAGGAACTGGCTATCTTACCTAAAAATGCCCTAAAAACACACCTATTTCAAAATTTTTGCCATGGCGATAGAATGCGACTTAAACAAAGTCCTGCCACTAACCGAACCTAGCAAAATATTTTAATCCCACTGGGAATCAAACCCGAGACCCCTGGATCTGACACCTGCATGCAAAACACTCACACCACAGAGGCGGTTAAATAGTTTTATTTATATGAACGGTTGTGTCTATGAAGGTAAATACATATTTTTAATTTTCATGAATATCTTTACTTGTAACCAGGTGAGATGAAGACCAAGCGCTTCCCCGTCGTACAATAAAAAAAAATCGTTGCGTACTGGTGTAAAAATAATGTTAGTGAATATATCTTTAATGATTTTTGAATCATTTATTTCAGTATACATGTATCCTATTTCTAGTTTGGGGCTAGATGGCGCTGTGTGATATGAATTTATGGCTTTAGGCATATGTTGCTTTAGAGCTTGACCTCACAAAAGCATGTAGAGTCTCTAAGAACAATCGCTTGACAACCACTGGTCCTGCGTTTCGATGCTGAGGAGGCGCGTGTCTGCGAGATGTGAAGTGCAGTGCAGATCTAAGGCAGCGTCGTAGCGTTGCCAGTAAGTGATAATGCTACAAGCCCGGAAACGGTCTGCAGCAAATTATGGCGTGTAGAGGCTTGGTAGTGGGTCACCCGGCAGTGAACGCCTGCCCAACTTGTGGAAGAACTCGATGGGCGATAGCAGCTTAACTGGCGCATCCTAAAATTGATATTTGTAGGTTATAAGAAGGTGTGCTATAGCGTCAAGATGCGTGGCGGCAGCTTCTACGGTTTCAAGATTTGAGAAGGGCCACAAGTATATCACGCCACGTGAAAGACAGACAGGGTGACAAGGTGACCCAGACGCACACCGTCACATTACACATTTACAAAAGCGTAGTAACAAAAACATAGGTTATAGAGGTAGATTACAGACTACATACCGGAGGCTAGATTCCTATAATTTTACTAAAAACATTTCATTTATGGCTTACGATGAAGTTAAGAGACACGGTAAGATTAAACTAACACATTCGATCAACTCACCCCTAGGGAGAACTTATCAGGCACTCGTGTCACTCGCCCGACATTGTCGGGAATCAAGCCCGACGATGTCGGTGACACGAACTATATGTTTTATGTAGGTTCTCCACTGGACTCAAGAGGCAGGAAAAGGGTGATCTAGCCTAGATATGGCTTAAATCTAAACGTTTTCCCTCCCCTAAGCCGGAGATTTTTTCTATTTTTTAAGATTGTCAACTTCTGCCTCCTGCAGCGCTTATTTCCTGCTTATTATTATTTATTATGAAATGAGCCGGTGGTTGCCATTATTTAAGATTCGATTTAAGATTTACAGATCAAGGTCATCTTTGAACGGACTTTATACGTTACTCGTAGGATCGTAAAGATAATGTAATTTTTCTTCACATCTGTTTGTCACTGAGCTCCACTTAAACATCTAGAAATTTGAGACCTATTGTGTGGGTTTTAGTGGATTCTTTAATAATTTCAATTAACAATTGAATCCATTTACTTAGCTCAATTGTAAATTTAAATTATAACGTTACGACGAGGTAACGAAAACTGGGATATTACCCTAAATATAAGGGAAAACTATAATGGATCAATATCTATAAGTCAAATATTTAGTATTTAAAATTGGTTTTTTAAGTGGAGAAAACACTATTATCGATTCAATCTTTGTTGCATTTTTACAAATGTCTGCCTGTCTTACTGTTTCTTGATTGCATATCATGCTGAAACTACTAGATAGATTTTATTGAGACTTTGCATAGTTTTTGCTATTATCAACGAAACAAATAATGAACGCGCTGCGCTCCGTTTTACGGACTGGGGTCCGTAAAACGGACCCCAGTAGGGTGGGCCCTACCCTCTTGAACTTGGACCGAACATCATTATCTTGCGAAATCATTCAACATCAACGTAGATGTATGTACAAATTTTCTTGTTCAAAATTTGTGTTATCAGTTATTATGTATATATAAAAAAGTCCTGACTGGCTCACTGACTCACGAATAAAGAGTATGAAGTTGCGTTAAAACAAAATGCTTAATTGGTTTTTGAGCTCATCGTTGGAAACAAACGCAACGTATATTGGTGCTGTTGGAATATAAACCCATTAGGGAGCAAACGGGGGATAAATTTTAAATATAAGGTTTTCATCTAGTATTTTCTGTATTTAGGTAAAATTAATGCACACGTGTATTGTGTTATTTATAACTTAGCCTTTATATGTCTGATATGTATATTTATGTATGTGTGAGCCGTCTATATGTCTGTCTGACGTTCCAAGAGTTTGAGATTATTTTGGAGAAATTGGATCAGCTATAAACTTCATTAATTACCGATTTGGTAAAGATGTCAATGAATACATCAGTACGATGGATGCTCAGTGCATATGAAATAATAGAATATGCGAGCACTATATGAACAAAGCTCTATATTTATATAATAATTCATATTAATATATATTATAATATTTATTAGCATAGCTATTCCGCGTGGCAATGCAGCCAGTGTCTTGGGCACGCTTCCGTCTGGTACTGGTCTGGAACAGTTGAGTTACCTATAGGCCGTTTGTAACGGTCCTTAGGTAATCTGACTGATCCCTTTGTACATAGTTAGTTTAATTGTACTTTTTATTGAATATATGTATATAAATAAAAAATCATAGCTAGAAACATTGCAAAAAAATACTCTACAAATTTGTCAGACTGTTACAAATCATTTTATAAGAATTTACGTAAACTTTGAGTTTTCTTTCAATAAGTTTATGGTGGACAAGAAATACCAAATCACATTTTGGCCAATCAACGGCCAGACGACATACATTTGTGTTGCAAAAACGGCTCGTGGCAACGACGAATCTGAATCCGATTGATTGGGCAATAACATTACACATTCTTAGTTGGGGTGGCGTCGTCAGGGCTTCACACTGTTAAATCTCTTAGGTTTGCTTAGTTTGGTAAGTGGTAGGATTTTGTTTAAGTCTGCCTGGCTAGTTACCACAAATTTACCTAATTATGTCACCATAATAACATTTTTTTAATTGTTGTGTTCCGGCATGTAGAGATAATATAGCCAGATGATGAATTCTGCATCACGCTACGACCTTTTCCAGATATAAGGAATTTCGTGATTCTTACGACTACCTATTTCGCGCAAATATCTTTTTGCGCAAGTGTCCTTCGTACATCGATCTTAGTACCTATGCGACAGCAAAACCGTTTGGTGCATATTACATTACTGACTAAAACCGTTATTATACCAGATATTAAAGTTATTTTATTTTATCATCATATATTACTTGTAAGTTGATTGGGAGGTCTAGATACCACCAGCTGGGTTACATTATTTAATATTAAAAAGTAATATTCGGGCAGCCGTTTACGTCAGGCTTAGATTTTCTTGCTACGCTATTGCTACGATGGGCTCTACGGCGTAGCAGGTATGAGGACGAAGCAAGCGTATAGAGTTGCGTTTAGTACCCGTGGTCCAATCGCGGAGTTCTACTGGTAGATCCATGGGTATTGTTGTTAGCCGTCCTCTACGCTATTATAACTAGTAGTTTGCCCCAAACTGAGATTTCGTCTTGTCTTGTTTCCATTAGATATTTAACCACATAATTATTTCTAAGAAGAACGTAATTAACAAACGATAAAAGTGTGCTTTCATTACACTTTACTCACCTCAATTGAGCGCTCATTTTATCAATCTCTCTTTTAGTCGTAAGGGGCTTCACCAAGAAGGCTGCACTCTTTGAGTTAACTGTGATTACCAATCTGCCTGCCAAGTGTGGTGGTTATGGCCAAACCATACAGTTTCGGAACAAGTTTTTTCTACATTGTGTTTGAGAATAAAGGGCTATTGATATGGGATATGCGCATTCAAACCCCCTAGCATGACATCTTAAAAAAAATCTTGGATTTTATGGACCCCTGGTTTGGCACCCCTTATGAGTGAATAATAAAAAAAATTAGACCAGTGTTAATGAGATTCTGAATACAGTCTCTTGAAAGACCTGATGACCATCCTTTGCCCCTTCATCTTTAAAACCACCCCTAGGTAATTCTTGACATTAGGCGTTCTCCGCATAATTACCGTACCCCTTTTTTATTTTTGGCTTATTTGTCTTAAACTCATTTAAATATGAAACACATTAAGGATACAAATTTAAAAATTAATGAGGCATTTGACTATTACTAGTGGTTTATTTAGTTAAAGAGATTTAAACATTTTAAGAGTACGGTAATTAGATATATCTAAGAATGAATGCAACGGTAATTAGAAAATCTCAATAAGTCGATACAATATCACGCATTAATAATTTGTACACAAGTATAGTATAATTATAGTACCTTTAAAGCTAACACTGACTTTAAATAAATTGTTGTAAAAAAATATCATGTCATTGTTTTTTTTAATGAGTCACCAGTCGCAGACCATTTTCTCATTGAAGATGGCCTAAAAAAATAAAAATGCATGCAGCATTGCCACGTTGAATAGCGATCTATCCTATGCAGGCAATCCTTTGCACGACCGAGCGGGAGTCTCCTGTCACTTCGTTAAGTTTACGGCTTATTTCTCCCACTAAACACTTGGCATCTACACTTCAACTGCCCAAGATCTCCACTGCTACAGGTACAAAATGGTAAAGCTGCTTCAAGGAAGCGTACTTAAGCGTTTTTTGAGCAAGCGTCTTCGGCAGCTGCAGATGCAGAGAGCACTGTGCAACTCAGGTGACTGGTGGCGACAGTGCTGACGCAAGCTGCGTCCCAGATAAGGCTCTTCTTAATTTTCCATGGCACCAAGGTCAGCCCATCTGGCTTCCTCCCTTCAGACCTGCTGCGACCTGGAGGCTCAAGCACGCAGGGGACATTTGCCGACATAAGAGTTTAACAAACTATGTCGTTCAGGGCATGGAGACGCGATAACTACCCAGTGTAGTGTGATAGCCATCGGCCTCCATAATTAGACTGCAGGTGCATATATGAGGTTCACCTTACAACCCAAGCGGAAAGCCGCCGCCACACGCAGTCATCGTCGAGAAGAGTGCCCAGGTGAGGTGTACGAACCCCGACGCGCCCTCTTATAATTGTACTTGAACCCGCTTTACCCCTACGTCATCCCACGCTCGTTGAACATGCGTTGATTCAGGCATTGTTGCACCTGAGTTAAGGGCCGACCAAGCTAACACAGTGATTTGCCAAATAGTGTTATTCAAGGATGTGCACCCAGGAACAGAAAATGTCACGGCAATTAGAAATTTAGGTTGGACATGTTGGTTACTTAATGTCAATTATTTACAGACTGGTTCTAATGCATTGATATTTTATAATGCAATACACATTGCTTAATACTCTTTAAAATTTTGAATGGAACAAATTAAATCAGTACTTTAAAAAAGTTACAAGCAGTTTTGTGTGCGGACGATACACGGCGATTAGAAAACAGAGGTTTTTTAATTAATTTAGATACAACTACCTAAAGCAGAGGCCTATGTTATTATATAGAGATACGGATGCTAAGCAACATATAAAAATATGAGCATTATTGAATTTGAAAATATTACCGATGATATAAGCATGTAAAAACCAGTGCATCGGAGATGGGCCGCCCTAATAATAATAAAAATAATCAAATTTGAAAATCGGCAGTCTAAGCCCCAGTGTCATACGATATTTTACAAACATACAAGACTCCGATTATATTTACCCCTAGTGTAGCCCGGGTGGTTTCAGTAAATAACATTAAGTTCGTTGTGAAGATAACCACCTTTGTAAGTATATTTTACATGACATAGCAAGCGTTTTACACTCTTAAAGCGCCCCTTTGTTACAAAAACGACCACTTTTATATATTATAATATATGTGTATGTTTTTTGAATATGTGGCCGATACTCTTTCAAATCCAATTCAATTTTCCCCACAAGCCAAAAATCTTCTTGTCACACTTAACACTCCTATTTCTTAAAAACTATAATGCCTTTGTGAGTATAGGTGTGGATATGTTAAAACACTGAATAAAGTCAATACGTATATTTAGCTGAATGACTGAAAGTTACACAAGTAAAGTACTAAATACAATTAGTAGGTGTGGACCGCGGACAAAGGTTTCAGAGTGACTGCTGGTCTAAACCCAAACCAGCTTAGATCGGCAAACGTAAAATCTACAGCTACTGTTAGATTATCTGTGTCACCACATATGTATTCTCTGCGTATTAAAAATTATAAATAGATCGGATTATCCAATAAATATATATGGGAAAATAATGGTTTTTCTTTTCACCTTAATATCTCAAAATCTACCCCACTTATCAAAAATCTCCCGCGACAATCAATTTACATTTATGTTGTATATTACATTTTCAATTTTATCAAAATCGGATAATCCGTTCGACAGTTATGCTATCACAAACATTTCCACATACATATGAACATACAGTGCAGGATTTTCCAACTTAACTCGGAGATCTCGTTCGCTTCGATAACTTGCATATATAATTTTTGTTTATATTGAATATACTTAACTAACAAGACTGTAATGAACAATTGTTTCACCAGTAGAATACTTTACTATCACTGAATAATATGAGCTGTATTTTAATCAGGTTCTATTAAGGATTCTCAAAAAAAGCCTAATAATGTTACCCATGGTGACGGAAAATGACCGATAGCATACATTACGTGTGCTGCACGATTTAAGATCTGCAAAATAATGTTTGCAAGTTTAAAAGAAAACATCACTACGCTCAAAAAAGTCAGCAATGCCATATAAAGTCTAACTATTGTAGCTAACTAAATCACCATTCCTGATTTTAAAAGTAAATTTATACGTAACCCACCGATTCTAGATCCGGAGGTCAAGGGTTTGATCCCCAGGGAATACAATATTGTGCTTGGTTTGGTTGGTCGTAGGACTTTATCTAAGCCCACCTGGCCAGCTATCTAATTCTGTCGCCATAACAACAATTCTAAAAAATGTTGAGTTCCGGCATTCAGAGATAAGATAGCCAGTTCCTTAGTTTTTTGAGGATTTCGGGTGAAGTGCGCCTCCATCTTCAGTCTTATCTTAACATGTAACCGGGTGAGATGAAGGCTTGGCCTTCATAGGCTTGGCCGCTTCCCCGTCGTAAAATAAAAAAAAACTGTTTGCAGAACAAGTACCTACCAATTCACAAGTAAAGATTTACTTACTTATAAAGAAGAACCTCGGCGCAAATGTAAATGCGCCAAACTAGTCATTGGGTCAGCTAATAATTAAACAACTAAAACAAATAATGACAATATCAGCATTATATGAAACTATTAATTATTTGAAAAATTGTAATAAAAGGAAAGATATCATAATAAGTAAGGAGACTATAGCGATTGTTGACGAATTCCGTAACTGCGCGCTTTGGGCGGAGCGTTAGAAGGCGATAGCGGAGCCCAAAGTTGAAAGCGTAGTTTGGCCAAATTTCTCGCCCCAACCGGTCGCCAGCCGCCCCAGGAGATAGACACGTTTGCAGCGTTAAACTTTTTTTTTTTTTTAAAACCATGTTTTTATTTCGTTGGGTGCTGCGCGTCCTGCTCTCTATGTAAAACATACCGTAATTATATTACTGCACCCAGTCAGATATATAGACATAATCCGAACGGTGTCACCGGCAGTGTCGCTGAGATTAAGTTTCTTTTATCTGAATTTTGTTTGTTTTTGTATTGTTTGTTACGATCTATAACTTTCCGGGCTACATTGATGCTTTCAACCTGGCAACCCAAAAACTCACGTAAGTATTCGATATTTTTCAGGATATTTTTTTGCACTTACTGCCCTTGTCAATTCTGAAGTCATTATCCATTGAAAAAAAATTTGCCTGGCATTAAAAAAAATGAATTTGCTCCAGTGAATAAATTGTAATAAGTGTTAGATAATTTTAAGCTATTGTAATGGATCATGAAAAAAAAAACTAGCCCGAGGTTCTTGCCTTTCTCCATGTGTGCTGGTCGCGATTCCGAACAGGCGGTAGATTTGACGTTTAAAAATGATCTTAAAAAATCTGAATAAATATATTTGCCTTTTTGACGTTTAGTCGGGTTCGCAGCCCTGATCTTTGAGGACTGTTTTTTTTGTAAAAACATACTTATCATACAATACAACACCCAAACACAGAACATACATCTATATTCATCACACAAATGTTTGTCCTGGGTGGAAATCGAACCCACAACCTACAGCGCATAAAGAGCAGAGTGACTACCAACAGAGCTATCAGGATTGTTGTGGTTCATTTGAATGAGTATCGTTAATATATTAATAAAATATACATTTTACTATTTAGTAGGTGTAAAAAGGAGCACTCTATCCACAAGCACACGTTTTTGTAACAAAAGGATATGTTAAGAGGGTATAACGCATAGTATGCCTTGTAAGATAGATTATTAAAGGGGGTTGACTTCGCAATTAACTTTTGTTTGATTTTCTGAAACCACTTCTGTAATAACATTAGGGTTGCAAAATGGTAACATAAAATTGATGTCTTGAAAACGTGTGAAAACGTGAAGTATATGATGAAATATGGGGTTGTGGCTATAGATTTAAAATGTGTTTATTTTTGTCTTTATTAGGGGTATTTTTAAAGATAAAAGGGCAAAGGATGATCATCAGGTCTCGTGAAATAAGAAAGTGTCAGTTTTAATGACATTCTGAATAGTATCTCATTAAAACTGGTCTATTTATGCTTTGTCATTCCCTCAATAGAGTTGCCTAACCAAGGGTCTCGATAAAATCAAAGAATTACTTTTGGGATGCCATGCAAGGGGCTTGACTGCGCATATTCCACATCAACAGCACATTATTGTCTACCACAATATGGAAAGAACCTCCGCCATAAGTGTTAGTATTGGCCATCATCACTACATTTGGCAGACATATTGGTGCCCACAGATAAAGTTTTGTTGTCAAAGAGAAAAAACTGCTGCCATTTAGGTAAAGCCCCCTTGATTGGCTTTATGGCATATGTGGGCAGGGTAGATTTTTAAACCACCAATTCTAAGCCTATGGTTTGTGGTGTGCACTTTTCACTTTTCATCAACCTTTGTTTAGTGTAAGTAAGGGGTGACTTATTCATTTATGGTTTTCGATTCTCCTACTATGACACACGGTCATAGGTTTGGTGCTATTCTCTCATTCTGGCTTTGCAAAGAAATAGAGTTAGCAACGAGAGAGAGCCTCGAGCATTTAGGTGATTAAAAAAGCTTGAGAATACTTTTATAGTATTTTGATTACGTTATATTTGAGAAATAATCTTAATGGTTAAATTTTTAACACAAACCAGACATCACGATTTAAGGGCAAACTTCTAGTATAATAAAACACAGTTTCAATTATAATAATATTCTGTCATCGTAATAAGTTTATTGGAAACGTTAGGTGCCAGTTCTTCAACCGGCAGTACAGTAAAAGGCAGCAGCTGTTTAATTTTTTGTAAAACCCTTTAGTTCCCATTTATGAAATTCGTGGACTGGAGGGATAGATTTTTAAAACAAGATAACCAAGATTGTACTTTTCACTAAACATATAACAACTACGAGTATTTAATATAAATAAGGGGTGTTTCCATTTAATTTCAATTATTGTATTCTGCGCACAAAAAAAAACACGACATTAAATTAACGTCATAGTGATGACGTTAATTTAATGTCGTGTTTTTTTTTCTTTTTTTATCATACGATGGGTAAGCGCTTGGCCGTTATCTCACCTAGTTACACAAGTTGGGATAATGCCGAACGAAGGTGGAGGCGCACTTCACTCGGAATCTTCAACAAACTGAGGAACGGGCTATGTTACCTCTAAATACCGAAACACAACACTTTTAGAATTGTTATTATGGCGACAGAATCAGGTAAGATGGTGGTAGCTAGCCAGGCGGACTTAAACAAAGTCCTACTACACAAACCAAGCACAATATATTGTACTCCCCATGGGGATCGAACCCCGAACCTCTGGATCGGAAATCGGTGGTTTGAACCACTAGACCACAAAGGTGATTAAGGAGTGATTCCTTACATTGTACTCATGAACAATTAATTTATCTAATACATATGCTTTGTATTCAGCTGCATTGAAACCTGCTAAATATGCTGATATCTTGTTTGAAAGAGCTGACAAGTGTATAATTTCTTTGATATGTTTATTTTTACGATATCGGAGATTTATACACAGTCAGTTCTCTCATAAAATCGCCAAGCTACATGCAGGCAGATGCTGGGATTCACTGAAGAGTATTACAATAGTAAGTTATGCGGGACAGTTTTTTCCCGGAACGGAGTTTATTATTATTTATTGTTTACATTACTATCCCTTTTTAATAGCGTCGTGCTTTGCAAAGTAATTATCATATTTTATTGATTAATTTCGACCAATAAGTAATCATACACAATGAACATAGGTAAATAACACATTAAACAAAATAAAATTGCATGCATTTATATATCTGGTTCAAGCCAAAATTCAGTAAGGAACTGAATCATTATATAAAGATTCGTACCTTGTAGCACTGAGCGAACATGGATTAATGTGTGGAATAACTGATTACACCAGAATCGAAACAAAAAGTGATATTGTCACTAAATCTTGTATTGACCATATATTTGCACGTTTTCCCACATTACATCCATTCGCGGCGGTGCTTGATGTCGTACTGGCTGACCATCGCGGCATTATCTTGACCTGCATTGATGAATCACCTCTAATGCCGTGTATACAGAGTGTACAAAAAAATGTTGTTAATATTGATATTCTATATAAAGAACTAAAATGTGTGAAATGGACACAGACTAGAACTATGAATTCTCCTACCGATATTTTAAACTTTATTTATAACTCTTTTCATAATGCAAATAAGTCCGCAGAGAGTAAAAAATCCAATAAAATATTACGTAAGCGCTCCAATCAGATAAAGTTACCCTGGATCGATGACAATGTCACTCGGCTATGTAACAAAAGAGACAAATTATTTTCCGATTGGAAAAATAGTTTGAATGATCCTAAATTAAAATTAGAATTTAATAAAACTAGAAATAAAGTTCGTAAAATTATTGAAAATAAACGTAACACATATTATATAAAACACATTAATGATAACTTTAAAAACACTAGAAAAAATTATAAAATTATTAATCAGATGTTAGGAAGAGTGTCATTGTCAATAGACGCAGCTATACACAGGGCTTTCGACGCGCAAGGAATCACCACCAAACAAATTACTGATAACTTTGCGAATAGCTTTGATAGAGTGAAAATAAATTGTTCCTAACTGCAGTATACAATTATTAGAACCAAATAGTATGCGTAAACCGACAGATTCAAGTATTTTGTTCAAAAAAGCGTCAGCAAGCACTGTACACAAAATAATACAAAAATTTAACTCTAATAAAGCACCAGGCTCAGACCATGTTAAGGTTTCAGATATTAAAATGATAGGAGATCACATTTCGACATCTATTGCTGATCTAATTAACTGTAGTGTTGAAACTGGTATGTATCCAGATGACTTAAAGGTAGGTTGTGTAAGACCGATACATAAAAAGGGAAAACGTAATAATTATTCAAATTATAGGCCAATAACTCTGCCTTCTTCCATAGATAAAATTGTTGAAAAATATGTTTGTGAACAAATACATGCGTTTTATAGGAAACATGAGGTAATTAACCCATACCAATTCGGTTTTCAATCTGGTAAAAGTTCCTCGGGCTTGTTGTCACTATTCACCGATGAAGTTAATTTGCACTTAAATGACAAAAAACATGTCCTTGCTCTCTTTATTGATTTCTCCCGTGCCTTTGACACATTGGTGCATAATCAACGAGTTAAAAGACTGGATGACTGTGGAGTACGCGGCCCATTGCTAACCTGGTGTGAGAGTTATCTTAACAACAGAAAGTTCTCCGTTAAAGTCGATGACACGTATAGTGAACCCATATCTGTGACTGAGGGAACAGCGCAGGGTTCCGTCCTAGGGCCCCTCCACTTTTTATCATACGTGAATGACATGAGTAACTGCATTACTAACAGCACATGTTATCAGTTCGCAGATGACACATGCTTAGTAATTGCAGATAAAAATCCACAAATCGCATGCGCACGTTTGCAAAACGATATAGATGTTTTAACGAAATGGTGTCATGATGCGGGATTGGTACTTAACTCAAGCAAAACAAAATTATTAATTATCAAATCTCCATACATTAAGCAATTACCCATTCATAATTTAGTAGCTCATGACCATTACTGTCTACATACTGTGGGCGTGACAAGTTGCAATTGCCCATCTATTTAAATTATCAACAAGCAAACATATCTCGGTTTGATAATAGATGATAAGTTTAACTGGAGCCATCATATTAAACGAGTCTGCAATAAACTAAGGCAATTTCTTGCAAATATCACATTACTCAAAAATCGCATTCCGTATAAAGTAAAACTTATGCTATATAACGCACTTGCAGAATCATATATACAGTATGGCCTAAATAGTTATGGTCGCACATATAGGACGTATCTGGATGACATTTATAAACTACAAGTTAGAATTCTTGAAGCTTTAGTCTCACCTCATATTAAAAATAAATTTCATGACAATGAAAACGGTCTCTTTAAACATTGTAAAGCTTTACCAGTCCATACTCAAGTAACATTTTTATTACTTAAAGATCAATTTTTTAATGAATCTTTAAGAACTGTTGTAAACCATCCCATATACACCCGAGCTGTTGCTAAGGCTTCTCACTCAGCGCGCTAACAACGAGTATGGTGAGCGAACAACCGGTTTCATAGTTCCTCGGCTCATCAGTAACTTACCTACCGATCTTTGTAATAGTTTGACGCATAATAACATTAAGTTTAAATTAAAAAAACATTTTTCCTCACACTTATGAATAAACATATACTTACTTAATTACCCATGTACTTTTATATATACTTACTTACATTTATTATTTATTTTATTGCTTAGCTCCCGTGTAACAGTATGTACCTACAAGTTCTTACCTACCTATTTACCAAATTATTTGTACCTACTTATGTTCTTTTATTACTTTACCTAGATAATTATTGTGACAAAGTGACTCAAAATAGCGCAATTTATAACCTTTGTGGTTCTTTTTTAGTTGCTATTTTTAATTTTATATTGTATTTTGTTGTGTGTAAATGGTAAAGAAATAAAAAAAAAAAAAAAACATTGAATACTATTACTGACTTCGTATTTTCATTGTTTCAGTTGATTTATAGTATAATGTATGACATAATTACATATATAACGTAGACACTTGTCCAAGTCGGAAGGTAGCTATGTTATACTAAAACTTGTGCATAACAAATTTTTGTTCAGCCAGCAAAGGTGTATGCAATTTCAAATACTCATATAGTTTTTAAATAGGTAGATTAAATAAATAAACGTTAAGAGTATATGGGTATGTGATATATAATATAGTTATACAAATATTTAGTTAAGACATGTTAGTATCTTATGTAATTACATATTTAATTTATTAGTATCAGGTATGTCCAGTTGTATAGTTATAATTATTTTGTTACCGCTGCCGTCTCAGATTCTGAAATTTCTTCTGTTAGTGTATGCGATGATTGTAACCAAATTAAAAAAAAAAATATTATTACTGTTCAAAATACATAAAAATGTTGAGCCCCCGTCACCAATATAAGCTAAGAAAGCTTGTATAGTAATTGGTGTATTGTAATTATCGAGATTATATGTAGATGAGTGCGTTAGTGTTTAGTGTAGTATTGTTAGAGTAGGTAGGCACAAACCGAGTTTTATGAAAAAACTGTGAAAAGTTCTTCAGTTTCATCGTAATTCAACGATGAAAGCCAGTTTATGAGAATCATCTTGCATTTATTATAGGGTAAGTGATATATATATTTAAATTTCTGTTGACCTTATTGTACAGTCGTGGGCCCAGAATTTGGTTATGTCGAGCTGCTATTGCAAGTCGGTGTCGCATCGGTGGAAAAATTTTGTGTCTTGAACGTTTATTTATGTTTGCGCTAGGATTGAATGGGAATTAAGAATGCTTCCTGAGTATGGTTTGCATGACAAAAAGCTGTCTGACGGTTAACAAGGAGCGGTCTTGATAAAGTTTGGTAGTAGAATAAAGAAAAGGTTTATTTAGCATCACTTTAAAGATACATCTCTGTGCCTTTTCCAGTTGCAGAATGTGAGTTTTGAAAGTACCTGCCCAAACGGTTATGCAGTAGGACAGCAAAGACTAAGAGAGAGCAAAGTACACCATCCTAAGAGTAGCTGATGAAGCAACTGACCTCAAAGTTTTGAAAACAAAGATCAGTTTGCGGATGCGCGGAATAATTTCTGCAGATGGAAATCCCACTTGAGATTGTCATCAAGACAATCACCTAGGTATTTTTTGTTATTAGTCCGAGACACAGGAAGGCAGCAGACTTGAACTTTTGCTAGAAAATCTCACTTCAAATAATACACAATTAATCAGCTTGGAGGATTTGAATACTTGTCTGCTATTTCACCCGAAATCTTCGAAACTAGTATACTATCATTGAATCTGTTAATCTCAATATTATCAATTCTGAACTTGCTCATTTCAAGACTACAAGCGATACTGATCTTGATCTTATGATAGTCTCTGATAGTAGTTTAGTGGCTAGATCTTCTGAAATATTTGGAAAAAACACATCTGCAGAGTCAAAAACAGGATTGATAAGGGAATTTGCAAGAGTGATCTGTGTATGTATGGGAAGGAAGTTTTTAAGCGTAGAAGAGAGTGAAGGGAAGCGTATTATCTCCTAAATTTTCTTATACAACCTATTTTAGCTTAGCGTCAAAAGTAACGCCAAGTTTTTTTATACTAGGAGACAAAAGGATTTTATAGCTGTTGTAATAAAGTTGTGACAAAGACTATCAATTTTTGCCAATTGCTGGAAGCTGCCAATAATGATGGTTTGGCATTTGTTAGGATTGACATTTGTTAGGATTGACATTAATGCCAAAAGGATTAGACCAGGGACCCTACCGGCGAAGGCGTAGCCGATCTCCATTGGCTTGAAATTAGCTTCATGAGAACTAGAAACGATTTTTACCTACCGGGTATCACAAGTGTCAAATACAAAATGGCGTTTCCCATCTTAAAAGTGAACACATGTTATGAAACCCGTCCATTCAGTACATTTTGACGTTTAGATGACAGATTCGGTACCGCGTAAGGCAGATGGGCTTCAATAATTGTTTTGCCATGGTTCGTATCTTTATTGGATGAATAACTTGAAGCCGGTTACCGTAGAGCACCGGTTATCAATACCATCATCCGAATTATTCAGCTTTCGGCAAATTTAGGATACATATTTGGGTTTTTCTGGGCACTATATGTTATTGCAGTGTTCAGTGTAATTTGTGTGTGTCTTTTTCGTTTGTTTGAGAGCCATGGAGAGTGTTGGGTTGTGGGCGATTTTGGGTAGTATCTACCTACTTTATGTAACCTATTGCAGTGTTCAGAGTAATTTTTATGTGTCTTTTTCGTATGATTGTGAGCCATGGAGAGAGTTGTGTTGTACCTTCTATAAGTGACCTACCTATTGCCGTGTTAATAGTAATTTGTGTGTGTCTTTTTCTTATGGTTGAGAGCCGTGGAGGGAGTTGTGTTGTAGGCCGCTGAAGATCTTCGAAACCTAGAGCGCATGGACAGGGAGAAACCTTCGAAAGAACAGCAAGCCTATGTGCTTCTGAGCTGTATTGTGGGTTCGATTCCCACCCAGCAATAACATTTGTGTGATGAATATTGATGTTTGTTCTGTGTAGTATTGTATTGTATGATGATCCCTACATACAATACAGTATTATTTCCAAAATCTAGTTCCTGATGAATAGGTATTGATGCAGGTTCTGTGTTGTGTTATATGATGATACATACACATCAAACAATACAGCATTATTTCCAAAATCTAGTTGTCTTATTACAAGCTTTGCTTGGTTTAGGCATGATGGAAATAAATATTACAGGACATTTATTTCACACAGCATGAAATAGTCCTGTAATATTTATTAGGTATTATTTATGCTTCTCTCAGAAAGTATGGCACTTCATCATGAAACACCCACCTTTTTATATATAAATAATAAGCAATTAAGTATAAGGTATATAGGTTTTATTTACATATTTGATTCTAAAATCTAATTAAGTGAATATGCGGTTGTCTCAATTTAACACATACTAATCTGCCACTCTTCCAAATTCTTCTGATCAAGGCTGCTGAGGCGACAACCTCAGAAACCTAACTGTAAATATAAATAAATGTAAGATAACATATTATGATTAAAACAAAAGTTAAATTAGGGTTATTATTAGATAAGCATTTCCTAATTGTGGTAGTGTGGTAAACATAAAAGTCTTTTTTATTTATTTTATTCTAATCTTCCACTATGATTTGTCCGCCATTCTCAACATAGCAGTTCCATTTGCTCTTCACCAACAACTCCACTCCTCAAGGAAGTGGAGGCTATAACAAGTCCTCCTTTGGTGCTATAAAAAGCCGGGGGCTCCAATATGTAATCGGTTTTCTGAAAATAATAGGACCTTATTAGAACAAGTTAGAGACAAAAATTCATCAAGCCATTCTTGTATTTGCCAAATAAGTATGTATGGCGGTGGTCTGCTTGATGTAGAACAAACAGCAGTGCACTTACTGCTGTTGTATTGCTGCTGCAATACTCACCCACAAACTAATTCCAACACTTCACGCAAGTACTATCCCTCCATTTCGGGCGAAGTCTTCGTGGTCTCCGACCCTATAGAGTTAAGTCGGGGTGCTACAATCGCTCCAACGAAGAGCCGCAGTCATTTTGCAGCAAGATTTCCTCGTCTTTGGGAAACTATTCGAGGGGACGGCATATCTAAAAATTACCACTCATGACGTCAGCAAAACGTGGAAAACTAAGTTAACGCACATTTTACTCATAAATTCACTAGAATTACTTACTTTTCGTGTCTACAAAGCGCTGTAAATAAATATTTAGAACATTTGCTCATATATTTGTTTTTGTTTTGTGTTTACAAATACAAACTCGCATCACATTAGAGGTGTGACTAATAAATTAATAATAGTTAGGTAACCTAATATTAGCAATGTATATTCGTAATAGGTATAATATTATTTTATAATAGTTAAATATTAGCCTGATCCAAGATTCGTTTCGTGAACTTCGCCGCGGTGGTTGTGATGGCGCTTAGTATTGTCGCTCTGCTCTGCCGTTAGTGTTATGTGTTCTCGTACGTAGGTACTGAAGCGCTGTTCTTACTAGCGTTCATGCGAGCGAGGGTGAGATGAATAGTTATTCTATGATTTGATTGATATGCGTCTAGAAGTAAATACTAATAGTTTCTGTGATTGATATTGGTCTATTAATTAATTAATTTGTATGAATGATATTTGTCTAGAAGTGAGTGAATTTGAGTAAATAATAGTCTCTGTGATTGATATTCGTCTGCTAATGAGTGAATTTGTGCGTATGATATTTGTCTAGTAGTGAGTGAATCTAAGTAAATAATAGTCTGTGATTGATATTCGTCTGCTAATGAGTGAATTTGTGCGAATGATATTCGTCTAGAAATGAGTGAATTTGAGTAAATAATAGTCTCTGTGATTGATATTCATCTGCTAAGGAGTCAATTTGTGTGAATAATACCAATAAATAATCATTGTAGGTACCTACATAGGTAATTAACTTTTTAAATACGCCAACTTATTTTTATTTTCGTTCACAGTCCTAAGCCTCATAAAAGATGAAGAAAAATTTAATAACCGTTACATTTACATTATTTACGTATCATAATATACTTTTATCCGATTATGGATACCTACCTAAAGATATTACCTGATAGAATATCTATTAAACGCCGTAAGTAGCGTTGAATACAGAATCGGAATCAGTCGAAACACTAGCTATTATTTGACTATTATATTATAATAGGTATCATAACATAATCCCAGCAATGAAATAATACGAAAATATGACCTTAATACACCATCTCTATTACAAACTCTCATCACATTGGGAACTTCTTCTTCTTCTTCTTTGATTGGCCTCTGCGTTTCGTTGTGTTTGCATAACAAACCATTTTTCGGTTTTATGATTAAAATAATTCGTTTTAAGGTAAAATTACTGTCTTATACCTTGAAATAAAAAATAATAAGTACTACAGAGTATCAATAAATAACATTCTAATTAAAAAAAATATGGTAGATCGCATTTTTATAAAAACGTTGCGTTTCGTTTATTTAATATTTGTTTCTTATTGAAATCCCTAATCCATTGTATGCTAGGAGTCCCATCTTAATATTGACGAACTTCATAAAGAACGGCGGTAGCATTGCAGACTTATCGATTGATGAAGATGGAGATGAAATCAATGGATGACAATGAACTTCGGCGAAATGCCCGGTAGCCTCCCAGAACTAAAAAAGAAAAAGTAACCGAAAAAGATTGTTATACATGTGATATTGAGATTTATTATTGTATGTTATTTATATATTAATATTTTTTGAAACCTACAAAACTAACACATAATTAATATTTGAAATTTTACATTGACAAATTTGAAATTTATAAATTATAGTAATATATCAGTCGTAAAAGAAAAAAAAGTATTAAATAATACCTAGGTACCTAATAAAATAAAATGTTTACGAGTCCGTTTTTTAAAGCAATCTTTGGAATCGTCATTCTTTTTTCAAACGGAAGATTGTTCCAGAGATGCAGCAACAGAAAAATAATTATCAAGAAAGGACGATGAATGGCATAGGGATTGCCAGTTTAAAATTATCAGCTGAACTAAGATGTTCGTCTTGAGAATCAGCCAAAATGTTGGTTTGGCATTTCGGTCTAGTAGTTTTTGAGTATATTCAATACAAACAAAAAAACGAAATATTTCCTCTTTGTAACAATATAGTATATATAGATGGGCAGCAAGAGTGATATCTACAATAGAGCAATAGACAACATAATTGTTTGCTCATTCTCATCCAGAGAATCCAAGCAGAATATTGTAATTCTTTTTGTTTGTTTTGTTGTGAAAAAACAGTTTTATTTGCTAGTGTTGTAACATTTTACAAACGCGTTCCGACATCAAAAGGTATAATAACAAGTTCTTCAGACTTTGCTATGACCTCTAGCAGAAGCCAGTATTTTTGTTTTCTATACTTTTTTACTTTTAGTCGGGTTCGTAGCCCTGATCTTTGAGGACTGTTTTTTTTTTTAAATTACATACTTATCATACAATACAACACCCAAACACAGAACATACATCTATATTCATCACAAAAGGTTTGTCCTGGGTGGGAATCGAACCCACAACCTACAGCGCATAAGGAGCAGAGTTACTACCAACACAGCTATCAGGATTGTTGTGGTTCATTTGAATGAGTATCGTTAATATATTCATAAAATATACATTTTTGTAACAAAAGCATACGTTAAGAGGGTATAACGCTTAGTATGCCTTGTAAGATAGATTATTAAAGGGGGTTGATTTCGCAATTAACTTTTGTTTGATTTTCTGAAACCACTCCTGTAATTACATTAGGGTTGCAAAATGGTAACATAAGATTGATGTCTTGAAAACGTGTGAAAACGTGAAGTATATGATGAAATATGAGGTTGAGGCTATAGATTTTAAAATGAGTTTATTTTTGTCTTTATCAGGGGTAGTTTTAAGGATAAAAGGGCAAAGGATGATCATCAGGTCTCGTAAAATAAGAAAGTGTCAGTTTTAATAAGATTCTGAATAGTATCTCATTAAAACTGGTCTATTTATGCTTTGTCATTCCCTCAATAGAGTTGCCTAACCAAGGGTCTCGATAAAATCCAAGAATTACTTTTGAGATGCCATGCAGGGGCTTGACTGCGCATATCCAACAAAGTTTTGTTGTCAAATAGAAAAATGTGCTGCCATTAAGGTAAAGCCCCTTGATTGGCTTTACGGCATATGTGGGCAGGGTAGATTTTTAAACCACTAATTCTAAGGCAATGGTTTGTGGTGTTCACTTTTCACTTTTCATCAACCTTTGTTTAGTGTAAGTAGGTAAGGGGTGACTTATTCATTTATGGTTTTCGATTCTTCTACTATGACACACGGTCATAGGTTTGGTGCTATTCTCTCATTCTGGTTTTGCATAGAAATAGAGTTAGCAACGAGAGAGAGCCTCGAGCATTTAGGTGATTAAAAAAGCTTGATAATACTTTTATAGTATTTTGATTACGTTCTATTTGAGAAATAATCTTAGTGGTTAATTTTTTAACACAAACCATTTCAGGGCAAACTTCTAGTATAATAAAACACAGTTTTAATTATAATAATATTCTGTCATCGTAATAAGTTTATTGGAAACGTTAGGTGCCAGTTATTCAACCGGTAGTACAGTAAAAGGCAGCAGCTGCTTTATTTTTGGTAAAACCCTTTAGTTCCCATTGATGAAATTCGTGGACTGGAGGGATAGATTTTTAAAACAAGATAACCAAGATTGTACTTTTCACTAAACATATAACAACTACGAGTATTTCATATAAATAAGGGGTGTATCCATTTATTTTCACTTATTGTATTCTGCCCACCCACTATGACGTTAATTTAATGTCGTGTTTTTTTTTTCTTTTTTTATTATACGATGGGTAAGCACTTGGCCGTCATCTCACCTAGTTACACAAGTTGAGATAATGCCGAACGAAGGTGGAGGCGCACTTCACTCGGAATCTTCAACAAACTGAGGATCGGGCTATGTTACCTCTAAATGCCGGAACACAACATTTTTAGAATTGTTATTATGGCGACAGAATCAGGTAAGATGGTGGTAGCTAGCCAGGCGGACTTAAACGAAGTCCTACCATACAAACCAAGCACAATATATTGTACTCCCCATGGGGATCGAACCCCGGACCTCTGGATCGGAAATCGGTGGTTTGAACCACTAGACCACAGAGGTGATTAAGGAGTGGTTCCTTGCATTGTACTCATGAATAATTAATTTATCTAATTATATATGTTTTGTTTTACCAGCTGCATTGAAACCTGCTAAATATGCTGATATCTTGTTTGAAAGAGCTGACAAGTGTATAATTTCTTTGATATGTTTATTTTTACGATATCAGGAATTTATACATTGTCAGTTCTCTCATAAAATCGCCAAGCTACATGCAGGCAGATGCTGGGATTCACTGAAGAGTATTGTAAGTTATGCGGGACAGTTTTTTTCCCGGAACGGAGTTTATTATTATTTATTGTTTACATTACTATCCCTTTTTAATAGCGTCGTGCTTTGCAAAGTAATTATCATATTTTATTGAATAATTTCGACCAACAAGAAATCACACACAATTAACATAGGTAAAATAACTAACAATGCCATACCTGTATGATAGGTATGTCAGAATAGGTAATATCATTAGCATTTATGAAAAAAAAGCAAGAAAACTTTTATTTTGTTGATTTTGTGACTTACAATATATTTTATTACATTTGTATAATTTCAGGTCTTTCAACAAAGTCAATTTCAAAATATTAATATCAAATATTGCATTTAGTACATAAGTCTTACAGTGATTAATGTTTTGTGAGTCAAATCTACTTGATACTGCTTTAAGCATTTGTGCTGGCCCTTACTCTGCGTACCAGGGATGAGCACCGCTTTCGCATGGTTGTATAGCAACAGTCCACCCGCATATTGGCAAACATCCCCGATGCAATAGTCTTATTTTAACTTTCGCGATTAGAACACATCATTTTAATTCGAGAAACGGGTATTAATCGCGTATTTTACCTATATTTATCCCGACGTTTCGGCAGGGTTGCGCCAGCCGTGGTCGCGGGCAGACTGGAACTTTGGAGCCACCGTCGAGAAGTGAAGTCGTTTTTAACAACTACCCTCAGCTTGGGCTTGATTATTAGAATAGGCCACATTCACACTAGCACGACAAACAACACTGACAGTATCAACACAATTTTTCTTAGGATCACACCTAGTGCACCTGTGCACCTTGCTACCACTGGATTCCAAGAGACAGAGAGTCTGAAACCGTCTTCGCGATTATAATCAGGATATTTTTTAATCTCAATCGCTTTTCGAACCATCCTCTTATAGTAATGCCGTTCATTGGAAATCACTTTCGGATTATGCAGCTCTATCCAGTGATTAGGACCTGAGTCCACTAAGTGTTTCGCGATAGCTGACTTGTTGACCTGGCGATTTTTCACAGCGGCTATGTGTTCCTTCACGCGTTCAGCTATAGTACGCTTCGGTTGTCCCATATAAGAACGACCACAGCTACAATCGATCTTAAACACACCAGGTACTTGCAATGGCATAACATCCTTTGGAGTCCGTAGCTGCTTAGCAACCTTAGTGAGTGGGGTGTACACCGACTTAATTGAAAATCTCTTTAGGATGTTTCCAATTTTATCCGTAACCCCTTTCACATAAGGCAAAAACGCTGGTTGCCTACTAGCCTCAGTCAGTTTATTTTTGCGTCCATGGTTATTTTTCCACCTACGCGGTTCATGGCCATTACGGTTAAGTACCTCCTGAACATGTTTTAACTCCAGTTGCAAATGCTCAGGGTCACAAAGGTCGTAGGCTCTGTTCACCAGGGATGACACCACTGACTGCAAATGACGCGGATTATGATGTGATGCAGCGTTAAGGTATCTGTCCGTTTGTGTCCGTTTCCTATATACGGTGTGGGACAAGGTACTATCCACTCTAACCATAACTTTCATGTCCAGACAGAAGCTAACGATCTGTTTTTTTCTAACTCGTACTAGAATCTTATCTTTGGATGTATGGAGTTCAGGTATTCAGTTAGCAGCTCAACTTCAGGCTTTCCTCGATTCAACACACAGAAAACGTCGTCGACATACCTTTTCCACAATTTTATACCGTAGGCTGTATAATCTATGAAAGTTTCAACATGCTCTATCCAGATGTTAGCGAGTACAGGAGCCACAGGACTACCCTTAGCCACGCCATCAACCTGAAGGTAATGTTGCCCTTGGTATAAAAATAAATTTCCAGACAATTTTCAAGAAGAACCAGCAGTTGATCAGGAAGTTCATGGTCACAAAAAACGTCTTTGACCACATCAAGACAATCTTTTAGGGGAACATTTGTGAAAAGTGACTCAACGTCAAAACTCACCATCACATCATTGGGTTCCAACTTCATGCTCTTGATAATGGCAACAAAATGGCGAGTGTCTTTCACATAAGATGAAGTGTTTCCCGTTAGAGGCTGCAATATTCCAGCGACATATTTTGCCAAATTGTAAGTCTATTTGACTTACTATAGGTCGTAAGGGTACAAACGGTTTATGCACCTTTGGCAAACCATAAAACTCAAACTCAAACGCTCAAAATCATTTTCTGCAAATAGGTATATATAGTCCTGTATAAGTGCCCTTATGCGCTTCGTAACTCTAGCCGTCGGATTGTATGACACCGGCTTATACACCTTTGTATCAGTCAACAAACAACGTACTTTATTGTCATAATCCGTGGTGTTCATAACGACGGTGGCATTACCCTTGTCAGCCTTAAGTACTAGGATCTCCCTACTTTCTCTCTATGAATTAATTATTTAAAATGTATACTGACTAATAGCTATATAATTATTGATACAAATATCAATAACAATAAAAAATTAAATATAATGTCCTGTAATATTTACTAATGTTATAACGAGATGTAATAATGTTATCATATTAGTTACTGTAACAGTATCAGAACAGAAATCTTCAGATACCAAAATATCAATTTAAATCATGGTATTATTAATAACCGTAACTTGACATTATGTTGTCCTGTCAAATTAGACAAAAGAAAAAAAACACTGAAGATTGTCTGACTCATTGAGTGCACTTGCGCACTTGGCTCAGATCCTCGAATGTTCGCAACTACCTACCTAATTTCAGATTACCAAGAAGAAGAATGAGCAACAAGAGCCTGGCATTGCCTACACCATCCTACAACACATTAACAAAATGTCGGCATCTAATAAGTGAGGTAAACCTAGCCACTCGACAAGCAACCATTGATATGACGGAACCCTGGGTGGCGATGTGGACTCAGTATTTGGCGATCTAAAAATTATTATAGATGAATTTCGGCAGATTGGCTTAGAACTAAATTTTTCGAAATGTGAAATATACATTTCAGATACATTAGATTTTGGATAGAAATTCAATTATTCAAAAGTTTGAGACTTTGGCTTCTAATATTACTGTTGTAGATAAGAGTTCACTCCACCTACTAGGTTCACCAATTCTTGATGAATCTTTTCCGGGTTTCGTCGACGACAAAATTCAAAATTTTATGAAGGTTTCGGACAGACTTGCAAAAATTAACTCAAATATGGCTTTTAGCATTATAAAATTTTGCCTTTTTGTAATGCTGAAATTTTTGCCAAAATTTACTTATGCTTTACGATGTTGTACTTATGTTTGACGCAAAATTTCTAGTGTTGCTTTGCCAGCGTTCTTGTCTTCCGTCTATAGTACACATTCTTTGGTTGAGAAAATTCTAACACCATCAATTTCGGCTGTTCCAGGCAATATACTCCAAATTTCTTATCTTGACGAGGCTCGAAATGCTTGGCATAGTGCTTGCCCTAATACCGATCCCCCAAAACACCTTTCGGCACAACGGCAGTGGGACGGGCCTCTGTGCGAGTTGACACGATCTATTACATACGTGCTCAACCTCCACAGATCGTGCTCGTCTCTTAGCTGTTTCAAAATGGGAATCAGGTCTTTGGCTGCAAGCACATCCATCTTACAATACCGGTACACTTATGGATTCTGTAACTTTCCGTATTGCCACTTGTCTTCGGTTGGGTGCAAGATGCTGCGCCTCTCACCAGTGCCGGTGCGGTGCGGCCGTAGATCAATTTGGTTTTCACGGACTTTCGTGTGCAAGGTCTGCCGGCAGGATTTCGCGCCACGCTAGTCTCAATGACATTATCCGTCGAGCGTTTACCAGTGTCAATGTGCCATCCGTTCTTGAACCGAATGGTCTGTTACGTGATGATGGTAAGCGGCCCGACGGTATGACTCTTGTCCCTTGGGAAATGGGTAAGCCCTTGGTGTGGGACGCTACCTGCGTTGACACCCTAGCGCCATCTCATCTGCCTGGGACATCAGTTAGGGCTGGTGCGGCGGCTGATTCGGCCGAGGATCACAAAAGGCGCAAATATAGTGGTCTCGACAGAGCTTACCTATTTGAGCCTTTTGGGGTGGAGACCTTGGGTCCGTGGGAAGCCGGTGCCCTCCGGGTTTTCAAAAATATTGCGGGGCTTTTGATGGAGGCGACACGTGACCCAAGGGCTGGCTCTTATTTAGGCCAGCGAATTAGCATAGCTATTCAGCGTGGCAATGCAGCAAGTGTCTTGGGCACGCTTCCGTCTGGTACTGGTCTGGAACAGTTGAGTAACCTATAGGACGTTTGTAACGGTCCTTAGGTAATCTGACTGATTCCTTTGTACATAGTTAGTTTAGTTGTACTTTTTATTGAATAAATGTTTACAAACCATTGATGGCACATCATATAATTGTCTGCCAGTACATACTAAAGTTTCACACAATGTAAAACTAAACTTGTAAACATATAAAATGATCATTTGATCGAGCGATCGAAGACCACAGGTGTGAGGTATTAAACAGTACAAAGTGAACTTCCTTGTTACCCGTAGTTCGAGGAAGTATCTACAAATTGTAAGTATTGTATTTGTTAAGACTGCGTTCGGAACACAACCAATCAATTTATGTTCAATTGTTTAATGCCATGTAGATGAAGACGTATATCATGATTTGCGTCGACTAGCGCGGTACAACGCGGGTTACATAATCACTTTGATGTAGGTATTGTTACAAATCAGGGTACGTCTAAGTCACTAATAATAAAATAAGATTCAATGATTACTATAGATTCGGCTATGAGAAAGACTCATTACCAAGTTGAATAAACAAGTAAAAATAACTAGTAAAGTTTAAGTACTTAACACCAGTTGAAGCTGGCAAGTCGATTAAAATTATATATTTGTAAAATTGATATCAACAGATCAAAAAATAAGAAAGGCTCAGGAGTGGAATCAGTCATGCCCGAGTCTTCAGTGACATCACGTAGCTATAACAAGAATAAATATTAGGTCCTTACATATGAAATTGGCGTTTTGTCGTACTGGCCACTTTGATCTTAAATATCTCCTCTTTGGTTATGAATTCCAAATTCAAATTTAAACAGCTATTTACTCATGCATTTGTGTTTCGAAAACCGTAATTCATTTGTTTTTTTCTCTTTTGTTTTTTTTTCTGCGTCACTCATTTCACAAAATGGAAAACTTAAAATATCGCATTATTTACGAGTACGAGTTCCACCGTGGCACCAGTGCTGCAGAAACGGCTCGAAGGATTAATGATGTGTATGGTGGTGGTGTCGCAAAAGAAAACACGGTGCGTTTTTGGTTTCAACGCTTTCGTTCTGGAAATTTCGACCTGCAGAACAAGCCCCGTGGACGGCCGGAGACCAAGGTCGATAATGATAAATTGAAGGCTATTGTGGAAGCAGATCCATCGCAAACCACATCACAGTTAGCTGCAGGCTGCGGTGTTAGTGACAAAACCGTTTTAATCCACTTGAAGCAAATTGGGAAGGTGAAAAAGCTTGAAAGGTGGGTACCTCATGAATTGAGTGAAGCAAACCGACAAACGCGCGTCGACTGCTGCGTTACATTACTCAACCGGCACAATAATGAAGGAATTTTAAATCGGATCATTACATGTGATGAAAAGTGGATCCTGTACGATAATCGTAAACGCTCATCGCAATGGCTGAACCCTGGTGAACCAGCAAAATCTTGCCCCAAGCGAAAATTGACTCAAAAAAAGTTACTTGTAAGCGTTTGGTGGACTAGTGCCGGTGTCGTACACTATAGCTTTCTTAAATCTGGTCAGACGATTACGGCTGATGTCTATTGTCAGCAACTGCAAACCATGATGGAAAAGCTCGCTGTTAAACAACCGAGACTTTTCAATCGCTCTACGCCACTGCTGCTTCAAGACAACGCTAGACCACACACGGCCCAACAGACGACTACCAAATTAGAGGAGCTTCAATTGGAATGTCTAAGACATCCACCGTACTCTCCGGACCTTGCTCCAACAGATTACCATTTTTTTCGAAATTTGGATAACTTCTTGCAAGGAAAAAAATTCAATTCCGATGAGGCAGTCCAAACCGCTTTCAAAGATTTCATTGATTCCCGTCCGAATGGTTTTTTTAGTAAAGGGATCAATGAACTACCTATAAGATGGCAAAAGTGTATAGATAGCGATGGTACATACTTTGATTTTTAAAATATATTTTAATATGAAAAAATTGCCTTTATGTTCCTCCCATACAAAACGC